>OZ002742.1:85067262-85387930 GCA_963924295.1 Dioctria rufipes
GAGAAGGAGTATTAAGCATTTCGCATGGAATTCCGTGTGTTTTCCATGTCATTTTTGACGAGTTTATTTGGAAATTCGTACGATTTTCGCATCTTATCGGTACTCATTTTTGCTTATTCTGTGTAATGTGTTTTTTTATATTCATAAGAGAGCAAGAAAAGAAGTGACGCTGATATTTTTATTTTCTTGTGCTATAATATGAAGGACACTATATGTTCAGTTTATTTATTAGGTGGAGTTTGGCTGTGATATAAGAGATTTTGTGTTTTGAAATCAACGCTGTAATTTCTGCATTAAATCTGCCTTTTCTGCTATTTACATTAGTCACACGTTATATTTTTTACTTTTTATAGCAGATGCAGTATCAATTTGGTACTCGGCATGTTATGCAGAAGTAGGATCGGCTTTCTGTACGTGTTTATACCATCAACATTACTTGGATTGCATTGGTAATGAGTACATGAACATACCTTACGTTTACCTGGTTTAACAAGGGAGGCGTAATGTGTTGATGAATCACATTTTTGAGCATGTTTAGAGAAGGCATCAGAGGTAATGAATAGATATATTCATTCGTGTTGTTATCCAAAAGAGATAGAAATTTGTGCGGCTATATTTTCATTGTTCTTCTAAGAACAATGAATGAAGGAAAAGTGAGTGCAGATGGAAAATATTCTGATTTGTGCATTATTTTAGAAGATATGGATTATTTTCATTTAAGTACTAGATTCGAATAAGCGAAGACGTGCTTATTTTCTACCCTTTTCTAAGATAGCAGGAAAAGTTCTTCCCTTTACCTCTCAGTGAAAACACCTTGAGAGTATAAATTGGAAGGTTTTTTGCAACCTTCCGGAAAATTCATGCGTAATGAAATGACAGAATGAATGCTTCCACTGAATTTAAAAGGATTACTCTTCACCTTCCAAAGAATTTAAAAGTAACGCTTCTTTTCACCTTCCAAAGAATTAATAAGGAATGGTTTTTTTCACCTTCCAAAGTAGGGTTGCTTGTTCCCACCTTCCAAAGAACTAAAAAAGAAGGCTTCCTTTCACTTTACAGGTCATGCAGAGGCAAGTTGTACAAGCGACCTTATATACCTTCCCGTCGTGGGATATCAATGCTTTAAAGGAAATGAACTGGGTATGCGAGTGTATTACGTCCATACCTCTCATAGAATGCTTTCGGAATGCATCCGAAATGCTTCCATTTTCCGCTGGATAATCAGAACTCTGGCCTCACATAAAGAAAAATAAATTGGTTGGTTAGTAAGTACAGCGCACCACCACTAAGTCACCAAAAATTTATGCCACAAAATGAATGCATAATACTACTTCTCGACGTTTGTGACTTGCAGCTAATTACCTATACATTTGAATATATACTAGAAGTCCCAGATTGATTGATTCAAAGCCTACATATACCTAACTTAAATATGAGCTACTATTTTCTAAATTTCTAACTGAATTCAATCAAAGCCTATACATAATTTAAATATGAACTAATATTTTATAAATTTCTAACCGAAATCAATTTATGTCTCTTGTCCGGATTTCTTAGCTGTCTATTTAAAAATTTAATTTTATAATAAATTCTTAACCGAATAAACAACCACAAGAGCTTTATGCTGTCGAATTGATCGCAACATTTATATTGTTCTACATTTGACAGAATATCAAAAATAGAAGAATCGAAATACCTTCTGTATAAACATTGCTGAAATGACGAGTTTAAACTTTCTTCCAACCGTTTTATGTAATCTACAAACTCTTTTGGTGGAATTACTAGTTGGGCGTTATCGTACTGTTTAAACTTAAAGAAAACGTGGCCACTTGTGTTACCTTCCGCTGAGAAATCTGTGGGACACACATGCCATTCCTTACATTTCTTGAAAAGATATCCTGCAACATAAGTTATCGCGTTCTCTTCTGCATAGTCCAGTACTTTGTAATCTGTAGGGAGACCTGCAGGACACGGAGATATGGGAGACGTTGCTAAGATCCAAGATGTATCAGGCAGAGGTAATGACGCGGATAGCAAAAGGGTTCCTTGAGAATCTTCTTCGTACTCACAGTTGCCTGTTTTAGAAATTTCTAAAAACCTGATTCCCCACAATTTCTTAAAGGCTACAGAAAATTGCAAGGGAGTAGGATGGCGATTATTGCCCCCCTGTTTTCTAACTGCTCCGAAAAAATTCTCAAGTGGGTCCTGGTTAATTCTTCTTGTTAATATAAAAGTAAATCCTACCTTTTGAAGGCAATCCCATAAACTGGAAAGACTTTTAATATTTATCAACCAACCCTTGAGACATTTAATAGAATTTGTGACATTTTTGTCATCTTTATCTAAGAACTTAATGCCACCTATAAAATCTCGAGCTTTATTCAAAAACGCAATTTGCTGCTCACTTCCGATAAACGGTCTTTTCATTTCTTTCGCTTCAGAATGTTTGGATGAGTTGAACATATCAAAAAGGTAGTCCATCCTCTTGATAAATTCTGCCGTATCCAAAGCAGTTGCAGAGAGTTTTTTTCCGGCAACAAGTGTATATACTCCAGCTGCAACTGAATGGCTTAGTACTTGAGCAGAATTTTTCACACTCATTTTCTGAAAGTTGTTTGGATATATATGAGCGTCAGTCAATTTTGGTGCAAGCCTAAACTCATTTTCACTATCCATTTTATAAAATTGTTTGACATCCTTGAATGAAGCACGTTTCTCTTCATCAAAAACAACATCATATTTCGAAAAATTGTTTTTAACGAGCTTCACTAAATGAGGAGTGTCAAAGAAATAAAACATATCTTGTCCGTCAACCGTGAAGGTGGTTTTTTCAGGGCTAATATCTAGCAATTTTGATAAAACCTGAAAATTTGGACCCATATCGCTAACTAAAGCCATGGGATGAAAGCCAATTTCTCTCAAGCCTCTTACTGCTTCAATAATCAATCTTTTGGCTTCTAATGGTGGACATGCAGAATTTACAAAGATATATTCTAATGGAAACTTCCAGTTCTCACAAAGTCCACGAACCATAATAACAAACGCACTCCGAGCGAATTTATCGGTCTTAACACGTCCGTTATCTTCCAATCCTACTATTTCTCCTTTGCTTCGATTATAATACAAATGGCTTTTTAAACTCATTTCATCGATGCAAATTACACAATACTTGGAGAAATCCGATACCTGATTAAACTTAAGTCGCATAGCTTTTAAATTGAACGCCATGTTCCCAGGAGATGAAGGCCACTTTCTAGTAAACCGCTTTAGCGTACTAGTTGAGGGTAGAGTACTAATATTCTCACTGAAATATTTATATGTATTTGGCGACAAAAAGTTAAGCATTAAAGAAGTATCTTTCACTTCATTACTGTAACGATAGGCCTGCTTCGTTTTACCCTTATTCTTAATATTAGCTTCTACAATTTCAGCTAATTCTTTGGGAAGAACCTCGTTACAACGTTTAATGAGGTGCTCTGAGGAATTCTTTTCCTTCTGCAGACGTTTAATCAAATTATTTGTTTTCACGGCCTCATTCTTCAATCTAGCTATTTCATTTCTTAATTTCTCTTTTCGGGGTGTGGCATGGGATAGAGATTTCAGAGTTTGGGATGCTTTTCTTGAAGTAGAGGGAGTGCCCGTACTTACTATATTTGCAAAAGAATTTTCTTGCAAATAATTGCGGGAATCTTCCACAGAATCATTGTTTATTTCCGGAGGAGCTGTGTTCAAAGTCGGAGTTTCGTTCGCAAGCTCGTCCATATCTACATCTTCTATTACTCTATCTGAGCCTATACTGAGTCGCAGACTTGGGATTGTCCTTGGAGTGGAAAAAGATCCCGAACTTACTATATTTAGAATATCGTTTTCTTCCAAATAATTGCGGGTAACTCTCATTGGACTACTGTTGTTGTGAATACCCATAACTACACTTTCATCTAATAAATAGCTACTGCCTATTATGCTATCTGAGCGTACACTTGACTGGAATTGTGGCATATCCTTCGAAGTGGATGAAGTTGCCAAATTCACTATTTTCTGACTGTTGTCTTCACAAAAATTACTGCATTTAGGAAGAGCGATAGGAGAAGCTTGGAGCTCAGTAAAACGCTCTTCCTTACCTATACCCGTACAATAACCTAAATCTAAGTCTACAATCCTACTAAGCTGCAAGTCTGATGGTCTTTTCTGAAAATCTAAAGTCTAATGTAACAAAATGTGAAAAACGGACAACAAAAGAAGGTATATTGAAATTGGGAAAAAAATAATAAAATATAAATTAAAAACAAAATGTAAAAGAAATAAGTAAGAGAATCTAAGAAATATATTTTAAATTATACCTCGTGGGGCGGATTCGGCATTGCCCATGGTACCAGACGTCCCCCGCTGGGTCCTAACATCTCCTTCCTGAAATGTTTTTCACATACTTCCACTCTTTTCCTGTGTGATAGGTGGCGCAGTCCTAATCTATTCAGCCATGCTTGCCGGCTACAAAATAATTAAAATTGGATTAAAATATTATATTATATATGGTAATAATGTTATTAGAGTATTAGAAGAAGGCGCTTGAAACTGTAGATCATAATGTGTTAATAGAAATATTAAGCGAATTGGGAATTAAAGGAAATGCAAACCAGTTTCTAAGAAATCATCTGCAAGGAAGACAGTGTTGTACAAAAGTGGAAAACAGTTATAGTGATAATGAAGTGATGAGTACTGGATTCCCGCAATTAAAATTTAATGAAAGCTGGGTTGGTTGCGGAATTATTATTATTATTATTTTATTTTATTATCCCATTAAAAAGCTTTTAGCAACCAAGTTTACATCATCTAACACTTAAATTTAAAAATTTAATCCTAGGTTGATATATAATTCGAAACTCTAATTCATTTAGACTAAAAACAATTAAAATACATACATTTTAATAAATTCAGATAAAATTCAGATAAAAAAGGGACATATTTGTAAGTTCACTGCACCTTACTGACTACAAATTTAAGCACTTCTCTTTTAAATACATTTAAATTATTCTCACTCTTAATTGCGTATGGAAGACAATTAAAAAAGTTTAATCCTTTGTACATTAAGCTATTTTGAGTACTACTCCTGTTACATCTTGCCAGCCTGAAGTCATCATTTCCTCGTAGATTATAAGGCTGAGCATCCCTTGTTGTAACCAAGTTCTTATGCAAGTATTCCGGTAAAATTTTTTTTTTCATTTTAAAAATGAAAATCATTGCATTTACACACAGCCTTTGCTTCACATTTAACCAACTCAAAATTTCTAGCATATCCTTCACAGGGGTGCGCAAGTTACACTTTAAAATAGATCGCATGGCTTTGTTTTGTAACTTCTGCAGTCTGTCCTTTATCTCCTCAGATGTCGTGTACAAAAGCGTTGCGCAATATGTGAAATGCGGCAGTACAAGTGCATTATAAAGCCTTATTGCACTATTTGTACTTAACATGCTTCTAATTCTGCGCAAGAATCCAATCTTCTTTGCAATTTTCGCACATATATAATTCGCATGGTCTCTGAGTTTCAGCTTAGAATCAATTAACACCCCAAGATATTTAATGCAATTTACACGTTCAATTACTTCACCATCTAATCTTATAGGAAATTCGGCAGTTATATTGAATGTCATATACTTTGTTTTGGTCATATTCACCTTCAATTTATTACCTTTTAAACATTTGTCCAGCAAGACTAGGTCTTCGTTCATTTCCCGTACAATTCTACCGATATCTCTTCCACTAATATATATGAGAGTATCATCTGCGAATAAGGCAATTTTGCACGATTTCAAAATCCCATTGATATCATTAATATATAGCAGAAACAAGGTTATATATATGCTGACGATACGCTGGTGCTGTACAGTGGAAAGATGGCGATAGTTTACAGAGGGTAATAATACGATACAAAAGATGGCTATATGGAAATAAACTTACAAAAGAATACATCGAAAACAAGCTACATGAATTTTGCAACAGAGATGCAAGCAAAAGTTGGACACTGTTCTGCAAGTGGAAGGAGAATTCATAAAAGGGTTGACTCAATAAAATATCTGAAGGGTTGACACAATAAAATATCTGGGAATGATAATGGATCATAAACCGACTTGGAAACAACAACCCACATATATATGTGAGGAAAAGAGTGACACCACCTAAAAGAATCACGTGAAGGGAGTGTTTTAATCGCCAGACGAGAATCTTAATCGTCAATGCATCTATGCTACCAATAATTATTTGCAATATAATTAACTGGTCACAATGTAGCAATAGCTTAGTGAACTACATGCTAGATTATTAAACAAAGCAATAAAGTCCATATTTAATTTACATAGACTTAAGCAAACCTATGTGCTGTATGAGTCGACAAACTTCCAGAGTTTAAGACAATTCATATGTGGATAAAGCTAAAATGTAATATTAGAAAGAAGATGATTAAGACGAATATAAACTTAATAGAGCATGGTTAAACACATAACTACGGCAAACGATTACGCCAGCATATAATGTTTACCTTAAGCTAGAACAGACAGATATCTAAAGAGTTTAAAACAAAAAGCTGTACCAAAATTTTTAACGAAGCATCCATCGATATTATAATTAGGTATATCTTTTTCTTAATTTTAAACATAATGCGTTTTAAAAAGAAATTTAATTGCATTTTACATAATATTTTACTAAAAGCATACATAAAGAGTATGTGTATTCTTACCAAATATTATCTCCCGGTACACTAAATAAGTGTTTCGAGCTGCTGCATCCTACTGCACACTTCTTAATTTTCATGTTTTATCGAAACTTCACTTAAAGAAAATTATTAATTATTGTTATTTAAATTCTTAAAAATTTACACTACCTGCTACTTCAAAGTTGTTTGACAACTAATTTGCCGCCAAATTTATTCTTCCCTTAACGGAAATTCTTAAGATTTGCAGAACTCAGACACCACATAAGTACATACCTACATATATCCCTATATGATATGATGTAAACATCAAGTAAAATTTATAATATTTTCTTCAAATTATTGTCTAAAGTAGGCATTAAATCATACTCCTGTTGATAAAATCTTCGAGAAAAGGCAAATTTGCGATTGCTCTCTAATTTTATAAGCAACCAACAGATTTACCTTCAATCGATAGATTTATATTTCCATGACTACATATAAAATATAAAACTTTCCCAGTTTCATCACTTGCATTACTTGCAACCTTTTTATCACATTCAACAAATTAAATTTAATCACATTCAACAAATTATAAAATAAGTCTTGCAGCACCTATGTTGAACAAATCTGCGAGGAAAAGTAAAACTAAGATTGCTCTTTAATTTTAAAAGCAACCAACAGGTTTACCTCTATCCGCTAGATATATATTAAAGGTGTAAATATCATGTATAATAGATGTAAGGTAAATGCACAAATTTTTATCATTTATAATATTTAAACTTTCCGAGTTTCATTTCACAAACTAGTCACTCTTTCGGGCTTTAAATTTTCACTAATTGTCATTGCAACCTATCTTATAAAATTAACAATTTTTAATTAATAAGATTTATTAGCAATTAATATTTAAGAAACGCGATACAGCAACTATATTTGACAACTGTTTGGTTTGTTTATTTTCTTAAACAGCTGATTAATCCCATCCCTTGGCCATTTTAACAGTGTTAGTTAGGTTTATTAAGAAACCGTGGCCAGTTTATTTGTATTTGAGATTTCTTATAGGCTTTTACTCGATTTCCCGTGGCGAGTACAATTGTGTTGGAGCTTCTTGGATAGAATAAAGTATCATGGAACATCAATGTATAATTCACCACAGGCAATTACCTTGTTTTCATGGGCGGCTGATATTGTGTTGAGCGACACCGGCTTATCTATATACGAAAACCCGTGGCCAATGCATCTGTGTTGTAAATTTTCTTAGAAAACCCGTGGCCAATGCAGTTGTATTGCTTGAAATTGTAGTGTGAGAAATAATTTTGAAATGTCACTTTCTCATGCATATAGTCACACTCTTTACACTTATTTGCCATTGTGTTTAAAGTTCTTATCTTTCATTCCTGCAAATGGCTCTTATGGGGTAATGGGCTTTCAAGAACTTTAAAGCTCTACAAACACTTCCTTATAAAGCTTTTGAGTGCCTGCATCTCTTTTACATTTCTGGCCCCCATTAAGGTGGACTTTCTTTATTATTAGTCATTCTTCGGTTTTACCATGCATTGTAGATTGGGCATTATCGTCTGTGGTCTTGCCCATTTTCTTAAGCATGTGCATAAGTAGGCAATGGTCAGTCATTCAGTGCGTTCACATGAATACTTGAGTATTTGACTTAAAATCCACTTGAAGATCAGGTAGGGCGGTTGATTAAATT
This sequence comes from Dioctria rufipes, assembly GCA_963924295.1. Taxonomy (NCBI): domain Eukaryota; kingdom Metazoa; phylum Arthropoda; class Insecta; order Diptera; family Asilidae; genus Dioctria; species Dioctria rufipes. The sequence continues at coordinate 85,075,654 of OZ002742.1, forward strand.
AATTTCAATTACTTGACTTGAATTTTTCTTGAGTTTAATTTTCCAATTACTTAAGTTGAAATTTAAGCGTTGAATGAGCGTTTTCATGATATTTTGATTACTTCAAGCATACTTCAAGTATTCACGTAAACGTACTGGGGCCCTATTCTTGAATAACGAAGACAGATTCCGTATTCGTTATACTGTCAAAACCATTCGGAATCGTATTCTTGAAATCCGCATTCGTTATATACCGAACGCAAACCCTTCGTTATTTAACGAGTGGGTTCAACCATTCGTTATCCCAAACGAAGAGTGAATCAGCTGCTACTTTATGGGTGATAATGGGAGATAAAAGATGTGCGAAAATATCATATGCTCAAAAAACTAAACTAATTGAGTTTTTAAAGGAAAACCAGAAACTGAGATTTGGTAAATATGAGAACTCTTTCAGTTCAAGAGATGCCACGGAATTGTGGCAAAATAAAATCAGTATTAATTTCCATACCCGAAGCACAAAAGAACTAGAAAAGTTTTTTTATGATATTATATTCGAAACAAAGGTAATAGAAAATTTCCAGTCCAGATTTGGCAGGATAAAAATGTGTGGTAAAAGGAAAATCTGCGGCGGCATAAAAAACATTTGCATGGCACTGGTGGAGGTCCTCCTGCAACCTTTTTTTCTATCCAGCGTTGAATTAAGGGTGCAGGAATTGATTAACTATTGACGTAATTGATAGTCCATAGATTCTATCATGATTTCAGGACCAAACAATAATGACAATTCACTGAAGCTTGCCATTTTTTACAAATTATATTTTAAAATATGAAACAGCTGACGATATCCAATTTGTAAATTGACAGATTTAATCTTACCACACTCGTTATGTTGAAATACTTTTTCACCACTTCGACTTTATAACGAAGAGGTTCAAGAATACGAACGGTGTATACGATTCGTTATCAACCATTCGTTATATAACGAATACGTTAAAACCATTCGTTATTCAAGAATAGGCCCCCTGATTATGGCAGTAAATAGTCTGACTCCAGCAAGAAGCTCTGCCATTGTATCTGGTGAGCCTTTTATGTTTTGGACATCAATTCGATAGGTGCCTTTTTGTAACGACGCAGAAGGGTTCAGGCTGGATAACTTGAGATTTCATTTCTTTTCTTGCCAAGTGATCAGCCAGCAGTCTTATCACATTTATGCTCTCATGTCCTGGGCTAAATCGGGCAGCGCCTTCTTGGTGTTGCAATATAAGAAATTATGATTTTACGTATATTGTGAAAACGATCAGTCCTAAACGTTTTTCTTGTACTGAAAAGTTCTTCAGAATAGAAAATCCTATGAAATTGGTTATAATCATTTTTACTGCCCGACGAACCGTTCTAGAAATATATGCGAAAAGCCACTTTAACGATCAAACTTGCACTGATTGGTGACCATACGAAATTATATACGGGTATTCATCTAGTCTAGGGTATTATAAGAATTGGTCTTAGACTAATTCTAGCTTTTTACTTGTTTTATTTAATATAGATTATTAAAGAAAGTTCGGAGACCGCTTTATTTTCCTTCACTAAGTATCGTTTCCGACTGACGCCAAGCTCTCTTCTCCATGTGAAAAGGCCCTGTAAGTGTAAAGAAAACGTGGTATGAGCACACACAAGCTAAATGAGTATAATTAATGACTACTACACAGGCATTCACCCATCCCTTTACTACCGACTATAGCTACTATCTGCGCGCTGCGACCAACACAGACACAATGATGACCACTCATGACTCATTCAAATAACACATCCATGGCGTTCACTGACACCGCTGTGACCTTCCAAAGGCATGGCTCTATTATCAGCTGTGACCTACACATGTACTAGTAATATTTTCTACGGGTGGTATGCAATAAGTCACTTTCATACCAAAACTAAACACTAGAATTATTTACAAGATAAGATAAAGAGTTAGCCACTGAACTACACAAAACTTTTTCAAACGACTCACAGTAACGCTTTCTTCCAATTGCACTAAAACTAAACTGATCGCTAAATCGCCGCACTTTATATTTCCTTAATTACTATTATCAGTATTGGCTTAAACCAAAGAACATATAACTGTTAGATGTTCTTTGCTTAAACACAATTGCCACGCAGACGACAAAGGACGACGATATATCGCTATCAAACTTCTAAAAGCACAGCATCTTATGCGAATGAACCAAATTGCGACGACCGACGAAACTATCGTCAGGATTGATCAGTTTCTAATTTTGCCGTCGTCGCTGCAGTCCTACCAACAAAATTAATCGAATGAAATGGTTGTCGGTGGCATTCACTTTTGTCTTTTTTAAGTGGTAGCACGCCGCGGTAATTTCAAAATAATGAGCTTTGAGGAAAAATTGATCGAGGAAGTACGAAATGATATAATAATTTATAGTTTATAAGACAGGCAAGACAAGTGGACAAAAAAGACATGGTTTGGATGGATATTTCAAGGCGTTTAATTTAGTTAATTTCTGCATTTTAAGTTTTTTTTTTCACACTTTGGTTCACATCATTTCTTTCAATATAATATAAAATATTCTTGATAAAAATCTCTTTTTAAAACGCTCGAAACATTTAATAAATTAAATTTCAGTATCTTCTTCTTTCACAATCGTCGCTCACCGCCTGTCATTGCAATTGTGTTCCCAATTTTTCGACTGCCTGTTTCGCAGCGAAATTTTCGTTGTCGTCTGTCGCTCTGTCGTCGCAATTGTGTTTATTCCTTATATGTGTAAACAAAATATATGAGAGAGGAGTTGAATCTATTTATTTGACATTTGATAGTAAAGCTAATATTCTAGTGTCCCGTACTAAGAGAATATCACTACAGTTCCAAATCTGCTTTAAAGAGAAAGCATTGGAATTTAGTGCCTGTATCGCGGCTTGGCTGTCGCAGTTTATATAAATGTTTGCGTGCCGATAGCCTCTTTGTACATTTATTCTAATACAGAGTTCTATGGATTGGATTTCTGCTTGGAAAGTAGGATCCGGGGCCTTACGTAACCAGCATGTTAGTCTATTGATTCCCACACCCACCATGCCTTCTTTCTAAGATCGGACTGTATACAGACGAGCGATACATGTAAGAATTGCGGTCCACTGTTCTTCCAGCTTTGGCGCCAACATATTTCTAGTTCTCTTAAGTCCTCGAAGCAAAAGAGGTGGGCTTATGTACATCTGCAGGCATAGAAGGAGCCAGTGTTGGGCAAAATGTAATCTGATTAATGATTAACCATGTAATCTGTAATCAGATTACTTTGTAACAGATTACTAATGTAATCCATTTCCATAATTACATAATGTAATCGATTAACGTGTAATGTGATTACAAGTTAATCCCACTACATGTTAATCTAATTAATGTGATAACATTTAAGACATTTAAGATATTTGTATTCCAATTCTTCATAAAACTCCCTAAAACTAATTTCGTACGAGAACAATACTATTTTCTTTCAATTCATTTCATTATATTATTAATTACTTTTAAGTAATCTACAAATCTGTTACAATGTAATTAGATTACAAAATAATCTAATTATATTGTAACAGATTACATATTCTCTCATAAGTAATCTGATTGATATGTAATCGAATACAACTCAATTGGATTACTTCGTACTTTGACTAAACTGTAATGGAATTATTAATTAAATTACACTGCAATCAGATTACGCCCAACATTGGAAGGAGCCTGCGATGTAATTAAATTAACCGCTAAGGACAAGGGCTTTGAGCCCTCAACAGTTAACTGAATAGATTCCATGCTTAGAAACAGGAGGATAACCAAAACTCTAGGTAACTGTTCAGTCACGATCATCGCAGCTAAAGGCTGCCCAAAGGGCCGAGTCATTTCTCCACTCTTTTAATCGACTGTAATTGATAATGTCCTAGTAAAACTGATCAGTTCTGGATGTAATGTAAAGGGTTACGCGGATGACCTAGTGGTCATTATACGGGGCAAGCATAAACAAAAAAAAAAAAAAAAAAAACGACTATCGTTCCGATGATAAGAATAAAGCTTTCATTAACGGGTCGACTTATTGATAATACGGAATAGACATTTTCAGATGAAGTCAAATTTCTAAGTCACTCTCGATAACAAACTCACCTGGAATTCTCTATCTATTTTCTATCTAACCGATTGGACTGAAATTTGGATATATTATTCTACTCATCAATAGCTCTCGCAGGAACTAGGACCTTTTTTTTGTCCCTAACTTTCCATTTTACAGCTTGATTTCCACTAAAAAAAATTACTTTTTTTTCGCAGTCCACTATTTTATTTTTTAACAAAATTGTTTAATCCCAATTCCAACCAGAATGACAAACTTACAGAACAATAAACTTTTTGCTTTTGTAAAAGATGTCCTCAAGCAGCGAAATCATCACGGCCAGCCACATACCCTTTTTTTGAGACGCTCAATTCAGTGCTACAAAACTATACAAATAAATAATAAACAAATTTTTTGTTCACTGTTCGATAATATTTATAATATATTAAAAACTCAAACCGATTGAATTTTATGTTCCCCTAAAAAGACATTAAAAAACGTGCAAGTTACCAGACTACGACCTTACCTTCCATAAAGTTCACTTTGCCTCTTAATATTCCCCATATTCTGAATCCTATGATAATAACAATATTGTAGTTATGGTCATAAATATTTATATACATAATTAAAATGTCAGCCTTTATAACAAATACTTTGCAGTTATTTACTAATTTATTTTGGCACATTTACAAACGCATAAAGAGAATTTTATAAATTCATCTAGCTCTTCGGAGGGTTCCAGTAATTTTTTGTAAGTTTCTATTGGCGTTACAGCGGTTGGTCTTATTACGTTAGCTCCAAATTTTAGCTTTGCTAATACTTTTCTAAAGTATGAATAGATGTCATGCACTATTTCAATATAATAAAAGATTGGCTTCTGGCGTTGATTACCCTGAGTAAAAGGACTTTCAGTTCTGTAATCTAAGCATTTAGTAGATGCATCAAAATCCTCTATACTTTGTTCAACCAAACCCAGAGCACATTGAAGGCCACCACTGATAAAAAAAAAACATTATATAACGATTTCATCGTAATATTACTGGATATGCATGTACTTTGATTTTCTAATTGCTTTAATATTTTCATGTATTTCGCTAAGAATCTCTCTCACAATCCTGTCTGTTATAGATTTCGGATACGTTGTATAACAAGGAACACCACTAAAATGTTGTTTACATCAGTTATAATCAATCAATAATAAAGTGTATACCTACTTGTTAAGAATAGAATATCTTTGTACTAGGACCCAAAGTTTATCAATGATTTCTCTTTGCTTTTGTACCTCTCCAGAAAGCATCATATGAAAATCTGTAAAAGCCACTTCAGTTTTAAGTAAGGCTTTTTGACATATTTCCTCGTTTTTGTAATCACAAAAAGTATAAACAGCTTTTCTTGTATCCATTGCTAATAAATTAATCCTAATATTTATTCAATTTTTAATATTGAATTGAATTAAAAATTTTAAAAATGAAAAAATTGTAAACACCACAAAAACAGATGACAGTATCCCAAAACAAAAACAAATATTTACTTCTTCTTCCCTACGAATAAGTAACGTCGTAGCATAGAGAAAACAGTATTGGCTGGATTACATTACAACGCCGACGCCGGCGTGGTCGTCGTCGTCAAACGCCGAACAAAACGCTGGGCAAGTTACATTAATACTGCTGCAGCAACAATCTCGTCGGCGATATGATGATTTATATCCTTTATAAATAATAATCACTTAATATTTCCGTTTAATTGTGATTTTAACAGCTATCACTTCATTTTCTCCACATAAAAATTACGTCAAGTTTTTACCAGCATTAAAATGCTATTTTTTGGAGACCGCGTTATATTTTACCAATACCCGAACTCCATACTAGGATTTAGCATCGTTTTTTGTCGTAGACAGGTTAAAGGCTGAAATACAATGACTGCGACACGCATTTATCTACGTCAAAATAATTTTCGAAAATATGTTACGACTTAGGGCATAGTATATGCTGCGACGCGATAATGTCGCCATCAAAAAGTAAAGCCGATTTCCAAAATTGTCGTTGCACTGTGCGATATTTGTGTTTGACAGTTCACGTGTTGGTACATTTCACGTACTTTTCTTTTAAAACTGGAATAACTGCATATAAGCTCTAATATAACTGTAAAATATCATTTATTTGGACATAGAATAAGTAATTAGATCATGTTATTTTAAGTCACTTAATTTCTCAATGTTACATCATTGCATACATTACGAGGTGATTGTACTCAGGGAAGCATCAAGTTTCCCAGTTCCTTCATCGAATAAATCGTTGTATGAGTTCATTGTTTCATCGAACTCAATAAATGATATATTTAGAGTAAGCAATAAATTAATATAAATGTACTGACTTAATAAATTAAAAATATAGTTAATTTTTAACCATCGGCATAATCAGTGATTTATTTCAGTTACCTACTAATCAACTTGTTTGCAGATAATTTGGTGTAGTGGTTTAAGAGCCGCTGCATCCCCATCAAAGGCCAAGTTGTAACACCTTGACTTAAATCAGCGAGAAGAACAAAATAGTTCTTAACAATAACTTATACTTGTTCTTAATAAATGTTTCCAAAAAAATTCGAAGACATCACAAAAAAGCAACTTAACTGTCTTGAAATGACGACGATAATGTCGCATTCATTGTATTTCAGGCTTAAAACACAATGGGAGCGACATGATCGCCGAATAAAACGTCCGTGAAAATACAACGGAATCGACACGAGCGCAACAAGAATTGTCAATCCATAATTAAATTTATTCTATCATATGTCTCTACAACCTAAGGTCACTTGCGTTCTAAATAAAAATGGGAAATATTTCATCGTACAAATTAAAAAATATTATTATAGTAACTTGTAAAATCCCAATCAAAAATCATTACCAGTACGGAGTTCACTGGTAAAAGGGGCATTTTTTTCTAATATAAGATAGATGGCGTTTTGTAAGTCTCCACTCATTTTACTATTTTAATGTGTGGAGCCAAGGTATATAGAAGACATCCCATTAAAATTTTGACACATTGCAGCTGATATCCGTGACGTAATTCTGTGACTAATGTATATACATTTTTAAAGGAAAGACGAAGAGAGAGGGTATTGTGTTCTATGAACCGTCCTTTTCTATACATTTCGCGATATTATGTCACCTAATGGTGGAACGTGGTTCGTATTTTGTATTCTATAAGTTGGGAATGGCAGGTTATTTATAACTAGGACAAAAAATATATGAAATGATGATTTTTATAATTAAGTACAAAGTACAACCGACGCGTGTCAAATTCTCTAATAGACTGACGCTTGTCAATTTCGGATCAGTGAAAGTGTGCTCAGCACACAGTGCACGAATAGTGCGTAGAATTTGTTGCGTGTATGAAAATACGGTTGTATTATTTCCAACACTTCCCCTCAAATTAAGGACTATTAAGTTAATATAATATATATTTACATACATACATAATATGTTTACAAGCAATGTTTTTAAACAAAAATGAGGATACTTTCAAATACTAAATTTTACATTTCAGTTTCAATAATTCAATGCACCTAAGATGTATATGATTCGGTAGAGCCTTGGTGAGAACGTCAGCAGGCATGTCCTCGGTGTAGACGTGATCGATTCTGATTTTCTTTTCTCGCAGAGATTTCCGAATAAAATGATGCCTCACGTCTATATGTTATCTACGTGCATGATAAGTTGGATTTTCAGCCAGCTTTAACGATCCAAGATTGTCATTGAAAATAATTGCATCTGCAAATTCACTGAAACCCAATTCTGAGAGGAAATTATTTAAGTATATGACCTCTTTAGTAGCCTGTGTAAGTCCCATGTATTCGGCCTCGGTACTGGATAGGGCTACAATTCGCTGCTTTTTGGCTTCCCATGAAATGATGCAAATCCCGATCATGGTAACATACCCAGTGTATAATTTCCTGTCCTCAGGACAGTTTTCCCAGTCTGCATCCACGAAGTATTTTAACGGGGTAGAGCTTCGCTTGAAAGAAAGTCCTAGGTCGAGAGTACCTTTAAGGTATCGTAGTACACGTTTTGCAGCTATCCATTGAGGAGTATCGTGATCCTCGTTAAATTGACTCAGATAACTGACAGCGAATGCGATGTCAGGCCTTGTGGATACCGCAAGATACATAAGAGAGCCTATTAATTCACGATAAGGCACGATTGATTTTTCTTCCTTGGAATTACAGGTTTGCTTTGTAAACTTCGAATTCGGACATAGAGGAGCAAGTACGGGCTTGGCATCAAACATTCCAAATCGATATAAAACTTCGTTAATGTAACCTCGTTGATGCATGGTTATGCCTTCCTTGTCTCGTAAAAACTCAATTCCGAGACAGTATTTCCTTCAACATAAAATATTTCGATAATTTCTCCTTGATGAAATCAACGTTGCATTGTTTCCTTTCCCGATGCGATATATACAAGGATCTCCGCTACAGGGAACAGCTCCCAGCTCAGATTTCTTCCGGATTGCTTCAGTCCGTAAAGGGATTTTTTAAGAAGAAGTACGTTGTTACCTGAACTTAAACTTTTCAACATCTGTATAGCCTTGCGTTGAATGTCGTTGTCAGCTTTTTCCATTTCAACGAGGTATTCCAGTGCCTTGGCTATATATTTCGGAGGTTCCAAAAATAATGTTTCTTCAATTGAGCTATTTAGATACGCAGTTGTAACGTCTAGATGATGAATCTTCATTTCCGTTTGAGTTGCGATGGAAATTAGGAGACGAATAGAACTTAATCTGGAAACAGGAGCGAAAGTTTCATTAAAATGTGTACCTGATTTTGAACAAAGCCCTGGGCTACTATTCTGGCCTTCTTCTTCTGTACAATTCCGTCCGAGTTGAACTTATTCCTCGAGATACAGTTTCACAGGTGTTGTTTTGAATAATCGACTTCATTTCCAAAGCCATAGCTTTGTACCAGTCTTCGGATTCTGCTCCATATACAGCATTCTTGATGGGTACTTCCGAGAGAAACGTAAATTCCGATGCCGAATTTCCCGTTTGTGTCGTGATCATGTTGTAAACATTTGTGGGCCTTCCCCTCGCTCCAGTACGCTCAAGCCTTGGTCTTCCGGGTCTACGCCTTTCACTTTCCTGCCTGGTTTCCTCTTCTTCATGGCTTCCGAATAGATCGTCAGATTCGTTCTTCGTCTGCTGTTCAGGTTGGTTGATGTTCTCTTCCAGCAAAGAAGGGGGTTCCATTATGACTTTGATAGGGGTATTTTGTTTTTCAACTTCCACATGTTCATCTATGGAATTAAAGAAATCTTCGGGGATGGCTTGATAGTACTCAAGAGGTTTCTTCGTGTTAATAACTTTAATGTCTCGCGATATTATAACTTGTTTTATGGATGGTATCCAGATTCTATAGCCTTTAGATTCTTGTGCATAACCCAAGAAAATTCCTTCTTGACCTCGGAGTTCCAGTTTCCCAATTCCTGGCTTCCTCGATAGGCAGTAGACCTTGCTTCCGAATTCGTGGAAATGTCTCACATCGGGTACTTTTCCGGTCCATAACTGATATGGCGTTTTTCCTTGCAAACTGCTAGTTGGTACTCGATTTCGTTTATAGTTTGCGGTTGAGACGCCCAAAATGTAGGTGGGAGTTTGGCGTGAATTAAAAGACATCTGGCCATTTCATATAATGTACGGTTCTTTCTTTCACATATCCCGTTCTGTTCCGGGTTGTATGCTACCGTGCATCTTCTTGAAATACCGTGTTCCTTCAAGAAATCATCAAAAGTATTATTTATGTACTCAACGCCATTATCTGTATGTAACCGCTTTATTCTCTTTTCCTTCTGGTTTTCAACAAGTTGTTTATATTCTTTGAAATGCTTACATACTTCATCTTTAGACCTTATAGATTTAACTAACCGTCGTCTATAAAGGTAACACAGTATTTAGCACCTCCAAGTGATTCAGTCCTTATTGGACCGCAAACATCGGAATGAATTATTTCCAGTAAATTTGTGCTTCGATCCGATGATGTTTGAAATGGAGTTCTCAATGAGGTTTTGCTAACTTTTTCCTCTTTTATTATCATATTTACGCTAAGTTTAAATATCTGTATACTAGTTATATATTTTTAAGATGCAAAGACAGATAACATAAAGTCTAAACTCTTCATAAACCACAAGTTCCACTCTGTTTATTTTATAATTTTGTAAGTTTATATAAAATAAAATTGAATTGAAATTGAAATGGAGTACAGGTCATTTTTCCCTGTAAACATATCTCGCAATTAATATTTGTGTTTGTACAAGAAAAATTGAAACCCTTCATTGTAATGTCTCGCTGAACTTTTTTTAAGTCAGCGAAATTCAGGTGACCAAGCTTCCGATGCCACTCGAGAAGTTTATTATTATTAATCGCGTTTCCGTATTTCGAACTGTTACCTACGTAGTTTGCAGATTCATTAAAATAGTACAAACCTCTGCTTTTTTCAGCGATCAATTTAGTTCTGCCCTTTCTTTTGCGTGATGTTTTGTAAACAAAACGTCATACCCGTTTTCTGTGATTTTTGCGACGGAAATTAATGTCGTTTTCGTTTGAACATCCAGGTTCGCTCTGGAGGCAATCCCGTTCAATCGAACGGTTTCAGAGTGCACCTGAAAAAGTTTGCTTGTATATGTATACTAACGTCAAAGTAGCTATGAACTTTTTGCGAAAACTGGTTGGTAATTAGTTTGCGGAAAAATTTTGAGGATAATATAATAATAGTAGAGGTCTTAATAATAATTGTTGACTTTAAAATTAATTAAATAATATCAAATAACAACTAAAGTTTGTTTGTGTGAGTGAACTCATAGTGTACCCGAGTAAATTTTCAGAGTGAAACTGATGCTTTTTGGGTTGCCACCAGAGGCAACCCATGACGTCATTTTTGCTTCAAACGAACGCTTTGACAGCACTTAGGTTGCCTCCAGAGCGAAACTGATGTTCAAACGAAAACGATATTAGTTTGTTCTCAAGTCGGGAACGTATAGTGTGTTCTTTAGGTCATTTTTGACTTCTGACCCTAGGTAGTTATTGGAAAATGAAGCATCACCTTTTGCTTTAATTTCAGTAGAGTCCTGATTTGCCAAGTTCAACTTTCCACAACCATTTTGTGTTTCACCAAAATGTTTTAATTCCTTGCAAATATGACTTGTTGCACCGCTATCCAGACACTACTTCCTAGATTTGTTGTGACTCAGGTGCCCAATGCCCCGAATCACAACCATAAGGGCAATACATCAATAAATTGTCCTATACAATATATTGATGTACCACATAAAAGACCCTGAAAATAAAAAACTTATTCATTTTAAAATTTCAATATAAATTCAAAATGCATTAAGAAATGCATTCCCACATTATAACAAAATGCAATTTAGCATAAATTGCATTTTGTTATCAGACACACCTTCCACTCACACGTTATGCACACTTACCTACATACAGTGTCTTCTTACTTTTTTTCTGTATGTACAGTGTACATACGTACATTACTTACTTCCTCCAATCTAATTGTATGTACATACATACATACAATTATCAGAATTATTCGCGCCCTCTTAAAGTTAATATTTCAAGACGGGCGCACAAGTGCATATCGGATTACAGTTTTGCATAGATGCATATAGCTTGCATCAAAAACTTTTGTACGATTTTTAACGTCGTGAGAAAGCAATAAAATATAAAAAAGCTTTTGAAAGTGATAGTGGGTACCTGGGTGCAATATCTCCGATCCTCTGGGAGTTTTTCTTCTAGACCCGTCGCGTAAAGTTCGAGTGGACATAAATTAAAATATTGTGCTTTGAAAATCCTACTGGGATCTGATGAAAAAAATCGAATAATAAATTGTGTGTATTTAAATTAAAATGAAATACTGTTTTTCTTGACGAACCTGAATCTAATTCCTCACACTATTTATATATTTTTTTATTATACATCGATATTAACACCTTCAATCGACCAGTTCTTCACTTTTAACCGGGGAGCACGAGCGGCCGACGACAACAATTGGTGGCAGCGGTGTACCTACCCGAAATAGTGCCAATATTAAATTAAATAACAATAAAGATCTACGACCCAACATATCTTTAAATTAACAAATCAGTGCCAATTAAAATAAACGGAAAGTAATCCAAACAATAATAAAAAAAAAAAAATATAATTTTTTTTTTTAATATTTAAATAAGCTCTTTATTTTATGGCGCTCTGGCTCTTTTCAACTTTCCTTAAACATAAAATGTAAAAGGCTATAAAGGGAGTACAAAACAAAAAACAACGAAAAAGATACTAGCCAACCTAAAATAATTACATAGTAACAGTCAATAGGGACATCAAAAACAAACAAACTAGAAGGTAAAAGAACAAAAACATAATACTATGTTCTCAAAAGAGACAATATAAATGGGTACAAAAATTTTGAAAAAGGCCTAAAAATTAAAAAACAAAGATTTTACGTCCCAATTTTGACAATTGGGTAAGTGGCAGTTCCAAGAAGTTCCAATTTCCAAAATAATCTAATAAAAATAATGAACTAAACGAACGAATTTTCAAAATAAAATTTTGAAATTTAGCACCGAAACCGAATTAAAAACTTAATAGCCGAACGAACGAAAAAATTTACCCGATACCGTTATAGAGTCCCGCGAAGGCAGCCTGTAGTATCATAGACCTCTACAAACTGCCTTCATCATCCCTCCAGCTTAGCATCTCTAACAGAGTACTTGTCCTTCCCACAGCACGTGCAACGATTCCTAAGCGGGGAGAAGCCCCGTGGACTAGTATTGCAAATGCTGTGGCCTGCTATCACCAGCGAAAGACAAGAGCTCCGTCCTGCACCAACGATAGTGGTTGCCATGAGCAGTTGAATGTGTCTGCGTTTGTTGCCAGATATTCAAGACGTAAACTTGTGCGTGGTGTTGTGGGTCAGTGTTCTGATTCCCATCTCCGGCTCTCATGTAGTACAAGTGAATTGTAGATTTGGCCAGTGTCAACACAAAGCTAATCAAACAGTTCACCCGACCACAAACCTTTGGTCCCCATAGAAACGATGTCCTAGTAATGCTGAAATTCGGGTGGATCAACTAACACATATCGCGCACCAGTTCCATCAGACTCTGCAAAGCTGGACAAGTGAAGAACCTGTGAAACAAGGTGCCTTCACCAGAACAAACTGTGCAGATCCTCTGAGCCCGCCGGTCGATATGTGACAACTGATTAGGATGCATAAGACTGTGATGTAGCAATTTGAATGCTACATCAGCATCTTTGTAACTAGAAGGATAACTGTAGACTACTCTGCAAGTTATCCCTCCCATCACGCCCATATTCACCCCGAGGTGTGTTCGCCATCTGTTGTATCCTGTATACTCCGGAGGTCTCATTGACATAAGCACGTCACGGAGGACACGTGTTGTAAGTGTGCTGAAAGGTGTGTGGGGCGGTCTGTCCAGAACGAAAGCATCTTCCAACTTAGTGCCAGGGTCACTGGTCCCAAGTTGGCGAAATCTCTCCCGCGCAGAAGCCGCCAGGTCGTGTAGTTGTGGAGTGTTCGTGTTTATTCGACAGTTTCCAGAGATATCAATGATATCTCCGAGAACTGTCAGTGTATGCGTGTCAGCTTCAAAACCTCGAGCATTACTGAACACTGAATCTATTAATTCAGGATTAAACCTGATTGGAATCGACGCGAATTGCGTGTACCGCAGAGCATTCTACTTAAGGTGAAATGCTGGCCTGATTCTGCCCCAGGTCTAAATCGTTGAGATTAGATCCTGCGGCCAGTCACGAGGATAGGGTGGTCGAACAGAGAGCAGGTAGTAATACTCCCCTATGCCGATCCCTCCCAGTACATTCACCCACAGTTGAGAAATTAAGGTGTCTCTCTGGCAAAACACTCGTTGGAATGCACGCACTTGGAGACACCTTGATTTCACAACCAAGTTGGTAAGACCTAATCCACCTATCTTGACTGGCAGACAGAGCGTGCTTTCAGCAACCCATCGTCTTCCGCACCAAAAGGCGTCTATCGCTTTTGCTTGAAGAAGCCTTCATCAAATGTCTCAGACTTTAGCAGATGAACGATGGACGAGGTAATCAAATAGTTTATCACGACTGACCTTCCCATTAGGGATAGTGGAAACAGTCGGCTACGCCATGAGTTTACAGCTCTAGAGAGTTTCTCAAGAGCGATGCGGCTATTAATTGATTTACTCTCGCGTCCGATATATACACCTAAATACTTCAGGCAAGTATTAGTCCATTGGATGTTCAGTGGAGTATCTGTACGATCTCTCCACCTTCCACACCACAAGCCTTGACTCTTGCTAAGGTTGATTTTAGCGCCCGCTATACGTTCGTACTGTTCGAAAACGGCACGAGCGACCGGAAAAGCTTCATCTCTTGTCACGAAAATAGAAAGGTCATCCGCATATGCCAACATAAGAGGCCTCACATTGGTATATGGTAGATGCACTGAATATTGTCCGAGCATTCGACGAAGATTCACCAGTAGCGGCTCCAACGAAAGATCATAAAGCATACCTGACAATGGACAGCCCTGTCTGATACCTCGATGAAACGAGATAGGAGCCAGAACCTGTCCTTTATGCTTAATCAAAATCGCTGAATCTCTATACAGTTTCCCGATGATATCGAGCCACCTGGGCGGGAACCCAAATGCCTCGAGAGCAGTCACGAGATACTCGTGCGAGACGCTATCAAAAGCCTTTTGCTGGTCAAGAGAAATCATGGCCATTTGTGTACCTGTCTGTTCATGGTAGGCAAACAAATGTTTGGCTACCGCGATGTTGTCGTAGATACTACGACCAGGAACACAATAGGACTGTTCCGGGTGTATTACCGAAGCAATCACTGAGCGGAGTATCGCCCCTAATGCTTTGCAGACGATTTTGTAGTCAACATTGCATAGGGTTACTGGCCTCCACATCCCCATCCTCTGCAAATCTCCTTTCTTTGGAATCAATCGCATAACAGACCTCCTCCAACTAGAAGGAAAGTCTGAATGTGTTTCAACCGCCGAATTGAAGACTTCCAAAAGGTCAGGAATTAATAAATCCCTGAAAGGTATGAAGAATTCTGGAGTCAAGCCGTCATAACCAGGTGAAGTGTGTCGCCTTAGATCCTTTGTCGCAGCGATCATATCCTCCAATGTGATTACTGTATCCAGGAGCTCCTTGCTGTCTTCAGAGAAAGTGGGAATATTCTCAAGAAATTCATGAGTGGTCGAGGATGTTGTCGACGTCGATTCAGAGTAGAGACTACTGTAATAGTCTCGAATAAATTCTGATAGCTGTTGTCAGTTGAGGACTTGTCCAGATTCATCAACTATCGATTCGACTTCACAAGAAGCAGTACATCGTCTAGTTGCCTGAAAGAAGTACTCGGTTGGAGAATCGCCTTCCCTCAGCCAGCGTGATTGGCTGCGCAGCACAAACTCCAAGCTGTGCTTGTAAGTTTGTGTTGCCAAGCGTTCCTTTATTCTGTTAAAATAAAGAATCAACTCCGGCTGAGTTGGGAGAAGAGCTAGTCGATCTAGCGGAGATACACCGCTGTAATTCCCCTTCTTCTTGCACTCCTCTTGTAGGAGTAGAAGTTGGGGAAGTAACAACTCCGGCTTCCCCAGCTCCTCCACAAGAATACTCCAGATTTTACCTGAATTCTTCTTGTACAGGAGCCGGGCAAGAATCTTGGAGATCTTCTCCCTAGGAAGGGTTTCCATACCCTTCGAGACTTCAAATTGGCTACCAGTCGAAAAGGTGCTACCACACGACTCGTAGCCACTGAAGCTCGAGAGACCAGTCTCATCAAAAACGGTCATATCGCAGTCCGAAAGCTGCTCGAGAGACACTTCCGTGTCTCTCACAACAACCTTCGAACCGCGAGCACCACTATCATCCTCCTCCGAGTGGGGCCATTTTGAAGCGACTGGCTGGAGGAGGCAGCATCAGCCGGTCGACTTTCTTCCTCCTCGTCCTCTTTTTTTTTTTACTACATGGCTAGTCGACTCCTCGTCAGAAGTAGCCATGCCTTCACGTGCCGACGTGGCGCCGTTTACAGCCGTAATAATTTTTGCCTCTAAGACAACTTCAGGCACCTTCACCACTGCCTGCTCCAAGATAGCAGGTTGAGTGCTGGCTGAAGATTTCTTCTCCAGAGCCACTACTGTAGTAGTGGTTTCCTTCGAGGGAACCCTCGGTTCAGCCTTCTTCCCGCCTCTCTTGGGGCAGTCAGCAATAAAATGCCCTACCAAATGGCAAGCATGGCATTTCGCTTCGGTGCCCACGTCTATCCAGTGCCTTGAGCCGGATATGCTCAGGTAAAAGCCTTTTGGAAGCGTACATCCCTTATTTAAAGTGATGGACGCTTCCCGGCTGGTACCGAAGTTACCCCGCCCGAGACCCTCGTCCCCAATTTTTAAGGGAATGGCACGAACGTTGCCATGAACCTTCCCAAATCTCCCTAAGAAATTTAGGATGTCTTCATGGCTCGCTCGCATAGGGACCCGTGAAAACATAACCCTTGTGGGCTTTTCCCTGAGTGGGAACGGCACAAGGTGTCTACCATCCACCACGATGCCCTCAAGCATAAGCTTGGTAGCACTCCCGAGGGTCGTGGTGTACACCTCAACCATTCCCCCAGCTATTATCCCCATGGAAAATAGCTGCTCACGGGAGATGACCTGGAAGATCGCTTTTAGGTATGCGCTCTGAGGACACCTATTGATGTGCTCGAGCTGCATACCGTAGCTCTCATCCTGCCATCTCCCGTCGAAAAAAGCCTGAAGACCCGCACCGGTCTTAGGCCGAGGCTTACCTGCGTCCAATGGGGCTGGACGAGGAGTGATGCCCTTTCCTAAAATTTCTATTGTGGAACTATTCTGGGAACTGCCACTTACCTGTGCATAGGATATCCCTGCGACTAACGCCGGGGTACGTGGTGCTGCTGCTGGTCCTGCTGGAGCCAGTTGCTTTTTATTCTGGCCAGTTGGCTTCGTGGTGGCCAGCGGTGGCCTCATCACAAGTCCGCTGCTGCTGGTCCTGCTGGAGCCAGTTGCTTTTTATTCTGGCCAGTTGGCTTCGTGGTGGCCAGCGGTGGCCTCATCACAAGTCCGCTGGGACTTGGCGCTGAAGCCGAAGCCTTTTTAACTACTTCCTTCAACATAGGATATTCTTCTACATCCGACGACGTAGACTGCGCATTTTTTAAAGCTGCCGCTACAGATGTTGCAGTAATAGCTACATCCTGTGCTACGGCTATCCTGGAAGTATTCTTCTCCAATAGAGGTAGTTGCAAATGTTTGCTGTACGCCTCTTCGATTGGGCCCTTAACGACCTTTTCTTTGGGCCCTTGCAATTTATTCTTTTTTGAAGAAGAAGGAGCAGCGGTTAAGCTCTTCTTTCTCCTACTAGTTAACTTGGGGGGAGCATCAGTCCCCCCAGAATCACTATTGCTGCACTCACTCATATTAAGTGAGGCAGTGAATGTTTTTAGTCTTTCCAATTCACAATTTTATTTATGTATATATTTTTTTCTAATATAACGGTTATGAATAAACTTTATCAAACCACTAAACTGAAATTTCTCACATTTTCGACGTTGCCATGACAACGACAAAAATTAAATTAAATTAAATCAAATGCCTAAACTGTCAGTCACTTTCAAAATTTTTACAAATTTAATTTCTTAAATTATTTATCTTTCTTTCTAGTTTTTTATGGAGACTTCACAAGTACAGGTTTTTTATTAGATGTCACTAATTATGAGCACTTTTTTCCGTAAGAATTTCGGTTTTTTTCTTTTATTATTTTACAGAACTGAAGTGGCACGACTGCTCTCTTTGGCAAAAATAATAATAAAAAAAAATAAGCCCGGGTACCCGAAAAAGGGTACTTAGAGGAAAGTAAGTTTAGAGCGCCATAGTGCGAGGGAATTTAGCGAGGCTTCATCCCTGCCTCAACTAGACGATTCCCAGAAGGACGACTTCGGATCATTGACCTGGACATCTGACGTATAAATTTCATCAAGCAATAAAGCATCCAACTCTAATCTTCAAGAAATCGTCGCCCAGGACGCGCGACGTATCATATTGTTGCGCGCGTGGCTTTTGGTTCGTTATTTAAAACACAATATTAAATATTTAATATACAAGTTCTTTTGCTCATCTAAACGGGATTCCAGAGAATTCTTTTGTTCTTCAAAAGCATTCTTTTGTTCCTCATTGGAATTTTTCTGTTCATCAAAACGAGCTTCCATAGATTTCTTTTGTTCCTGGAGAGAATTCTTTTGTTCCTCGAGAGAGTTCTTTTGTTCCTCGAGAGAATTCTTTTGTTCATCAAAACGGGCTTCCATTTTGCTCATTAAAGCACTCAAAAGCTGTTCCATTTTCATTGTAGGCTCTTCTTCAACTTCGATTTCTTCCAAGTTATCTTCGAAAACAAATGTTTCAGGATTCTTTCCTTCCTCTATCAACGCTTGTCTGAGTCGCTCGACTAGAACTTTCTTTGCACCTGGCGTTTGTAATGACCGGTTTCCTAACTCCACTTTCAAATCCTGCGTTCGAAGTTCCTCGAATTTTCGCCCCATTACTTTAGTAATTCACTTTAAGTTGAATATAAATTATTTTCCAGAACTTTCAAAATTTAACACAATTTCACAAAATTAATCACACTTTGAATTTTAAAGTCAATTGCCACCACTTTATTTCGCGAATTTATCCCACTTCTGACACCAGCTGTTGCGCGCGTGGCTTTTGGTTCGTTATTTAAAACACAATATTAAATATTTAATATACAAGTTCTTTATTTCACTCTAATCTTATACAATTCACAAACTTTCAATTAATCAACTACACTTTAATTATCGCTTAATACTGTACTTTCAATTATCGCAATCTAATTACAACACTTTCGCACGTTTATTACTTTCGCTTGTTAACACTGCAACGTCTAAGACAAGGCTCTTACTCTGACGGTGACATCTGTTATATATATACCCTAGAAACTCTCCAGATTATTCTAGAGTGTTCTATTCCAGAACCTTCTTGACTTTTCTATTCATTCTATTCCTGAACCTTCCCGAACATTCCGTCATCGATTCTCCGAACCTGAAGTTGTTTACTATCCATTGCCAGTAGATGTCACCAGTTGTCTATTTCTATTGCACGTAACAATATTCATCATTATACAACAACATTCGACTGAGCAAATAATTATTAGGATAAAAGCTAAGTTTTAACTAATTAAAAACAAAAATAAAACAAAAATCCACCACTCGACGGATATATAAAAAAAAAATTTCCCCTTACGATAAAAGATTCATCAATTGTTTTTGTTGTGGTTGAAATTTTACAAAGGATGTGATTCAACAGCATTATGCAATGACCAACCGCTTCATTACGTCTAATTAAGCACAAACAGATTTTTCAAAGTTTAGATGATTTTTATAGATAATCTTATTGCATAAAGCAAACTATAAGTGGTTAACAAAGAATTAAATTTTTTTTTACGAATAGCATAATTATATTATAAAAAAAAATTGAATTAAATTTGTAAAAAAGCAGAATAATCAATGAATTTGCATAAAAAAAAAGTATATGTTAATCGAAAACAAAGTGACTAATAATAATCTGAGGTGAAGTAGTTTTTGTGGCACTTATACCTAATTAAAGTTCAAAATACATATGACATATAAATGTAGATTGAAAGAGCAATTGAAAGTTACCTAATTAGTGATAAATTTTTTTTCTCTTTCCCTTAAAATTAACTCTTATTTCCCAATTAATTTGTTATATTTGTTGTTGTTGTCTAAAATTACTCCGTAATAAGTACTATAGGCAATACAGCATTTTTACATGATTTGAAGACATATACAGGATTTTATCAAATTATTAAATTTAAATATACGCTCTTCCTAGAAGCGACCTCTGCGGTAAGACTTCGTGAGCTTGCTGGTCAGAGGACTTCAACAAAAATCAACAATCCATCCCTGCGATAGGACTCTCGTGAACCTACCTCTCAGGAGAACGATATTGATTGGAAGCAGCGATTTTTGATTCGAATATTATTGCAAAGAAAGATTAAAATATTCTTAATAATTCTTGGTGTTCAAACATTCCTATTCCTGGATTTATCTTAAAACTTATGTAAATACAAAATTTAATTTA
Source organism: Dioctria rufipes (assembly GCA_963924295.1). Classification (NCBI taxonomy): domain Eukaryota; kingdom Metazoa; phylum Arthropoda; class Insecta; order Diptera; family Asilidae; genus Dioctria; species Dioctria rufipes. Next base: position 85,095,957 of record OZ002742.1, read on the forward strand.
AATTTTCTATTTAACTAAAACTTTCTCTCCTTTCTGTTCCACACTGATTTACTACGTCCCCTATACTTTTCAAATTTAAACAAGTTTAGTCCCGATTTGAATACTATCCAACACAAACATGACAGGCGAAACAAAAACATTCGATGAGCTTTGCTTGTCACATGTACCAAAAACTACCGAAATCAGACAAATTCTGGCCGATTATCATAGAGCCAATAAAAGCAAAAGGACTTCAGAATTTACTTCTGAAAAACTCCAAAATTTGGAAGACCTGTGGCCTTCATTCGAAAAAACCGAAACCCTAATCCAAGATTATAAAGATTTTGATGAAACTCACGATTATTTTAAGCAGTCATGCTATGACAAAACAGAGGACTGGTACAATCTCACAAAGGCAACTCTGTCTGGTAGGTTGAAATCCATATCAATCCACACAGAGCGCAAAAATAACCCGTTTTACATTCCACTTCCAAAAACTTCGCAAAAAACAACTGCAGCTGATAACCAGGACAGCACAGACAAAGATTAATCAAATACGGTACGGTTTCTATTGCAAGAAGGATAGACGAAAAACATTATCCCTATTCAGTCTATAGATAATAATTCACTTGTGACTGCAACCCAGGCATATCTAAACCAAAAATTAAACTCGTTGCACAAATATTGGGACGATTTTGAAGAAACACATAACGAAATAATCTTGAATGATGGCCCAAACGACAGAGACAGCGATTACTTCGTAAATGATGTTTACATAAACAAGGAAACATCATTCTCAGACACTTTAATTGCGCTGCAAGAACAATTGGACTCTAGATTCCAAAATGTAACAAATAATACAAATAACTTCATAGAACATCACCATAATGTCTCCTTCAGAGACCAATCGAATTTCTCCTTATCAGACGCAAGGTCATTAATTCCCAATTTCAATGGAAATCCGAAAGATCTCCATAAATTCATTTCAAGCTGTGATGATTCATACGCAACAGCAACGACGACACGCGAAAAACACTCCCTTCTTAGTTTAATAAGGAGTAAAATCCGCAGAGGCCTACGATATCTTCAGGTACAATCAAATTGAAGATTGGCATACTTTAAAATCAATTTTAACTCAAACTTTCGAGGAAAAAATTCCCAGAACTGTGCTACAGTCTCAATTAAATAATTCCAAACAGAGATTAGGGGAAAGCGTGAAAGATTTTCTTCAGAGACTTAACACAAATCTATCTAAATTAAATGAAGCAACACACTCATGCACAAGTGATAAATTTCTTTTAAAGTCTCGTTTAAAAGATAACGAGTATCAAGCAGTGAGAGCTATTGAGGATGGGCTAATTAATCCCCAACTTCAAACTTTAGCCAAAGTGCATTCCGATAAATCCTTCTCTGCGTTAAAATCTCACATTTTAGATCATGTATCACGTTTGGAGCTCAAGCAAGCTATCTTTCAAACGAATAACAAGACAAATCCAATCCCTTTCAGACAAAATACGAGTCATAATTTACAATGCTTCAATTGTAATAGACTAGGCTATGCTGCTTCAAAATGCCCAGTCATACAACGATCTATGGAAAATTTTAACACCATCCAAAGAACACATTCACGATTGCAAAGTCCTCCAGATTTTAAGAATGCCACATCTCTGTCACAGGTACCATCTTGTCGATATTGTCATAGGATGGGCCATTCTATTGAAGAATGCAGGACAAGAGCTGCAAATAATTCCCGCTTTAACGACAATCAGGGAAATCAAAACATTTTCCAGAAGGTGAACAATACTCCACCAACGAACGCGGCTGACAGACAGCCTCAAAATAGGAACTGGCAGCAGATTCCGAGAAAGTCGAACTCCACCGCCGAGATATAATAATGCCAATATCTCGGCTAGATCGCCATCTCCAAAGAGGAGAAATAGCAAAAGTCCATCGGCATCCAGGCAGGGAAACTGGATGCAGCGGCGGGTCAATTTCGGCAACCTCTCGCACATACAAACAAAAGGACAAATTCACAGGAATCCCGAAACAATATCGACATAGTTAGAAAAAAATTGATACGTATCCCTATCCAAGTAAATAATAATTCTTTAACAATTTCTTTGCCTGTCGAAACTTACTTTTTTAATCGACACAAGAGCAGAGATCAGTTTAATAAAACTACATCCATTAAGGCCAGACAGTACCTGCTACACAGCATCTCTGTCTGCAATATAAATACTTTGTTTACAGAGTCCACTTCTACGGAAGGGCTCATCTTTGCTAAATTGAATTTAGAATCTTCGAATAATAATAACTCCATCTTAGAACACCCATTTCAAATAGTGGGAAATAACTCCATCCTCTCATACGATGGCCTGCTTGGTCATGATTTTTTATCTCGATACAATGCGAGTATCAATTATAAAATTAAATACATTTCTCTAGAAATTAATGATTCAAATAAATCTTATCCGTATGAGGATTACTATTCAAATTATCCATATGTTTATCTAAAAAGCGAAGACCCAGAAAAGAGGTCTCATACTAAAAGTTTACGGAGATAACATTCTCCAATAGTAAAAATTATAAAAATTCTTCTCCATCAATTGCTTCGAAAAACAATGCAAATCGATCGCCAGCAAATGCTTCACAAGAAATGAAGCATAAAGGTAAAAATCTATCTCCATCTATAGCCACACAAGAGGCTGAATTAAATAAAATTCTATCTCCATCCAAAGCTTCACAAGATATGAAGCAAGAACGTAAAAGTATATCTTCATCTACAGAGGCACAAAAGGCTGCACCTAGTAAAATTCTATCTCCTTCATCAATAAATTCACAAAAAGGAAATTCCAGAAATAAATCAGAAAAGAATGCAAAGAATTTCAATAAAGTTTTATCTCCTTCAAACTCTATCGAGTCGGAATAATCGAATAACTCCTTCCAAATTCCACAAAAGTTGGAATCATATCTCCTTCCTATTAAAAATCCGAAAGAATCGGATAAATTAAATAAAATTAAGATTCCGGCTCGATCAGAGTTCATTATTGAAATTCCAACTCCTTTTATTCATCATCAATCGGTCTGTTTTAAGAAGGAATTAAGGCCAGGTTTATTTCTTGGAAACTCGATCGTCGAACCAGTCAACGGTATGGCAAAAGTCCTAATTCTCAACACAAATGAGGAGGACGCCAATCTGGGCCCTTACGACATGATCCCCGTTTACCAAGACTTGGACGACTTTGTGGTCATCTCCACAGACTCTGACAGAGATCCAATTAAGGGCAGAATAATGAAACTGCAAAACCTTATCAAATTGGATCACTGCAATTCGGAGGAATCTGAGAGTATTCGCAATATCTGTATTGAATTCAACGATCTCTTCTTCATAGAAGGGGATTTCCTTTCATATACAGATGCGATTAGCCACAAAATCGAGACACTCCAAGACAAACCGCCAATTTATACCAAGCCTTGTAGACTTGCTGAAGCAAGCCGAACTGAAATAAATAGGCAAATACAAGAAATGCTTGAGTCGGACATCATCAGACCTTCCCATAGTCCCTGGAATTCTCCACTTCTACTGGTTCTACTGGTTCCCAAAAAACCAGATGAGAATGGAAACAAAAAGTGGCGAGTGGTGGTAGACTTTCGTCGTATTAACGACAATACTATTGGAGATGCGTACCCACTGCTTAACATCACTGATATATTAGACCAGTTGGGAAAGTCGAAATATTTTACCACACTCGACTTAGCCAGTGGATTTCACCAGATAAAAATGGACTCGAAGGACAGGGAGAAAACTGCCTTTAGCACAGCCTATGGCCACTACGAATACAATCGTATGCCATTTGGTTTAAAAGGAGCCCCTGCAACCTTTCAGCGAGCCATGAACAATGTTCTATCTGGCCTACAAGGTATTTATTGCTTCGTATACATGGACGATATTGTAGTCCATGGATACAAACTTAGAGATCACAACGCTAGACTCACAGCAGTATTTAGCCGCCTTCGTGATTTCAACCTCAAACTTCAACCCGACAAGTGCTATTTCCTAAGAAAGGAAATTATTTATTTGGGGCACATAATTACAGAAAATGGAGTCAAACCAGACCCTGCAAAAATCAAGTCAGTTCAGTCCTATCCCAGACCCAAGAAGGAGAAAGATATTAAAGCCTTCCTTGGTTTCGTCGGCTACTATTGCCGCTCAAACTTTTCAAAAATAGCTAAACCACTTACAAATCTTTTAAAGAAAGATATCCCTTTCAAGTTCGACGCAATTTGTGATGAAGCATTTTGCGCATTACACAATAAACTTATTTCAGCACCAATTCTATCGTATCCCGATTCTGGCAAAGAATTTTTTGTCACCTACGATGCCAGTGACTACGCCATCGGAGCAGTTCTTTCTCAAGTTGATGATCAAGGAGATTATCCAATCGCCTACGTGAGTTGAGTTCTCAATGGTGCGGAGACTCGTTCCTCAACTATAGAGAAAGAGCTCTTAGCTATCGTTTTCGCAGTTGAGCAATTCAGACCATACGTTTATGGCAGACAGTTTACAATTATAACTGACCATAAACCATTAGTATGGCTCATGAATCTGAAAGATCACTCCTCAAGACTGATGAGATGGAGAATACGTCTTGAGGAATACGACTATAAAATAGTCCATAAATCAGGTAAAGTCAACACAAATGCAGATGCTCTCAGTAGAGCAATTCCGGAAAATTCCGATCATTCTGCAGAACCAACCACCTCCGTAAATGTGGTAACTAGAAATAAAGCTAGGGCTCAGGCGAATATAAATACACCCAACGCAAGTGTAACTACTCCAAACCCAACTCCATCACCTGTAAACAATTCCTCAGTCATAATAACTGAGACAAATGTTCCTCTTCTACTAACTAAGTATGCGAATCCTAAATTTTTCATCTTGCCAATGCAAGATACAGAACTTGAAAGGGTGTTGGATTCGAAACTCAAATTTTCTGATAAATGTTCATCTTTAGGAAAAGAACTGAACTTCTTCAAGAAAAAAGACTCCACAATAATCATATCAAAAATTAATTTACCTTGTCGATCCCTGTGAGATCTAGTCTCGTTCGTGGGAGGAATGCCGGTATAAAAGGATAACTCAGTTTTTTTTATTTCAAATATAAAATTGTATTTAATATTTCAATTTGCTTAACCTATTATCACAAAATTCATCACAATAAAAATTTAATATAAATTCAATATACAACTACCCTACAAACTAATATATAATAACTCAATAACAAAATTCAAATAAAAAATAAATCCAACAAAAAAATTCAAAAAAACAAATTGAATTGGCCACCCTTGTATTATTTATTCTGAAAAGGGAGGAAGAAGCAGAATGTTGTCTTCTATGAATAAACTAAAATTTTATAAAATAAATTCAAAAGGGTGCTACGTCTAAGCACACGGAAGTAAAAAGATTCTATAGAAATTCAAACACTCAGGTTATCCCTGATCAGAATTATATTCTGTGGTGATGCCTGAGGGCACACGGAAGTAAAATGCTGTGGATAGGAAGCTCAGGTTATCCCTGATCAGAATTATCTTCTCTATGATAGGATGCTCAAGTTATCCCTGACCAGAATTATCTTCTGTTTAAAATGTAGGAAGCCCGATTCTTTATTACTCAGATTAGCTCTGATACAGATCAACTCTGCCAAAAGAATGGTGCCATCTACTGAATTTCGTCGGCTTTGTATAGCCGGTGTAACCAGTTACGTCTTCTCGCCTTTTGGTGTTGCCCTAGCAACGATTGGTATGATGTCTGAATGTGCCACAGACAGCTGGTTGACGTAATGTCAGTGCTTGTCATCACAAATTTGTAAATATACGGAGGTAAGTAGACTGTGATATATTTTATGTGGAATTGTGTTGTTTAATAAATGATTTTTATATATATATTTTTTAGATAAATGATAAAGGAGGAGCAGCAGCTTTTTGAATAATCATTCCAACAACGCATTTCGACTGAGAGCTGATGTGCTGTAAATTAAATTGGAATGATACTTTGTGTCTTCTTTTTTCATATTTTAGGCAGATTAAGCGTGGAGCTGTAGATACATCGGGGGACTATTGTTATGCTTGCTCAGTAAATTCATCGTGGGACATTTATATTTATGTGTGAGGACTGAACAATCCCAAAGAGATAGATCAGACCTCGAAAAGATTTTAACTGAAATCTGCTCATACACAGAAGCAAATCAGTTAAAACAAATAATTATCTCCTTTCCAATTTTAGATCCACAGGATCTAATAATTATTAAAAACGCTTTTACCCAGATCTTCGCTAAAAAACAAATAAACATCAAACTCCATCAAGATTCGATTAAATACTTATCCGACATTAATGACATCGAACAAGTTTTAAAAGATTTTCATTCACTACCGACGGGAGGCCATCAAGGAGTTTCCCGCACAATTAAAAGAATCAAAAAGCAATTCTACTGGCCTGGCATGTCAGTATCCAGAAACCCTAAAATTCCAATGAAAATCTCGAGCATTAGCTCCAAACCTTTCGAAAGAGTGTACCTAGATGTTGTAGGACCTCTCCCAATTTCTCATTCTGGAAACAAATACATCCTTACATACCAAGACGACCTTTCAAAATTTTCGAAGGCTATTCCCATAGTCGACACCGAGTCTAAGACATTAGCGGAAGCCTTCACGACAACAATAGTTTGTCGACATGGTATTCCAGAAAGTATCCTCACAGATCAAGGTTCTAACGTCATAAGTAGCATGTTCGCCGAGGTATCTAAATTACTAAGAATAAAACGACTTAAAACTACTCCATATCACCCTCAAACGAATGGTGCATTGGAGAGAAGCCACAGAACCTTAGCGGAATATCTCCGATCTTATGTAACAAAAGATCAACAAGGCTGGGATACATGGATTCCTTATGCCATGTTTGTCCACAATACCACCCCTCATTCGAGTACTAATTATACTCCACGCGAAATCCTTTACGGACTCCCAGCAGAAATTCCAAACAATCTGAAATCATCTCCAGCCGTTTGCTATAATTATGACAATTATGCAAACGAGTTAAAAGCGCGTCTACAAAATAGCTTCAAAATAGCTAAGGACAAAGCCATGGCAAACAAAGAAAAATCCAAACTTCAATACGGCAAAAACTCCGTCCAAAAATCATTTAATACTGGTGACAAAGTCTTACTAAAAAGCAGAGTACGAGATAACAAGTTCTCACCACTATGGTCAGGTCCGTATGAGATCATGGAGACAAACTGCCCTGAAAAATCAACTATACGAATTAATAATAAAAACAAAAGAGTCCATAATAATGACCTAAAACTTTTTTCGGAGAAATACAGAAAGCTTCATCCTCTTCAAAAAGATTTCATTCTAAGTGAATAACGCAATATCATCTTCCAGGTTTCCAAAATGATGCATACAGTATTCATTCTAATTTTCATCCCCATAATCTACGGCTCAGGAATAGAGGTAAAGCAGCTAAACGCTAGTGCAGGCATTTACTTCGAAGAGATTGGTAGAGCCAATCTCTACACAAACGAGTGGAAGATAGTGACATTCTACGACCCGGCGAATTTCAAATCAGAATTCAACAACATCCAGTTCATAGCCCAACAAATTACAGCGACCTGCCAGAAACTGGACAAACACGCAGCCTTGAGCCACACTTGTAACGGCACGTTGTTACAAATTAATCTTATATTAGCAAATACAGAATATAAGAACCTGTTACTTGTGACCCAAAATAGGAAACAAAGAGCACTATTCAATGCAGTAGGCTCAATTTCCAAAGCACTTTTCGGCACATTGGACGAGGATGATGCCAAATTGTATGATGAACAGATTCGTAATCTCACCCTTAACCAAAACTCCCTCCTATCGCTTATGAAAAGCCAAACTGTAATAGTAGAAGAAACAGCTCACATATTTAATAAGACAAAAGCCGCAATTGAGAAGGAATTCCTGTATACGCATAAAAAACAAATAGCAGTACAAATAGCTACATCATTAATGGAAAACAGAACATTGGATAACAAAATATCCATTGAAATTGAATCACTTATTTCCCTAGTTTCGTTAATGGCATTCAGATAACAAAATACCCAGTCGGAATTAATAGATCTTTTAACAGATTCCAAGCATGGAAAATTCCATCCTTCACTAGTATCACCGGAAAATATTGAAGATCTTTTATCAAAGATCAGGCAAGAATTACCAAATTCACTGATGCTTCCTATAAATTCCAGAGACAATATTTTATCACAAATTTACAAATTAAGCACAATATCTGCAAATATTTTCAACAATAAGATAATTATTGAGCTCCAAATTCCACTTCCGTTCAAGGAACCATACCAAATATTCAAGGCAATGCCGTTACCGACACTCCTTAACGAACCATCGAAGGAATACATATTAATAGACTACAATCGCGAACATTTTGTTGAATTAATGCTTCAGGATATTCATAATTGCGCAACGTTGGACTATATGCATTTCTACTGCAAAATTTCATCCCCCATCCTAAACACAAATACAAGAACAAACCAATGTGAAGTGAATCTATTAAAGAAGGAACCTATTACACAAAAGTGTAAAATTCTGATCTTGCGACAGGATTACTATTGGACGCAATTATCACAGTAGAACGCCTGGCTTTTCTCCCTGAAAGGATCCCTCCACATAGACATTATTTGTGAAGATTCCATTAATTCACAGACCCTGCATGGAATAGGAACAATGCACATCAATCCCGGTTGTTATGTTCGCAGCAAGGAATTCATCCTGCACGGACATAACGTAAAAATGTCCAAATTCAATTCCCATTTTATCCCAACAATAAACATTTCCAATATAATATGGAATATGACGTCTTCTCCCATGGAAACGTTTATAGAAGCAAATCCCTTAAATATTACAACAAACACGGATATAGAAAAACTTCTCGAATCCGTTCGTTTCCAAAAATATCAAGAAGAAATTCCTCTTAATCCAATAAGTAATCATCATATGTGACAATTGTTTTAATCATCTCTATTACCTGCGTATATATATACATTAAATATAAACCGAAACAACGAAAATCCAAAAATATAACTCTCGAACTAGAAGACATGCCCAGAGCTGCACCAAGAAAACTTAGGTTCAAAATAACTCCAGCACCTACAAGAAGAACGCCAGAACACGTTTAACAAATCTGGCTTTAACAATTAAACAGACAAATATGACGAACAGAAAACTGAACAATGGTAACTCCTTCCATCCTTAAGTTTTCCTTGTTGACTAGAAAATAAAACTTTTTTTTTAGGTCGTATAATTTATATTTGTATTTTGTTTAAAATAAATAATAAAGTATAAAAAAAAATACTAAAAATATTAATAAAAAGGGAAAAAACTTTTTGCCAGAGAATATAATGAGCATTAACTTCAATAAAAATAAATAAAGAAAAAAGCAGAAGGAATAAACCAATCATAATGTATATTAAATTTAATGTTGTACTTAATACAATAATGTTTTTTCTCTCTAGTTTTACCCTAACTATCAAATATATATATATCAATATGTATATTAAATCATTCATTGCGAAATGATAATACTAATTAAATCGACAATAACAAATAATGCACAAGAAAATATGTATCTACATATAAATAAAATCTATAACAAAATAATTTAATAATTTCGTATAATTAGTAATGGAAATAAATAAACCTTCTTTATTAGAAATTAAAATGTAACATGTATTAGTTTTTACTGTATTTTATAATTTTGTAGTTATTTACAGTTATCTAGTTATATACCATTCCCTTTATATATACAAATATTTGTACAAATTCTAGTTTACTTAATTAGAAAGAAAGTTTTTCTTCCAAGGAGGAATAAAACGTTCTTTTCCCCAGGGGGAGGGATGTTGTGACTCAGGCGCCCAATGCCCCGAATCACAACCATAAGGGCAATACATCAATATATTATCCTATACAATATATTGATGTACCACATAAAAGACCCTGAAAATAAAAAAACTAATTCATTTTAAAATTTCAATATAAATTCAAAATGCATTAAGAAATGCATTCCCACATTATAACAAAATGCAATTTAGCATAAATTGCATTTCGTTATCAGACACACATTCCACTCACACGGTATGCACACTTGCCTACATACAGTGTCTTCTTACTTTTTTTCGGTATGCACAGTGTACATACGTACATTACTTACTTCCTCCAATCTAATTGTATGTACATACATACATACATACAATTATCAGAATTATTCGCGCCCTCTTAAAATAAATATTTCAAGACGGGCGCACAAGTGCATATCGGATAACAGTTTTGCATAGATGCATATAGCTTGCATCAAAAACGTTTGTACGATTTTTAACGTCATGAGAAAGCAATAAAATATAAAAATGCTTTTGAAAGTGATCGTGGGTACCTGGGTGCATCGCCGATTCTCGGGGAGCTTTTCTTCTAGACCCGTCGCGTAAAGTTCGAGTGGACATAAATTAAAATATTGTGCTTTGAAAGTCCTACTAGGATCGGATGAAAAAAATCGAATAATAAATTGTGTGTATTTAAATTAAAATGAAATACTGTTTTTTGACGAACCTGAATCTAATTCCTCACACTATTTATATATTTTTTTATTATACATCGAAATTAACACCTTCAATCGACCGCTTCTTCACTTTTAACCGGGGAGCACGAGCGGCCGACGACAACAGATTCCGATTCCCCGATGAAGGCTTTCGACGCACCTAAACTTAAATCCTCGGTTTTTCTTGCAAATTGTTCATTTTCGTTTTTAGATTTACAATCGATGGCTTTGTGTCCATACTTTCGACAACGATGACACTGGAACGGAAATTTTTCGTTTTTATTAGAGTTACCTTTCCCGTATTCACTTGTGTGCACTTTGTTTTTGTGATGGTAGTTATGTATTTGTCCGTGTTTCTGAACAAACAATATATTTTGAGTTTTAGAACTAGATTCACTACCACGAGAATCACTTCCTCTGTGATTTTAACCCGTAAGTTTTCTAGACTCGGTAATTCATCACGTGATTTGATCGCACACTGAAAGTTTTCATAGCTTCGTGGTAAACACTACACAACAACATCACTGACAACAAGTCTTGATTTAAATCTACTTCCATCTCTGTCAGTTTATCGACAGTGTCAAAGAACTTGTTAGTGTGTTCGCGCACGTTACTGTTCTCTTCCATGCGTAGTTGTATGAGTTGTTCTAGAAGCATCGATTTTCTAGCGGGACCTTTCGACTGATAAATTCCTTCGAAGTTATGCACCCCTTTACTTGCTTTAATTCAGAAGCACATATTGATAAGATAATTTCCGACTTTGTTTTGTCGTCATTTTTCTCCCACGTAGAAATTTCCTTGGCACGATTTAAGTCGCCGTCGACTAGTTCCGGTTTGATTTCCTTACCGTTTACATATTGCCACAGATCGTTTTTTGTTAGCAATGCCTGCATTTCCATTTTCCAAGTATCGAAGTTCTCTTTGTTGAGCAACTCGATTCTTGTTGCAGAATTCATGGCGATTCACTTACACTTTTATTAAAGCTTTATTGAGATGATTTTTATAATTAAGTACAAAGTACAACCGACGCGTGTCAAATTCTCTAATAGACTGACCCTTGTCAAGTTCGGATCAGTGTAAGTGTGCTCACCATCACCACACAATGCACGAATAGTCCGTAGAATTGCTGCGTGTATGAAAATACGGTTGTATTATTTCCAACACTATATACCTTGGTGCGGAGCATTAAAATGCTGGTAAAACTTTGACATTTCTTTGATTGAACTCGTTTGTAGTTTATTTAGTTTTTCCCGAGGATTTCCTTGACGACGATACACACTTAGACCTGCCTCAGCAACAATCTTGTCGTCGATATGATGTTTTATATCGTTTTTAAATAATAATCACTTAAAATTTTTAAAAATATTTCGGATTAATTGTGATTTTAACAGCTCTCACTTTTTTTTCTGCCCATAATACTTACGTCAATTCTTTCCCAGTGTTAAAATGCAATTTTTTTGGAGACCGCGTTAAATTTTAACAATACTCGAACTCCACACTAGCATATGTGGCACCAGAGCTAGATGTCGCATACAGTACCAAAAAAGTATACAAAATTTATATGGCTGGGTGGTCCATTCCGGAATTGACCACACAACATTCGAAATGATGTATACATCGAGTGATTCAATTTTTTCGTATTTCAAGTGTTGAGGAAGTCGATCAAATGTACCTATACAAAGCTGCTATTATGAAAACACTTGCTTTCGACTCAAAACATGTTATGTTCCATTCCAGACTCGATACTAGGCTTTACCAGTGAACTCCGTACTGTACTAGTAAAATTATCAGTAAAATTTTGAAAATGTCACATTTTACTCAAACTCGATACTAGGTTTAAGTCTGAAATATCGTAGCTTCTTCGATACACTGGCATACATGAGGTCTACTTGGGGTTGAGTATAAGTTGATTACTGTTATGGTCGTAGCATACTGCATGTAGCAATATGCTACACTGAGATGAGTTGCGCGCATACGGCCGGCCCATAGCCACATGAAGGGCGAAGAAAGACGGGCTGAAGACCGACGGACAAAAAGAAGAAGGGGGTACACATCTGTCTTGTGCTTGTCATAAAAGTTGCGCTCGTGTAAAGACGTAGCAAAATTGCATTGTGTATAAAATCACGAATTTCCTTGTGGCATCGTGCTCAAAGTTGGATATATTCAGGTGAATTTCAATAATGTTCTAACATCTAAATAATTTACCTTAACATATTTTTTTGGATATATTCAGCAATCGTGAAAAAAGACCTGATAAGCCGAACAAGGTGGAAGGTCAAGGTAACCATCGAGATAATTCAGGATACACAGTTCTTCAGTATGTAGCTAGAATTAAAAATCTAGAAATTTGTCATCTACTAATAGATAGAAGTGCTGATGTAAATCCGGAACTACTGCTTGGTAGCTTCAAGACGTCGCCCAATTTTACGACTGGTATATCCAGTCCTGAGGCAATAACAAATCATATATTTTTATATCGAAAGCATATACCATCGTCACATCCAGTCACTCAATTTTACGACCGGCACATCCACTCCGAGTTTAATACCAAATTTTACATTTGTACTTCCAAACTACATCGAGAATACATATCATCGTGACATCCAGTCACCCAATTTTACGACTGGTATATCCAATCCTGGCTCAATAACAAATTCTACATTTGCTACATCCAAATCACATCGAGAGTATACCTATATATTATCGGACATCCAGTCATCACCATATCAACATGGATTACTGAGATCTGCGGTACCCAGTAGTAGTTTATTTATTTTTTATTTTTTTTTAAATGATAGAATTTACGTTAACTGGTAGTCGATAAACTTCAGGCGATTTGTTCTTGTGAGCCTTGACATCACATTGTACGTTCATACTTTAAATAATTTTTGTGTATAATAGTCCAGGGGAACATCCAATGAGTCGCCTCGTCGGTGGATCTCAGCAATAAAATCATGTAAGTTTTCATTTTCTTTTTAACGTATTCATGCATACTGTGTTAATTAGCTTGTTAATATAATTTTATGAAGTAAATTGCCGATATAATGGGGCTCTCGAAGAGATGTAATAACAAACGTTATCTGTGAAGAACTGTGCGATGGATCACATACCTGGCATTACGATTCTCAATCTGAGGATTGATTTTCTGTACATATCATATTATTCGTAGGAAGATACATCAGAGTCCATAAACAGGGGGCCTATTCTTGAATAACGAAGGCACATTCCGTATTCGTTATACTGTTAAAACCATTCGGAATCGACACATGTGGTCTTCTTGAAATCCGCATTCGTTATATACCGCACGCAAACCCTTCGTTATTTAACGAGTGGGTTCAACCGTTCGTTATGGCAAACGAAAAGTGAATCAGCTGCAATTTTACGGATGATAATGGGAGATAAAAGATGTGCGAAAATGTCATATGCTCAAAAAACTAAAGTAATTGAGTTTTTAGAGGAAAGCCCGAACCTGAAATTTGGTAAATATGATGCCTCATTTTCATCGTTAAGTTAATTCATTTGACTAATTACTCCATCTTTTTCCAATTCTTGCAACAGTTCCTATAATCTTTTCTCCCTCGCACATCTCAATTTTTGTTCACTTAAACCACAAGAATACCGCACTTACAAAGCCAAATGTTTGACACAGCCAAACTTTTCATTTAAAATTAACACATAGCGACACGTGCGACGAAAATATATTGTTGCGAGCGTGGCCTTTGGTTCGTTATTTAAAACACAATATTAAATACTTAATATACAAGTTCTTTATTTCACTCTAATCTTATACAATTCATAAACTTTCTATTAATCAACTCAACTTTAATTATCGCTAATACTGTACTTTCAATTATCGCAATCTAATTACAACACTTTCGCACGTTTATTACTTTCGCTTGTTAACACTGCAACGTCTAAGACAAGACTCTTCTTCTGGCGGTGGCATCTGTTATATTTATACTCCAGAAACTCTCCAGATTATTCTAGAGTGTTCTATTCCAGAACCTTCTTGACTTTTCTATTCATTCTATTCCTGAACCTCCCCGAACATTCCGTCATCGATTCTCCGAACCTGAAGTTGTTTACTCTCCATTGCCAATAGATGTCACCAGTTGTCTATTTCCATTGCACGCAAGACTGCTCCCTTCTTAAAATTGTTCGTCCCGAACAACAGGTGGTCCACGGTCTTGATGCTTGTAATATTGACACAAGCGATCCAGATGAACGATTTTTCGTTTGCCTCTTGTACCACGTTGAATCCTGTATACTACGTGATTTATTCTAGTTACTACTGAATACGGTCCCTCCCAGTGTTGTTGTGAATTTGGAGAACGTCCCTTACGTCGGTTCGGGTTGTACAGCCAAACAAGATCACCTTCATTGAATCCTGCTGAATTCGCACGTAAGTCATAGCGGGTCCTCATCCGATTGGCACTTACTGCTAATTTTGTCCTCGTGGCTTCTTGTACATCAGCTCTCCTTTCCAATGGGGCTCTGATATTACACTTATACATTTCCTTTCTGCTGCTATGTGGCGGCCCTTTGTAAGAAGCACACACAGTGCATCTGCGACACCACTTCTCCACATCCTCCCGCATATGTAACCAATAAAACTTTTCTCGTATTTTAGAAATTGTTTTATTCACTCCCAAATGTTCTCCAGATGTTCCACGATGCATTTTACCTAGAACATCGTTGACCTTTGATGCCGGCAAGACTATTTGCATACGGAATGATTTACCGTTAGGTGCCTCCCATTTGCGTTTTAAAATACCGCATTCCACATGAAGAGAATTCCATTGAGCCCAGTAGCTTTTCAGATTTTCACTCATCCCTGAAATACCCTTCCATTCTGGTTTTTCTATATCTGCTTTCCAAGCAAGAATAGGCGATATGTCCGGATCTTCTCGTTGCGCTGTTCGCAAGTTCTCGATGTCCCAACCTGTTGATGGTTCCACAGTTACCAACTGTATAGTTGCTGTTGTTTCTTTTTCTTCCACCCGGCCGCAATGTTTGCATTCAAGTTTGCATGGACGTTGTACAAAGGCTTCTGCATTTCCATGAATAAGTCCTTTCCTATGTTGCATCTCAAAGCCATAAGGTTGGAGTCTAGTCGCTCCAAGAATAGCTTGCTCTCTCGTTCGCCAACTTGGACATTCTTCTCTTTCTTTCTTTTCTGTTGATTCCCTTCGACGGCGCTTCCTGCAGTCGCTTTGAAGGTGTCCCAATTTATTACAATCCCAGCATCGAAGAACACTACGTGAAGGGTTGCTCAGTGATAACTGCAATCTATTGCAAGTCTGCTGCCCAGATCGATATCTTTGCAATTCCACTCTCCTCTCTTCATCTAGGGATTCCACTCGTCGGCGTTTTCTGCAGTCCCTTTGTAGGTGTCCTGGTCTATTATAATTCCAGCATTGCAGAATACCACGTGAAGGAGTGCTCTGTGATGGCTGCATTCTATTACAAGTACATTCGTTCACCGAAATTTCTCTCATTCGTACTGCACTCCGTGAAGCTTGTCTGGCGGATTCATACACTAATGCATAGGCTAGTGCTTCTGCTGTTGATTTCTTCCCTGCTATCCTTAATGCATGTTGTAAGTTTTGATCTGCAATAGCATTCACAAATGCCTCCGTCGCCACTTCATTGAGAAAATCCGCATTCATGCTGGAGTATGAAAGATGCGCTAATCTTTCCACATCACCCTGCAATTGTTGTAGTGATTCGCCATGATTTTGAATCCTGTTGC
Source organism: Dioctria rufipes (assembly GCA_963924295.1). Lineage (NCBI taxonomy): Eukaryota > Metazoa > Arthropoda > Insecta > Diptera > Asilidae > Dioctria > Dioctria rufipes. The sequence goes on from OZ002742.1 coordinate 85,112,330, forward strand.
GTAACTGCAGGCGATATACTTGCTGCATGTGTTCATCTCCATAACGTAATTCTATCGCCTGTACTAATGAAGTGTAATCCCGTTGCTTTTCAATCGGTACAGTTTGTAAGAGTTCTGACGCAGGACCTCGAAGTGCTAACACCAGAGCTATACCTCTGTCTTCATTATTCCATCCATTTACCTCTGAAGCTGCCTCAAATTGTCTCTTGAAGATATGCCACGAATTTTGTCCATCAAATATTGGGGGTTTCATTCTACCTGCACCGGATATTTCAGCTGCTACGTTTAGAGGCTGACGATGCTTTAATCTTTCCAGATCTGCTTTAACGTTTTCAAGTTGCTCGGTGACATTTTGTTGAACTTCCGAAACCTTTTGTTGAAATTCGTGCTCAATTCCTTCAATTTTCAAATTTTGTTCTTCTAAAGAACTTTTTAGAAAATTTTTCTGATCCTCTAAACGAGTTTCTAGACAATTCTCCAGAGAACTCTTTTGTTCGTCCAAGCGGGTTTCCATAGATTTCTTCTGCTCATCTAACCGGGATTCCAAAGAATTCTTTTGTTCCTTAAAAGCATTCTTTTGCTCATCTAAACGGGATTCCAGAGAATTCTTTTGCTCCTCGAGAGTATTCTTTTGTTCGTCCAGACGGGTTTCCATAAATTTCTTTTGTTCCTCGAGAGAATTCTTTTGTTCCTCATTGGAATTCTTCTGTTCATCAAAACGGGCTTCCATAGAATTCTTTTGTTCCTCGAGAGAATTCTTTTGTTCATCAAAACGGGCTTCCATTTTGCTCATTAAAGCACTCAAAAGCTGTTCCATTTTCATTGTAGGCTCTTCTTCGACTTCGGTTTCTTCCAAGTTATCTTCGAAAACAAATGTTTCAGGATTCTTTCCTTCCTCTATCAAAGCTTGTCTGAGTCGCTCGACTAGAACTTTCTTTGCACCTGTCGTTTGTAATGACCGGTTCCCTAACTCCACTTTCAAATCCTGCGTTCGAAGCTCCTCGAATTTTCGCCCCATTACTTTAGTAATTCACTTTAAGTTGAATATAAATTATTTTCAAGAACTTTCAAAATTTAACACAATTTCACAAAATTAATCACACTTTGAATTTTAAAGTCAATTGCCACCACTTTATTTCGCGAATTTATCCCACTTCTGACACTAGTTGTTGCGAGCGTGGTCTTCCGGGTTCGTTATTTAAAACACAATATTAAATACTTAATATACAAGTTCTTTATTTCACTCTAATCTTATACAATTCATAAACTTTCTATTAATCAACTCAACTTTAATTATCGCTAATACTGTACTTTCAATTATCGCAATCTAATTACAACACTTTCGCACGTTTATTACTTTCGCTTGTTAACACTGCAACGTCTAAGACAAGACTCTTCTTCTGGCGGTGACATCTGTTATATTTATACCCCAGAAACTCTCCAGATTATTCTAGAGTGTTCTATTCCAGAACCTTCTTGACTTTTCTATTCATTCTATTCCTGAACCTCCCCGAACATTCCGTCATCGATTCTCCGAACCTGAAGTTGTTTACTATTCATTTGCCAATAGATGTCACCAGTTGTCTATTTCCATTGCACGTAACAATATATTTATTCATCTTCTTAAAGTGACTAGCCTAAAGGAATTTTAAAATAATTTTGCTAAAAGCCAATATTTAAAAATATTTATTTTATAACCCACCTTTTCTTTCATAGAAATCCAAATTAGTATTTAGAACACGAAAATTAAGAGGAAAATTAGTCAAATTAATTAACTTAACGATGAAAATGAGCATGATAATTCTTTCAGTTCAAAAGATGCCACAGAATTGGAATTGTGGTAAAAGCTAGCATCAGTATTAAATTCCATCCCCGGAGCACAAAAGGACTGAAAAAGTTGGAGAAAGGAATGTACATAAATTCATATTAATTTTTTTTATAATATTGTATTCAAAACAAAGCTAATAGAAAATTTCCAGAATTATCAGGATTTAAAATGTATGGTGAAAGGAAAATCTGCGGTGGAAAAAATATTTGCATGGCACTGGTGGAGGATGAATTAAGGGTGTAGGAACTGATTAACACAATTCATTTTCCATAGATTCTTCAACAATTTTAGACGCAAACAATAATGACAATTCACTGAAACTAGACATTTTTTACAAATTATATTTTAAAACATTAAACAGTTGACAATATTCAATTTGTAAGTTGACGGATTTAATCCTACCACACTCGTTATGTTGAACAACTTTTTCACCACTTCGACTTGATAACGATGAGTTTCAAAAATACGAACGGGGTATTCGATTCGTTATCAACCATTCGTTATATAACGAATTCGTAAAAACCATTCGTAATTCAAGAATAGGCCCCCTGATCAAGGACTGGCGGGACTCCAGGGAAGTGTCTTCGATTCATCACCTGTCGAGTATATCAGACTGTCTTGGACAATACATCGCATCCGCCTGGCTTGAGTGATGAGAAATGCTTTCATGGGTCATTGGGTTAAGCCACACATTGGGCTCCCGCAGCGATAAGGCCTATGTTTTAAGGCCGGCTAGCTCAGTCGACCATTTTTCAGCGTTGTCTGAATTACAAGTGGTTTAGACCACTCTGCCCTGTTATGGTCGTAGCGTACTGCATGTAGTAGTATGCTACACTGAGCCAAAGTGCACATTTACGCTGACCCATATCACATGAGTGACGAAGAAAAGGTACGGAATGCCAGGAACAGAAAAGGAAGAGGAAGCATCCGAGAGGCCGGAAAGAGACTGTCACAAAAAAGTCGGCCATTAAGTCTGTGATTAGATTTAAAGAAAGAAGTGTGCTCAGAAATTAAAAAAATGTTAATAAGAAAAGTTAGATTTGTTCAGAGACTTCTGAAGTGAATCCAACTCGCTTGGAGACTGGCGATAGGGCGTCAGAGGAGCACTAGAGCGGCATCCACTGGTTGAAGTAGTGGAAGGAACCTCACGACAGTAACTGGAATTAGAAGAAAAGCAAAAAGTCAGTACACTAGTTCAAACGAGCACCCCAGTACGGATACAGTTGATTAATCCAGCGATTAGTACCATAAAAGAATCCTATACGAAGGGCATTACTTACGACAAGTCAGCGACGAAGGTGTCGCCAATCACACAATTGGCATTAGTTTCATTGAGACTGCAGAAATTTTGATCGTTGACGACCATAACCTTCATTTGCAACATTCCCTCAAGAAGATCAAATAGTTTCGTCAGAAGTCCTTATCTGCAATCGAAGCATTATTCCTCCTATTGGGCTTGAAGGCACTGACATTCACGCGCGTATGATATCCTCGAAGTAGTGTAGCAGAAGGCTTGCTTGTATGTACGTATGCATAGTTGCAACTTCACAGAAACAAGGCAACGGGTAATCAGCAATATTCCGAGCTAAAATAATCTAGGCAGATACGATTTGCTAGGTTGTAGTACCTAAAGTGACGTGATACTAATATTTAGGCAATTTATAAAAATTAAAATCGGTTAAGAAGGAAAATTTATTTTGCAGGCTGATAGGCTTTACCTATCGTATGAGACTTGCCGGAATCGGAAAGATATTGCAGTTCATAGTTTTAAGGAAGTCATCATTGACACCTCAGCTGTGACAGGGGTAAACAAAGCGGTCCTTCTGGTGCCATTTAATTCAAAGTGCAATGAAGTCGCTGCCTCCATCTTGTAGGAGTCTCAGACTAAAGGAAGGAATCCTCCCTGTCCTAAACTTTTGAATAAAATTTAATAATTTTGAACTTTACAGCTTTTGCAATGAACTAAGCAACGTTATCAAGGCAATACAACCGCCTCTAGGGATTGGAATCGTGTAAGTCGAATCATATATATGTTACATTATTATTGCTATTATATAGAGTTTTTGTGCGAATTTTATGAACCTTTTTTTATAACATCACCATTTGACAAGGTGATTAAAAATTTTTTGTGTCCGTTCGGGTTTAATCCGTTTTCGTACTACGTTAGGTTGGTTTGAAACAAAAAAACAAAAATACATTATATGTATATACTGCAGATATGGTCTGATTATCTGATCGTTTTTGGGAGCCCTTCCCATTTTTGAAGTTTGCTCGGCTAGACCGTATGGGTTTTTTTAATGAATCAATGAACCCGGATTTAGGCATTTTTAATTACATTTTTGTTGTATTGAATATAAAGAATTTTTAAGCGGCACAAGAAGTCAACGTTTAGTCTACCTATTTATAGTTTGTAATCACAGAGTAGAGAAAAGAATTTTGCAGTTTTTGTTTGCGGCAATGTTCTGCCCAATGAGAAAACTCAAAAAAAAATATCAATAATGATGTGGACTGTAAATAATAACGCCGGGGAATATTTATAGTCAGTGGTTTATTGAAGGCACGTAAAACTTAAGTACAAAATTATAACTAGAACTAAAATTAACAGAATTCAATTTCACGACACTTAAGAACTAAATTTCAATAGATTTAATAAAATCGCTTACTCACTACACAATACTTATTTTAATCTCAGTACAATACTGTCAAAGTTGAGACAACTTTGACCAATGGTATTATATATGTATAAATATATTACTCAATATGAACCAAAAAATGTACTCACCAGTATAAAACTATGGAATTGACTTTATGGCGTTGGTAATTAAATAATTAGTGAATTCTTGTTCTAGTCGTTCCCCGGAACAAGATACTTTACTTCAGTCGAGACCCAAAGCAAAGTTGCATCAGTCGTGTTTATTCCAGTCGGTACCCAGAATAAATATCTTTATCTCAGTCGAGACCCAAGATAAAGGTTTGAGATTAGTGAGTGTTATTCTAGTCGCTACCCGGAATAAATATCTTTATCTCAGTCGAGACCCAAGATAAAGTTTTGAGATTAGTTAGTGTTATTCTAGTCGCTACCCGGAATAACTATCTTTATCTCAGTCGAGACCCAAGATAAAGGTTTTGAGTTGGTCTATGTTATTCTAGTCGCTACCCAGAATAACTATCTTTATCTCAGTCGCTACCCACGATAAAGGTATTGAGTTAGTGAAATATATTCCAGTCGAGACCCAGAATATGTATCTTTATCTCAGTCGGTACCGAAGATAAAGTTGTTGAGTTAGTAAAATTTATTCCAGTCGAGACCCAGAATAAATATCTTTATCTCAGTCGTTACCCAAGATAAAGTTATTGTGTTAGTAGAATTTATTCCAGTCGAGACCCAGAATAAATATCTTTATCTCAGTCGCTATCCAAGATAAAGTTATTAGGTTAGTAAATTTTATTCCAGTCGAGACCCAGAATAAATATCTTTATCTCAGTCGTTATCCAAGATAAAGTTATTGTGTTAGTAGAATTTATTCCAGTCGAGACCCAGAATAAATATCTTTATCTCAGTCGTTAACCAAGATAAAGTTATTGTGTTAGTAGAATTTATTCCAGTCGAGACCCAGAATAAATATCTTTATCTCAGTCGCTACCCAAGATAAAGTTATTAGGTTAGTAAATTTTATTCCAGTCGAGACCCAGAATAAATATCTTTATCTCAGTCGCTACCCAAGATAAAGTTATTAGGTTAGTAAATTTTATTGCAGTCGAGACCCAGAATAAATATCTTTATCTCAGTCGTTACCCAAGATAAAGTTATTGTGCTAGTAGAATTTATTCCAGTCGAGACCCAGAATAAATATCTTTATCTCAGTCGTTACCCAAGATAAAGTTATTGTGTTAGTAGAATTTATTCCAGTCGAGACCCAGAATAAATATCTTTATCTCAGTCGTTACCCAAGATAAAGTTATTATGTTAGTAGAATTTTATTTTATTACACTCGCGAAGTCGAATTCCAAAAACGATGCACAATCTATGATAGTTGGATACTAAAAGAGAAAGATTCAAGTTGGCCTGCGACTTATATTGCCTCTGAATTGCGCACGGCACCAACAAATTATTTTACCTTGCGCATAACAACCAAAATACATTGACCTTAGCAGCTGTGTGTAGGTAGCAACAGAAAATCCGTTGACCTTAACAGCTGTGCGTAGGTCAGACGAGTGCATTGACCTTAGCAGCTGTGCTTAGTACGTACAACGTATTAACTGAAATAATAGAATATACCTATACATATATAATATGGCCATTTCTAAATTATTTTTAGTTAATACTAAAATGTTTTATGCTTTTTAAGCTAAGTAATAATTTGCTAATAATATATATTTTAATTTCAATTAAAAGCCTGATGAATTCTGTCGATCGTGTCGAGATTTTGTAATGTGGAATGTAGCGATCATGTGTCGATTGTTGTCTCCACTAAAAAACTGCTTTATCGACGAGCTTGTAGGTAGGTATATGTAGTTTCGTTCACAACCTAGTTTCAATGATAAGAAATACTTGGAATTAAAGTCTTTTGAATGATTTAATTTTCAGGTGGCTTTTTAGCTTTTTAATGTTGGTTTCAACATACTGCCCCCTGTTGAAAGGTTGAATTTTATAAGAAAATTCAATCTTTCAAGTATTTGATATTATAAATTAATTGTAATGACGACGTAAAGCATACCTTTGTTGTCTTCCCCCTTTTTTTACATATATATAATATATATCTAAGGAATTATACCTTGTTGTTATAAATGCTGGTGTCTGCAGCTATGAACTGATTAGCTGAGTCAGAGCAGCGCATTCCTTGGTTGACATGTGTTTATTGGCGGTGGCTTCGTGTTGGAAGGGCTTTAATTGTCATGTATTGACCCAGGTTTTCGTTGGCAGCATAGCTGAGCTGCAGTGAGCATTGATTCTGTGTGACGTGCCAGGTCCAAGGTTCGAGTCAGGCGGTGCTACCCCTTTTTTTTTTGGAAAACATTTTGGCCATTTTTGGCCAGTACAAGTGTCTTCTTAAACGTTCCAGTGTTTTCCCTATACCTCCGTGAGAAGCTATTGGCGGATCATACGCTCTTGACATAACGTCGGAGACAAGCCCTCGTAGAATCCAAAGCTTCCAAGTTTCTTCTTCCTGAATCGGATCGCCTGTTCTCGGAACAGTCCGAATATAAAGGAAGCCATCCCTGACACAAAGATCTGGTAGTTTACCAGAAGTTGACTTAACCTTATGCCTCAGCTCCTCATATTTCAAAGTGTTGAAATATGGAGAACTAAGGTAAACTTCCGGGCCATGATCTTCAGGTGTTGTTAAGCTGTTACAATGAATTCGTGACAGCGCATCAGGAACGAGTGCAGGCTTCTTTTTCGGTGCTCAATGGTGAAGTCGAAACCTTGAAGCTTCAAACTCCACCGAGCAAGTCTACCGCTGAGGTCCTTTTGAGACATCAGCCATTTCAAGCTCGCATGATCCGTCACTATCTAACGGCATAAGCTCTATGAAGGGCCGGGACTTCTGTACACTTAATAAGGCTGCTAAGCATTCCTGCTCTGTGACGGTTTAATTGCGTTGTGCTGAGTTCAATTTTTTCGAGACGTAGGCTATTGGCTTCTCGTGTCCATCGTCATCTAGTTGCATCAGCACTCCACCAATACCATGTTGCCTCGCATCACACTGCATAACGAACGGTCTGGTAAAATCTGGTCTCACTAACAACGGAGCAGAGGTAAGTTTTTGCTTCAACGATTCCAGAGACGTCTGGGCTTCGGGTGTCCATTGGAACTGACTGGGATTCTTCAGAGTATCTGTGATGGAGGCAGTTAAATCAGCATAGTTCGGAACGAATCGTCGGTACCATCCCCCCATACCTAGTAGGCGTCGGGCTTGCTGAACAGTTTTAGGTGACGGATAGTTAACTATGGCTGAGATCTTATCTGGGTCAGTTCTGATTCCTCCTTTTCTGACAATAAAACCCAAGTATTTAGTCTCCTTAATGCAAAACTTACTGTTCTCAACGTTGATAGTAAGGCCAGCTTTACTCAAACAATCCGCTACACGGGCTAGCCGTGTGAGATGAGAGTCAAAATCTGATGACAGAATTAATAAATCGTCTAAATATACGAGGAAATTCTCACGAAAATCGAAAGAAATGACCTTATCCATGAGGCGGCATATAGTTTGTGAAGCATTGCAAAGGCCGAATGGCATCACGGTGTACTGATAGAGAGGATGACCAGGTACTGTAAACGCGATCTTCTCTCTGGATTCAGTGTCTAGTGGGATCTGCCAGAAAACATGAGGTCCAGGCTTGTGATTTAGTTTGCCGGAGGAAGTCGACTCAGAAGCGCATATATCTGCGGCAGCAGATAGGCGTCCTTCTTAGTAACAGAGTTGACTTTCCTGGCGTCAAAACAAAGTCGGACCTTTCCAGGCTTCCTCACCGGTACCACTGGAAAGCTCCAAGGACTCTGGCTCTACTCTATCACACCCAGCGATAGCATTCGCCTCAAATCAGCATCCATCAAACTTTGCACGGCCGGTGAAATCGGATAAAACCTCTGTTTTATCGGAGTCGCGTCATTCATCTCAATCCTGTGAGTGACCAAAGATGTTTTTCCCAAGCCTAAAGAGGCGAAAGAAGGGAAAAGCTGTTTAGTCGCTTCTAGACGTTGGTGATCTGGAACAGAAATAACATGGAAGTCGGTGTCAGGGGTAGCTATTAGACTTGGTGTCACTTCTGCAACTATACCCAGGACATCTGGAGACAACCCAAATAGATGCGAGAAGTCTATTCCTAGATGTAGTGCCTGTGTGAGCTCAGGAACCACGTAAGGACGCACGTTGTGTGTCTTAAATCGGAAGTGATGTCCAAGTCTACATGACTATGAACAGTCGTCATGGCCTCGTTAGCTACTTGTACCTATGTCCGATACCTCTTCCATTCAACCTCTGTTTCTGCAAGCCTCTCTAGGGCTCCTTGGCGTAGGATACTGACAGTGCCACCACTATCAAGTAACCCAGTCTCAGATCGCCCGAGAAGTCTTACTTCGGCATACGGTCGAATGTCGTCCGGCATCGACAAGGGAATATGTGCCAATTTCTTTCTTTCTTGTTTCATTCGTCGACAGTGTTCCCGCCAACGAACGGTCAATCCTTTCTTTCTCTTTCCAAGGTCCAGGTCAGGATACATAATTGCTGCTAGCTTCGCTACTGAGGTTAAAATAGGTCTCGTACTGCATTGTAGTTTAGCAGACGCGTATGATAAGGCGTCAGCGGGTATAAAATAGGCTCACGCCCACTCGTCATAACAGAGCTTGGTGGCCGTTTTAATACAGAAACAACAGGAAGCCGAGTCTCCTACTCAGTAACATTGCCAGCAAAAAGTACTGTTGGTTTTATCGTGTCAGGAATGGTTCTGGGCTGCGGGAAAGCAAATGAGAAATACGAAAGAGTTAATAGAAAAATACTTTATTCAATATTTTACATCGACTAAACACGGCGGCGATTCTTAACTATATGGCGGCAGCAGTTCTTCTCCTTCTTTTTTTGTTTTAATGTAGCGGCAGCGGTCGATGAACATCAAAACGTTTGTTCACGGCGGTGGTTGGGTTTCAATCGTATATTTTTATATAAGCGGTTGTTTACTTAGGCGTATGCGTGACAGCTCGGCGATCCTGACATACATCCGCCTCGGATGTATCCACGATTTGGTCTTCTTCTTCGCTCCAATCTTCCAACTCTGGTGACAGATGACACCACGGCTTAATTCGGTCTGATGCATAAATCGAAGAGAACTTGCGATTCTGTCGCAACAAGTCTGGAACGTCTTCAATTAGGTATCGGTCGTTACATAACACCTTCTTCACGAGATATGGCCCTTTAAATTTCGGTTCAAGCTTTCGTGACTCTCCTGAAGCACTAGGGATATTTTCAATTAATACGAAATCATTTGGTTTATACGTTTTGGGTCGTTTATGTTTTAGGTCGAAACGTCTCTTCCATTTTTCCCATTCAACAGCAATATTGTGTGTGGCTTCACGTCGTATTGTACTCAAATCCTTTTCAGGTACTTCCTCGTCTTCGTGTAGTGCCTGAATAAGTTCATTGCTCACGATGTCCAGCAACCGAAAATCGAAAATTATTTCATTTGCGCTAAACCCTGTCGTCGTTCTTTTGAGTGTTCAAGCTCCACTGCAAATCTCTCAACTTATCGTCCCAATTAGTTGTCGTGTCTATCGTAGTTCGGAGGAAATTGAGTATACTCTCGTTGATCCGCCCGATCTAGCCGTTTGCCCTTGGCGTTCGTACTGCAACTTTAGTATGTTTAATTCCGTTGTCAGAGCAATATTGACTAAACTGGCTGGATGTGAATGCAGTTCCTCGGTCGGTGATTATTCGATGTGGTAGTCCAAAATAAGATGTTAATTCGTTTATGGCGGTTATAACAGATTTTGTTTTTGTATCTCGAACGGCTTTAATGATTGCATACTTGCTGAAAGCGTCAGCTATGCCCAGAATGTAGAGATTTCCTTTACGACTTTTCGGGAAAGCTCCTAGGTGGTCCAAGTGTAGTACCCTGAAAGGCACGGGAATGATGTCTTCGTAATGTAATTCTCCTTCTGGTTTGCTCTTACAACCTTTATGGTAGCAGCAAGCGACGCAGGAAGCCAAATACTGTTTAGCATAATTTCGCATCCGAGGGAACCAAAAGTTTTTCTGCACTCGCTGTATGGTCTTCTCTAGTCCAAAATGCCCATAATCGTCATGACACAACTTTAGTACTCTCCATCGTACAGCTTTCGGTACCACTAACTTCGCAGTTTTTTCATTTGTCCGATATAATCTATTATTTCGTAGCATATATTCCTTTTTTATTTGTTCCCGCTGTTCCGAGTTTCTTTTCCCTCGTAGCACCTCCATGATGGTTAACAATTTACAGTCTTGTTGTTGCATTGTTATAATCCAATCCTCGTTAGAAATGTCAATTCTCATAATATTTTCCGTGACAATATTTGGTTCCTTTGGTGGCTCCACGGGGGCACGACTAAGAGTATCGGCGTGCACAAGTCGATTCGCGGATCGATGTATAATTTCAGCGTCATATTCCTGCACTTTCAGGAACCATCTGGCAATTCGAGGTATCATCGGTGTTTTATTTTTTATCGTTGTGATAGCGGAACAGTCGGTTATTATTCGAAACGGTTTTCCGAGGAGATATATTTTAAATCGCTCGAGGGTTTCAACCACAACTAGTACCTCCAGTTCGTAACTGTGGTAACGGCTCTCCGTATCTGTACACTGACGGCTAAAATAAGCGACCGGTTTCCACTCTTTCGTACTATACTCTTGCATCAGGATACCTACTACACCTAAAGAACTAGCGTCCGTATGCACCTCGTGTCTTCTTTTAGGATCATATAATACAAGAACTGGTTCGTTACATGGACTATATTTCAATTTTTCAAACGAACTTCTCTGAGTATCTGTCCATTCAAAACGTTTTCCTTTCTTCTTCAGCAGCTGAGTAAGTGCTCGAGCAAGGGTTCCATAATCCTTAACAAATTTCCGGAAAAATCCAGTAAGACCAAGAAATCTTCGTATATCATGCACGTTTGTCGGCTCCGGAAAGTTCTTGATTGCTTCCGTTTTCTCAATTCCAGGGCTGATTCCATCTTTGTCAATCCTATGTCCAAGAAACTTGATGCGTTCGGCGAGAAACACACATTTATCCAAGCGTAGAGTCAACCCGACTGCTCTCATTATTTTTAGGAATCTCCCCAGTCGATCCAATCCCTGGTCGATGTCTCTGCTAGGTATATTTAAATCGTCCAAGTATGATATTACTTCACCTGAAGGCATTTGGTTTACGAGTTCCATAATAACTTTTTGAAATACGTACGGTGCGTTAACTAAACCGAATGGCATAACATTGTATTCGAATTGACCATCGTTGGTAATAAAGGCAGTATATTTCTTGCTTTCTTCCTCTATTGCAATCTGGTGGTATCCTGACATCAGGTCAAGCGTTGTAAAGTACTGGTTTCCAGAAAGCATCGAAAGTTGATCCTCAACAACCGGCATTAAAAATGGCTTCAAAATAATTTCTCCAGTTATAGTCAAACTTATTACACAAGAAGGTAAAAAGGCCGGTATAACCCACGTAAAAGATTTGAAAAAATATTATGAATCAGAACCAGAACACGGCAACACTAAAAATTTGTATATAAGTTCAATACATAAACTACAAATAATCAGTCGGAAATCAGACATCATGGCGACACCACGACGTGTCACTTTCGCTCCGGCATCCACACAGGATGCAAAAATATCGATAACCATCCAGGAGACACCACGATAGGTCAAATTAGTTCCACCTTCGCTACAAAACCCGTGCATCCGAAAAAGAACGCAACCACTAAAGCCGAGTAACACATATAAACCCAGGGGTCAGGTTGCCGAGATTATAAAAAAAATAGAGGAAATCACGGCCAGTCAAGCCATACAATCCGCAGCTAAATCAACGGCAGTCAAACATCCAAAAACACCACCGAAGAAAATTAAAGGAAAACAGCCGCTACCAGGGTTTTCTCAGAACAAGTCACCCACCGAGCAAGAAGTGTTCAATAATATTGAGACGCTACTACAACCGTTCGGGAGAGCAAAGAAGTTTATAATTCAGGGAAAACATGGACCAATACGAGTCCGTACATTGTTAAATGGCTGTCGCGTTCTTCGCTGCCAGGGACAGAGAAAAGTATTGCCACCAGTAAAAAGTCAACAATAAAAAAAAGAAATCCATCAAAAACTTTATTATTTTTTTAATCAAATGTGAATATTTCTGTTAATTGTGAAGTATATTAAGTTTATAAAAGTTTTTTTTTATTTAATAAATATTTTCAAGGTTTTCCACTATAAATAAAAATGTTCAGAATCCCATTAAAAAAAAAAACTGAAATTAAACCAGTGTAACAGTTTTTTTTGGGAAAGAAAGAGGGGGATGTGACGAAGTCACAAATAGAATTTTAAATCTATAAACATCCGTTAATACATACCGCATAACAAGCAAGTAGTGCTTAACCAAGTTGACTAAGTGATGTGTTTACAATGACGTAAAATTTAAATGTTCATATGTAAACCAACCCTCTTGATGTTCCATGAATGATGGTAACTCAGGATGTCTGAGATGTCAAATGTGGAATGGAAACATCAAGACGGCCACACTTTCAGGTCTATAAAAAGCGAGCAATCACCGAGAAAAGTCAGTCGATCATCAAGCTTCAACTGGCTAAGAACTTCTCAGTTTATAGCTAACGAAGAAGTAATCGACTCAATTTCCGCTCCTACCGAATGTGAGGTTTCCGCACTTGAGACTTACCTATCATCCCGTATATTTAGTAATATTTCCGCTCCTACCGAATGTGAGGTTTCCGCATTTGAGACTTACCTATCATCCCGTATATCTAGTAATATTTCCGCTCCTACCGAATGTGAGGTTTCCGCATTTGAGACTTACCTATCATCCCGTATATCTAATAATATTTCCGCTCCTACCGAATGTGAGGTTTCCGCATTTGAGACTTACCCCGTTTTCCTATATTTACCCATATAAAAGAGTAAAAAGGTTGAGATGTAAAAGAATAAAGCGGATTAAACCAACATAAAAGTGGAAAACAATACAAAATGTATTAGGTTAAGTTTGTGAAACCTTCTGACAGAAAGGTTATTAATAACTGTGTTAGTTAAGTTTTTAAAGTTGTGTAAGTGTCATAAACAATAAAGTGACAAGTTTACCTTATGGAAAAGGGGTAAACATAGCTTGTGTATAGTATTAAGATTTTAGGGTTGTGTAAGTGTCATAAACAATAAAGTGACAAGTTTACCTTATGGAAAAGGGGTAAACATAGCTTGTGTATAGTACTAAGATCCTAAGGTTGTGTAAGTGTCATAAACAATAAAGTGACAAGTTTACCTTATGGAAAAGGGGTAAACATAGCTTGTGTATAGTACTAAGATCCTAAGGTTGTGTAAGTGTCATAAACAATAAAGTGACAAGTTTACCTTATGGAAAAGGGGTAAACATAGCTTGTGTATAGTAATAAGATCCTAAGGTTGTGTAAGTGTCATAAACAATAAAGTGACAAGTTTACCTTATGGAAAAGGGGTAAACATAGCTTGTGTATAGTATTAAGATTTTAGGGTTGTGTAAGTGACACAAACAATAAAGTGACAAGTTTACCTTATGGAAAAGGGGTAAACATAGCTTGTGTATAGTATTAAGATTTTAGGGTTGTGTAAGTGACACAAACAATAAAGTGACAAGTTTACCTTATGGAAAAGGGGTAAACATAGTTTATGTTATAGTATTAAATTTATTCATTAATTCTTTATTGTGAAATAAAAATATTTGTGCAGTATCCCATTAACTAAGTGTTCACCTCTAAACGTCAAAACCTGGTAATTATTTCTTCTTCTTCCCCGTCGTTGAACGAATTGACCCCAGCGTAACTCCAGAGCTAACCCGCAACGTTCAACTTGAAATTACACGATTACAAAATGGCGCCCGAGCAGGGACTCTCTTTCCTGCCACTGAGGAAACGTCAATGAATGAAGTCGAGTAGTCACCGTATATATATATCCAGAGACCAGACCGAGAAGGTTATTAATAACTGTGTTAGTTAAGTTTTTAAAGTTGTGTAAGTGTCATAAACAATAAAGTGACAAGTTTACCTTATGGAAAAGGGGTAAACATAGCTTGTGTATAGTATTAAGATTTTAGGGTTGTGTAAGTGTCATAAACAATAAAGTGACAAGTTTACCTTATGGAAAAGGGGTAAACATAGCTTGTGTATAGTACTAAGATCCTAAGGTTGTGTAAGTGTCATAAACAATAAAGTGACAAGTTTACCTTATGGAAAAGGGGTAAACATAGCTTGTGTATAGTACTAAGATCCTAAGGTTGTGTAAGTGTCATAAACAATAAAGTGACAAGTTTACCTTATGGAAAAGGCGTAAACATAGCTTGTGTATAGTATTAAGATCCTAAGGTTGTGTAAGTGTCATAAACAATAAAGTGACAAGTTTACCTTATGGAAAAGGGGTAAACATAGCTTGTGTATAGTATTAAGATTTTAGGGTTGTGTAAGTGACACAAACAATAAAGTGACAAGTTTACCTTATGGAAAAGGGGTAAACATAGTTTATGTTATAGTATTAAATTTATTCATTAATTCTTTATTGTGAAATAAAAATATTTGTGCAGTATCCCATTAACTAAGTGTTCACCTCTAAACGTCAAAACCTGGTAATTATTTCTTCTTCTTCCCCGTCGTTGAACGAATTGACCCCAGCGTAACTCCAGAGCTAACCCGCAACGTTCAACTTGAAATTACACGATTACAAAATGGCGCCCGAGCAGGGACTCTCTTTCCTGCCACTGAGGAAACGTCAGTGAATGAAGTAGAGTAGTCACCGTATATATATATCCAGAGACCAGACCGAGAAGAAGATAATATCCAGTGTAAAAGACAATACCAGTAAATACAATAAATACCAGTGTAAAAAATTAAACAATACTCGTTAACAAAATAAATATCTATGTGTTAAAAACTATATCCGTGTAAATTAAAAATGACCGACAAAAGTGAAATCACCGTCAGTGCCATCTACCAGCGGAAATGGAAGACCTAGTCACTGAATTGAACCGTAGGAGTTTAAACACAAAGGGAACCGTGGATGACCTGCGAAAACGTCTTGCTGACAGTGTAAAACGAGAACAGCCTCTTCAAGAGGAGGAGCAGAATCAGTTAAAAATTGTGTCAACCGAAACTAAGGCCGATAAAATGACACCTCCGATTACAAATACATCCGAAACACAGACCGATATATTGATAACTCCGATTATCAATACAACCGAAACACAAACCGATGAGCAAAGACTGCAGTCGAATATACCGCCTACACGCCTGAGTGTTACCGACAAGGAGATACCTTGTAACAACATACCGAATATTCAAAATATTCCGTATCCGATAGAAATCCGAGACCGACCACTTTCAGACGCTGACATTATGGATAAAGTCAGAAAATGGAATGTGAGATTTGACCAAGGTCAGGATCCGTTAAATTTCCTCGAGAGAATTGAGGAAATGGCACAATGTTACAGTATACCAACCGATCGAATGTTAAATACAATACCCGAGCTGCTGACAAAGACAGCACTAGCATGGTATCGTAACAACCGAGAACAATGGACAACATGGGATGAATTCATAAGTGATTTCAAACTATTTTTCTTACCACCACGTTTCAATATTAAACTAGCCGATGAGATCCGAACTAGGTTACAAAAACCTAGAGAAAGGGCCAAAGATTATATCACGGCCATCCAGTCACTCATGCGCTGGCAGACAAACGTGTCAACCGAAGAGAAACTAGAACGAATTTATGAAAACATGTTACCAGAGTACCGCCTATACATCCGAAGGAAAGATTTCCGTAAACTGTCTGAACTTATTCAACTCGCAGAAGAGTATGAATATATTCAAGTTCAACAAAAATCCCGCAATACCGAAACACCACCTATTCGTCAGATAAGTAGACCACCACAAAATACCCCAGCCTTGCCAATAAACGTTTCACATATAAGGCGAGAGAGCTGTTGGAGATGTGGACAACTGGGACATCGTAGACACGAATGTCGAAATCCACCGAAAATATTTTGTTCACAATGTGGAAAATTAGGTGTGTTAACTAGAGACTGTCATGGCCAAAACATGAACAGACCGTTAAAAGACCAAGGGATACCGGAGAGACAAGGCAGCCGAGTATCCCAGAACCAGAACCAGATGCCTTAAAAACCAGTCTGCCCGATACAACAATGATAGACGTACACTATGAGGACGACCGATACTTCATAACAATGTCAATAATTGAAACACCGTGTATAGCACTCATAGATACTGGAGCTGCAAAATCATTTATTGGTAATGAAGTCAAAAAACTGCTGGAATTACATAATATTCCTCCGATATCATGTTCTTTGAGAACTGGGATGGCGAACAGTAGTGAATTTAAAATCCACCAGTCATATATGGTGGATACACAGTGGAATAATCATAAAATTTCACATTTATTCTACTATATGCCAAATCTAGCCGAAACCATCATACTGGGTGTAGACTTTCTTAAAACAGCTAACATATCAGTAAAGATATGGAACCAGGAAATTTCACCAGGAATCATGAACATTGAAGAGGAAATTTCCAAACCAGCAACATGTACAGTGGTAATACCAGATGAGATAAACAATATACAGGAAAACCAAATAACCGAATTCCTGTCCACTCAAATTCAAAGATTTGACAAAATCTCCGGACCCACTCAGATTTCACATCACCATATCCGAATGAAACATGACAGTCCAATAAAACAACGTTATTTTCCGAGGAACCCCGCTATGCAGGAAATTATAAGCTTACAAATAGATGAACTACTTGCCGAAGACCAGATAGAACCATCAAAAAGTCCATACAGTTCACCCATCGTACTGATACGTAAAAAACAGGGCGGATGGAGGTTATGTATTGACTACCGACAAATAAATGAACATTCCGTTAAAGACGCCTATCCGTTACCTCAAATCAACCATATACTGGATAAATTGAGAGGCGCAAAATACATTTCTACGTTAAACTTAAAACAAGGCTACTGGCAAATTCCTCTGACAGCAGAATGCCGACAATACACAGCATTTACCGTTCTAGTACTAAGATCCTAAGGTTGTGTAAGTGTCATAAACAATAAAGTGACAAGTTTACCTTATGGAAAAGGGGTAAACATAGCTTGTGTATAGTATTAAGATCCTAAGGTTGTGTAAGTGTCATAAACAATAAAGTGACAAGTTTACCTTATGGAAAAGGGGTAAACATAGCTTGTGTATAGTATTAAGATTTTAGGGTTGTGTAAGTGACACAAACAATAAAGTGACAAGTTTACCTTATGGAAAAGGGGTAAACATAGTTTATGTTATAGTATTAAATTTATTCATTAATTCTTTATTGTGAAATAAAAATATTTGTGCAGTATCCCATTAACTAAGTGTTCACCTCTAAACGTCAAAACCTGGTAATTATTTCTTCTTCTTCCCCGTCGTTGAACGAATTGACCCCAGCGTAACTCCAGAGCTAACCCGCAACGTTCAACTTGAAATTACACGATTACAAAATGGCGCCCGAGCAGGGACTCTCTTTCCTGCCACTGAGGAAACGTCAGTGAATGAAGTAGAGTAGTCACCGTATATATATATCCAGAGACCAGACCGAGAAGAAGATAATATCCAGTGTAAAAGACAATACCAGTAAATACAATAAATACCAGTGTAAAAAATTAAACAATACTCGTTAACAAAATAAATATCTATGTGTTAAAAACTATATCCGTGTAAATTAAAAATGACCGACAAAAGTGAAATCACCGTCAGTGCCATCTACCAGCGGAAATGGAAGACCTAGTCACTGAATTGAACCGTAGGAGTTTAAACACAAAGGGAACCGTGGATGACCTGCGAAAACGTCTTGCTGACAGTGTAAAACGAGAACAGCCTCTTCAAGAGGAGGAGCAGAATCAGTTTAAAATTGTGTCAACCGAAACTAAGGCCGATAAAATGACACCTCCGATTACAAATACATCCGAAACACAGACCGATATATTGATAACTCCGATTATCAATACAACCGAAACACAAACCGATGAGCAAAGACTGCAGCCGAATATACCGCCTACACGCCTGAGTGTTACCGACAAGGAGATACCTTGTAACAACATACCGAATATTCAAAATATTCCGTATCCGATAGAAATCCGAGACCGACCACTTTCAGACGCTGACATTATTACCGTTCCCGGCCGAGGTTTGTTCCAGTGGAAAGTTATGCCATTCGGACTTCATTCCGCACCCGCTACATTTCAGCGAGCTCTAGACCAAGTAATCGGTCCGGAAATGGAACCATATGCTTTTGCATATCTGGATGACATTATTGTCATTGGCCGTACTTTGGAGGAACACTTGGAAAAACTAAAAGAAGTGTTTGACCGACTCATAGCCGCAAATTTAAAAATAAATCCCGACAAATGTGATTTTCTGAAAGAAAAGATCCGATATCTGGGACACGTTGTCAGTTCACAAGGTATACATACCGATCCGTCAAAAGTTGAAGCAATAAGTACACTATCCGCGCCGACAACTGTCAAAGAAGTGAGACAATTTTTGGCCGACTTGCAAGATGGGCTATCGAAGTTCAGTCTTCAGAATACCGAGTCACAAACCTCTCTATTCACCTTGCATCATCTATTGAAATAAATTCCGAATGTCCATGGTATCAAAACAAACGTTACCAAATACAAAATCAACCCGAATTATGCCCGGATTACAAAATTGAAAATGGACAGATATATCGTCGTTTCTTTGATTCAACAACTCACACCCAGGACGCTGTACCATGGAAGCTATGTGTACCGAAACCACTCCGAAGTAAAGTATTGCGAGAGAATCATGACAACGTCACCGCCGGCCATCTTGGAATCAACAAAACTATAGCTCGCATTGCTAAATATTATTACTGGCCTGGAATGATTCGAGATATTGCGAAATATGTACGAAGTTGTGACATATGTCTACGTTACAAAGCCGAACAACAGAAAACTGCTGGTTTAATGCATGGATTCCCCGCTAATCGACCATGGGAAATCGTTAGCACAGATTTCATTGGACCTCTCCATCGTACAACAAAAGGTCACACCGCAATACTAGTGTTCCAGGATAAATTCACAAAATGGGTAGAATTTATGCCTCTCCGACAGGCCACCACCGCTGGACTAATACGTGGTTTCAGAGAAAGAATAATCTCTCGTTTTGGTTATCCTGAAGTATTAATTTCCGATAATGGCACTCAATATACAAGTAAAAAATTTAAAACTCTGCTAAAAGAGTCAAAAATAAAACACCGATTTACACCGTCATATACACCGCAAGCTAATCCGACTGAAAGAGCAAACCGTGTGATAAAGACAATGATTGCTCAATACGTTGACCAGGACCATCGGAAATGGGACGAACACTTACCAGAATTAATGTTGGCTATAAATACTAGCAAACATGAATCTACCGGCTATTCTCCACACTATTTAAATTTTGGCCGAGAAATTATATCACCAAATAGTTTATATGGAGAAATAGGGAAAAAGGTTCCGACCACTGATCACCGAAAGAGCAAGAAACCTACAGGAAATATATGAAATCGTCCGAATCAATCTGGATAAGGCATTTACTGACCAACGTCGCTACTATAACAACCGCCGACGCGATTGGTGTCCACAAGTAGGAGAACAAGTTCTACGAAGGGAACGAATACTTTCATCCACCGCTAAAAATTATACTGCAAAATTAGGGCCACGATATATTGGACCATATACTGTAGCTAAAATAATTTCTCCTGTCATCGTCAAACTCACAACACCAGAAGGAAACATAGCCGGTGTACTATCAATCCGAGAATGGTAACACTCCTAGCTTGCATATAAACATTGCAAATCAACCAAAGTGCAACAGTTGTGAAGTAGAAAGCATGGAGACAACACGTCAGATAAAAATCCCGCCATTACAAACAACAAATTTGCAAATCACAATCATGGAGGCACCCCGACAAGTAAAACTGATACCACCCTCCACTCAGGATCCTTGTGTCCGAAAGCGGACACAGCCGCTTAAACCAAGCAACACCGGGGTACCTAAAAACCAAGTGGCTGATATAATTTAAAAAATAGACAACATAACAGCGCAACAAATAAAACAAAGTGAAGCAAGACCACCGACTAGTATCACCCAAGCGGAAGAAACCAAGTAAGGTTACTACAAATCCGATACAAAAGAGGCAACCACAGATGGAATCCGTCAACTTGATGCCACCATCAGACCAGGGGATGTTCGACAACATCGAGGCGCTTCTAGTGCCTTATGTGAAAGCCAAGACCTTCGTCATTTATGGAGAAAAAGGACCAATACGCATACGCACGTTAAAAAATGGCTATCGTATTCTTCGTTGCCAAGACCAAAGGAAAGTGCTGCCACCAATAATCAGCCAAAAATAAAAGGCTAAAAAAAAGCATATAATCAAAATGTGAATATTTTATTTTACTCTGAAATTTTATTAATTTAATAAACGTTTTTGTTCATATAAAATAAGTTTGTTTCCACTATTAATAATGCTAATAAATAAAAAAAAAAAAAAACTGAATTAATGTAACAGTTTTTTTTTGGAAGAAAGGTGGGGATGTAACGAAGTTACAAATGTAAATTTAAATCTATAAAATTCCGTTAATGCATGCCGTACACTATCAAGTAGTGCTTAACCCGATTTGACTGACTGATTTGTTTACAATGAAGTAAAAATTAAATGTTCATGTATAAACAAACCCTCTTGACGTTCCATGAATGATGGTAACTCAGGATGCCTGAGATGTCAAATGTCGAATGGAATCATCAAGACGGCACACTTCCACGTCTATAAAAGGCGAGCTGGCACCGTGAATAAGTGAGTCGATCACCAAGCTTCGACTGGCTAGGTACTTTATTGAACTTAGCTGCGAAGAAGTAATCGACTCAACTCCCGCCAAGTTTGAGGTTTTCCAAACTTGAGATCTACCCATCTTCCACTGTAGTTAGAAATATTCCGTTCCCGCCGAGTTTGAGGTTATCCAAACTTGAGATTTACCCGTATTCCATTGTATTGTAGAAATATTTTATTCCCGCCGAGTTTGAGGTTATCCAAACTTGAGATCTACCCATCTTCCACTGTAGTTAGAAATATTCCGTTCCCGCCAAGTTTGAGGTTATCCAAACTTGAGATTTACCCATCTTCCCATATATATAAAATCTAAAAAAACGTACAAATGACACAAAATAAGGAAGTCATCCATCAAAGACAAATAAAGTGGAAATAGTATTAAGACAGTTCTGTGTAAAACCTTATGGACAAAAGGTTAATAGTATTAAGATTGTGTATTGTCACAGACAATAAATCCTACAGTTCTGTGTAAAACCTTATGGACAAAAGGTTAATAATATTAACATTGTGTGTATTTTAAAAAAATCAAAATTAAATGATAAATAAAAACATTTGTTCAGAATAAAATCAAATAAGTGTTCACCTTTAATACGTCAAAACCTGGTATTTATTTCGTCGTTGAACGCCTTGACCCTGGCGTAACTCCAGAGCTAACCCAAAACGTTCAACTTAAAAATTAACGATTACAACCTTGACTCCTTGTGCCGCTTAAAAATTCTTTATATTCAATACAAAAAAAACTTTAATTAAAAATGCCTAAATCCGGGTTCCTTGAATCGTTGAAAAAACCCATACGCTCTAGCCGAGCAAACTTCAAAAATGGTAAAAGCTCCCAAAAACGATCGGATAATCAGACCATATCTGCAGTATATACATATATTGTTTTTTTGTTTTTGTTTTTTTTTTTTTTAAACCAACCTAACGTAGTACGAAAACGGATTAAACCCGAACAGACACACAACTTTTTTCAAAATCTTTGGATACGCACCATGCCTTGGATTTGCATATGCTTTAAAGATCTTCATTAAAATTGTCAACGCTCACGATGCATAATCTTGGAACTCTGATGTTGATAATTTTCTCTGAGGTGCCACCTTAACCATTTATCCCTTAATTTAACTAAATGTAAGCACCTTACTATCAGCAGAAAGACTACACCAGTATTATTTGAATTATTTATTGATGGATCCTCTGTTGTTATAGTTGATTCCCAGATTCATTCTGAGCAAGACGAGTTCTCGTCTGAGCTTCGACAGGTGTCTTGCTGGAGAGTTTTTGGATCCATATACTCTCAAAAGTCTATATACTTAACTGGTTAGACCTATCCTTGATTATTGTTCTATTTTGTGGGATCCTTACTATGTTGCTATGAATACTAGAGTCTAGGATGTGCAGATATTTACTTGCTTTGTTCTCAGGAAGCTAAACTGGAGTGCTGACCTGCCCCCGTATGATGTGAGATGTAGTTAATTCACTTAAAAATGTCATCTACTCTATTATTGCAATTTATTATTATGAGGTAGTAGTAAATTTAAGGTTTTTCTTAGTCTGTAAGATTTGTTTGATCGGTAAACTAAATTAAAAACATATTTAGATTTAAAATGAAATTGTAGCTTTCCTATATGTTTGTGAGAACTCCTAGTTCAAGAATGGAATTTTGTGCCTATTTATTTATTTTTTTAATTGTTTGACCTCGTGGAAGATTTTCCAACATATAAAACCCCGATTTAGTAGCTGTTACAATTGAAACAAACCACCTATCAGTTTTACTCGAGTGCACTCTGTCACCATGCTCATGAATACGGGTTTTATACTATCACTCCGCGCATTCTCTCTATGATTATTCGTTACTTAGTTAGTATTATATTGAATGCTGCTGACTGGCGGGGTTATACGACTAAGAGTAATACCACAGTCAGTAACAAAGAAAGATAAGGAGATAAGACGATTATCTCTAGATCTCTACTTAAACACAACACTTTATTTTATCACAAAAGGATCAACCTGAAAAGTCTCAGCGACTAAAAACCTTCACTTTTTTTTTCTCGGCTCAAACTTAATTATTTTAGGACCAACTTCGCGAAGAGAACGAATTTCAAGTATTGTGCATTCTTTTATTGCTTCAGATATACACAAGGGCGAGATTAGTGACAAATTTACGCATTTTAATCCAGATCGGGAATTTATAATGGCCACTTGTCAACAATTTATGCCTTCGATACGAGTACAGCTTAAATTTCAATCATAGGATTGATCATGCTCACGATACACTAGGAATAGTGTAGCCATATGGAGAAAGCAACTTTGACTTATTGGGTGATACATAAGTAACTTTCCGGTATTTTTCCCGCCATCTACACTAGCCGAGCAAAATCACCTCCCAATTAGATGCCTTAGTCTGTGGTTTAGTTTTGTTCTGTTAGTGCATTGTGTCTACTTGTCGCAATGTCACAAGAGCTTTTAAAGCTCTTGCAAGAGAAGAATTTTTATATCAAACAACAAATTGCTTTTAAAAAGAAAATAACAAATTTTCAGGAAATAGTGGTATATTGCACCAACACTGAATTTAAAAACAAAACGTAAAATTATCTAAATTCCCAAAAAACTCTCTTTAAGCAAAACTTCACATTCGGATAGCTTTTTGATGTCATTGAATTTAGCCTGAAAGTTGTTACCTTTACTATTGCCCTTTCCACTGAGCAGTTCTGTAAAAATCGGCCCAAACTTCGATACAAGAATCGGTTCACCGCGTAAAACCATATGACCCTTCCCAGAGTCATCGCTCACCGTTAAAAAATAAAAAACACCATCTGGAACGTGTCTTAAAAATGTTGTAATAAAATCGGGCTCAATTCCGTCCTGTCTATGGAGACTATAATAAGCAGGTGGGGGCGTTTTGGTTATAAATTTATTTGCCTCTAATACTGCGATCTCTTTAATTAATTTTTGGAAAGCCTTTTGCGTATTCTTTAAATTTGTTTGAATCTTCTTAATCAAATCTAAATGAGAGCGGGATCCACCTCTAAAACAAAAATATATATATGTATTTTGAGTAGAAAAATAATAATAATAGGTACTTCAGCAAAAGGTTAAGCTGCAGCTCCCGGGCATAGCACTCATCGAACTTTCTTATAACGCGATTTCCTATAAGAAAATGGACGAAAAGTTTGTTTTTCGATTTCTCCACGTGAAGCAGTTTAACAACTTGCAGCTGTGATAAATTGGACACGTGTGTGCCGCAACACATGTTGCTCTCTATTCCTTCAATGGTAACTACACGGACTGGGCCTACATGATCTGGGGGTAATCCTCTAGGGGCACGCATATCCTGAAACTGTATGAAAAATTCTTCGCAATAATTTGCAGCTGATGTTTTCGCTCTTACCTTAAGTCCATCTTCCTTAGATGTTACAGCAACAGAAACTCTCCTTCCTTCAATAATTAGTTCATTTGCAAGCTTTTCTATATAACTTAATTCGTCTTTGGAAACATTCTTGGCGTTAAGTTCTATGTAAGAAGCTTCATTGCCTAACCACCATGATTTCGTATCATAGCCATATTTTTGGTCAAATAATGCCGTGATAAGGTGTTGCCCCGAATGTTGTTGCATATGATCCAGGCGCCTTTCCCAATTAATGATTTGCTTAACTTGTTCTCCTACTAAAAATGGTTTAGAGGTTTCCACGAAAAGAACAGCTTGTGAACCATCTCTGAAAACATTTGTTACGGGTTTTCCATTGAGCGTTCCGTGATCACAAGGCTGGAAAAGTGAAACAAAAAAAGTTTTGATAAAAATAAACTTTACGACAAATCAGATATAAATACAATGAGAGGTCTAGGAGAGATCGTCCATACGAACAGATATAATCATTGTCATGGCTACGGACTTCAAATTTGGGGCCTCACCGAATATAAAGAGTTAAGTACTGAAACTGTTAAAAACAAGTATACAAATTTAATTTAATTTAATTTACCATCAAATTCCATCGAAAATATGCTAAAAATCCTGAATACTACATACAGAAAATAGACTTGTCACCAGCTGTAGCCTCAACTCTTAAGAAAAGTGCACAACAGTATCAGGTAAGAGAAAAGAATAAAAGCAGACAAATAGTGAGGCATGACGGGTATAATAAGTTAACTTATAGCATATATTCTATTTCTTCCACTTTAGATTTACATAGGAACCTTTGCATTGGAAATTTACTATTGTGTTAGTTAAAACTGTTGAAAGAGAAAGTATAGTCTCTTTATAGAAGCATCCTACTTGCTTGACAGTTTTGACAGAGCTGGGCTACTGTATGATATATACTGTGCTTATAGCTTGGAAGAATTACATGACTTTAATGAATGTTTATCATTATGAAAATAAAGCCTAATTAGAAGCAGTGTACTACAATTAAATATTATTTGAAGATGAAGGATTTCTCTCGTTGTATGCCACATACTCAAAGAATTTACATTTAATACCATGTGGAAAAAATCTCACGAGAAGTTTTGTTTTGAACGGCTTTGGCGATCTTATGCCCAAATCATTTTGAAAATCCTTAATTTTAAATATGAATATACCTACTAACTTTATGTAAGTTATTACATCACAGTCGCAGCATCATAGATTCTTCACTTGCCCGGCTTTGCAACTACTAATGGACTTCTTCTTCTATTATGTCATCTTTTCCATCCAGATTTCAGCATTATTAAAAAATAGTATCTGTGGGGTCTGCAGTTGGGTGAAGTCGTGTTGACGCTGACCAAATCAACAGCTCATTTCTATAACAGAAAATCGAAGCTGGCAATCAGAATATTGACCGACATCAACATTAGCATTAAAGATATGATATGAGATATGAGCTACTATTACATTCTCATCGCGTCAAAAGTTGTTCCATTGAACTCGTCTTTTACTGATTGACGTGCACTTTTCTTAAAATATCAATTGAAATCGACATTAGAAACAAGCTCAGACACATTTAACATTACAATCAGTATTGTCTCTAATGGATGGCGCTGCTGTTATTCACTGTTGACATTATTCCACGGGGCTTATCAACGCATTGGAAACATTGCAAGTGTTGTGGCTAGGCCAGGGCAAGCAGTACGTTGAAGATTTGAAGATGGGGCATTTTGTAACGGTCTGTGATGCAGGATGCTTTCGCAGAATTTTAAAGCGCTTTTGGAGAAATTTTTCGTTCGTTCAGTCGGTTTATTATTTTTAATTCAGTTTCAGTCTCAATGCCACATTTTAAATAATATATTGAAATTTCTATCTTTAGATATTTATTTCAGGTGGATTAAGAGCAAAATTAGTTTATGCAATTTCACTAGTACATCATTGCATTTATTACATGAAATTTGGATTTATTATAAAGATTGAAAATATTAAGAGTGGATGGAAAATGGGTATCATTAAGTGTTAGATTATCTTTACCCAGGACATTGTCAGATCGAGCATAGAATACAAGTGACGAGATTGTCAACTAGATTGGCATAATTGTTTGTTCTTAATTAATAGTAGGCATAAATTACCATACTAATCAAGGTAAAAATTGAGTACATTAATTGCATTGTTAGTCAGTATGTATAACTAAGAGACGTTTATTTAGATAATTAAAAAGAAAAACAACAAAACTCGAGTCGAATAGGACAATTTATTATTGTGTAATATTTTTGAATAATGACTTTCATGATTTTGTTAATATTTCTTAGGTTTGCTTCTCCGACGAGTTAATTTTCAAAATCTTGGAAGATAAAAGTTCGTTTCTGCGACGACGCACAGTGGGACGAAACCCCGAAAAAGTGGCCAAAAATCGGAAACATGAAAATTCGATTCGGGGTATTTTGACTAGTGGGTTGGGTAGAGAAATGATTGGTGCATTCAAACCTCGAAGGGTAAAGCCATCCCTTCTATACCTAGCTCAATACGTTAGTTCAAAGTCAGCCTTCGTTCAGAGTGCACACGTCGAGCGAGTATACGAAGCAAAAACAGCAATCTTTGAAATTCCATATCTGGATGGTGAATTGACCGATTTCAATTCTTCAAAATGGATTCTATTCCTGGAGGTATGTAGAAAATATTTCTATATTAGGTAAATTTAAAAGTCATGTTTATCTGCTTGAAATACGGTCATGTTCGGTACCATCGCGAAAACGATATGATTTTAGAGACTTCTACTTTCAAATAGACAAAAAGTATGAAATTGTTCACTATTGTCCAAACTTCTAAGGGAAAGGCTTTAGGTAAGTCTATTAACAATTGAAAATGCCGAGGAGTACCTGCGGGATCCTGCGCAAAAGTGTAGTTTTGGCTGTTATAACATACCTTGAGCTGGTACCCGGGTAGAACTAATACCGATGGCGGTCTTAGAGTATATAGGGTGTCCATAACAAAGTAGTACAGTTATTTTAGATTCACATTGTTTATGAGATATGTTATTCATGATTTGTTTAAATTTTAATGTATTTTAGGAAAAAATTGGTTTATTCAATGAGTCTTATGGTGCTTTATTCATTATAGCTTACGTTAATTATTTCAAGTTTTCATATGCCATATCCGCCATTTTGTTTTTTAGATTTTTGTCTTCGGATTCGTGATCAGCGACCCCAAAAACCCCTGCGTACAGACTCTCACCCAAATTCCAAGCGTTTTTGATTTTTGGCCGCTTTTTCGGGGTTTCGTCCCACTGTGCGACGCCCCGGAGAGAAATTCCACCTGGAGTACCTCGTAGAGAAGATGACCAGCAAGTGTTATAGTGCGGTCGGTAATATCCACGAAGGGTATATGACGCCTGTACATCGTGGAGGTTACAATGAAGCAAGCCCAATACAAGAGAGTCCTCGAAAATCACCTGTTACCTGAATGGTTCCCTGCTGATTAGGAGTACGTATTTATGCACGACTCAGCCCAATGTCATAAAGCCAGAAGCATTACGGCATTCTTGGCTGAAAAAAACGTTCGGGTTTTGCCATGGCCAGGTAATTCTCCCGACATGAGCCCCATAGAGAACCTGTAGAACTTATTACAAATAAGTGACAACTTATCGCAAAGCTGCTTGTTGCATATCAGAAATACACCTAAAAGGGGTATAAAATAAAATTAATTAAAATAAATTTTCATACATAGCCGAAAATCGGCAAATGTACATATATCTTATCTGTTAAATCACTGAAGAAAATTGCATCAGCAATTTTCTTCACATACCATTTATTTTCATAAAAAATTATCAAAAAATAAAAATAAACCAAAAGACAAATCGTACCTTCAGTACGATTAGTCACAAAAAATACAATATGTATGTACATATACGTACGTGCATACATATTACGGAAGAAAGTTTTCGCGATAAGAAATGCACGCCGCGAAAATACATTACATGTATACGCGCGCCGCAATTTCATGCGACGGGACGGTGGCTGATGTTTACAAAAACATCGAATTACATTTTATCATGCCACCGTCCATCGAAAACTATTCTGCACAAGTTTCATCAAGTCCAGAATAAAATGTTAAAATCTTCTCAGGGTGGAAAATGCAAGTAATCATTTTCTACCCTGAACAGCGGGAATTGTTCACCACTAAAGGTGATTAAGTTGAGTTGCTTTCGAGATCTGAAATTCGGTGGTTCGGCGGGTGAAATTATTAACAAAGAGATTGAGTTTTAATTTTATCGGTTTGGTGTTGAAAAGAAAATGTTGGATATAGGTAGTGTGTAGATGTGTATTGATGTAAGATTAGATAACTTAAAGAACATTGTAATATCACGGTTTAAGAACAAGTTTCAGTGTAAAGAATAAAAAGAAAGATAAAATAAATAAAAGGTGGAATTACACACCAACCAAGTGGTGTTTTAATGTGTCATCATTGAATGTCCCCCGAGCCAAGAGGTTAGAAAATAAAATATATAAAAAATATAACATTTTGGCGCAGCCGGTAGGATAGAGGGAGCCTACTTCACATTAACGAGCAAGTATAAGCGGTTGAAAACCCTCTATTCACCAACGAACAAAAAGGAGTTGAGGACGAGATTGCGTACTGGGGAAGACACCCTACTCTCCGCTTGAAGTTGAGTCTGGCTTCACGAGTATTTCGATCTTGTCGGCTCCCAACGCTCAGCACCCAAAATTGAGCCTTGAGCTCCAAACCTTCCTAAGATGGTGCAGGCAGGTAATTCAGTGCATTTCGGTGGATGAGCTAACAGCGTTCTTACAAATATTCGAGGCGAAGCTTACCAACTTTTTGCCTCCAATATGCCAATTACTTTCAAAGAAGTGGAAGAAATGCTCAATCGCACATACCTGCCTAGAAAAACTTGCCAGGAACTGGTAAATAAATTAATCACCACTAGGCAGTATCCATTAGAAAATCTCACAGCCTTCACGGCACGAGTAAAGCAAATGCTAGCACTCTGTAATGAAGCAGCAGAGTCCAAACATGGAGCCACAGCAGCACCAGCTGTTAAAACGCAGCTCGAAAGTTTCGCAAAAAATGCATTAAAACCTGGTGTAAATAACCCGTATATGTGCCAATATTTTTTAACTATGGCAGACGGCACTGCAGATGACCTTATACAGAAGGCACTCGACATGGAGCGTCTCCAGCAAAGTACTCTATTCCTGCAGCCCCCAGGAGAATTTCAAACAAACCTGATGCAAACTATACTGTCAAATTCAGTAAGTGCATCTATTCCAAATAACGCACAATTTAGCCAAATAAACCCCTCGGCAAATCACAGCGTATTTAATCCTGGCATAATACTATTGGCACAGGCCACCAAAGCAATATGCCTACTAACTCAAACATTCACACACCGCAGTCACAGTTCACACAGGCAAATACATCATCACACGAGTAGATCAAACAGGAGCCAAGATCTCCTAATAAAAATTCGAATGTAGGTACAAAATAAAAATAATTATTTAAATAAAATAAATTGTAGTTTTTGTAATTTAAGAAGCCACACATATGCTGATTGTCTCAAACGTAAAAATACGCCGTACGGTGTGAACTGTAAAATGTATAATCATGATATACGTGACTGCCGAAGGAATAAAAGCTATAACCCAAGACCACACAACATTAATGTACCCCAAACCAAAGAAAGCCGCATAAAAAGCTTCTCAATAATATATTCTTAAAAAGGCCGCAAATAACAAGTTATCTGCTGTAATACAGAACATGGGGCTCTGCCCTCAGATACCACATTCACTAATATCGAATTTATTGATAGTATTCCTCAAGAGTTTGTAAATTATTCACAGGGTCCTACACTAATTGTATTGGACGATATGATGTTAAATGCTGCACGGAGGAGGAAATTCGGGAAATTCACCCCCCCCCCCTCCCCCCCAAAAAAAAGACAAAAGTTGTATATTGAATAAAGTATCTACTAAATTTCATTAAAGCTGAACAGCATCAATTATGGTAAATGTACATGTGTATAATTTCCATCACAACATCGTTTCAGTATTAATCATGGAATTTCATATACCTACTTTATTTCTTTCAATTGAAATGAAATTATAAAATACTTCAAGAAATCCTTCTCAAGCATGAAACAGATCTCCATATGTGTGCGTGCTGGTCTGATTCCCTATTTATGACAATGACTAACGTCAGAAGGTAAATGACAAAGAGATACCATTGAAGAAATCTTTAAATTCTTTCTAAAAATCACGCCAAAAATGCCTCGTCCAATATAAGATCAAGCATGCCTTTACCTGATGTAGGTAGGGAAAGCCCCAATTTTTACACAGAAATTTGGCACACATTCTATTTCAAAATAACTCTAGTCGACTACCAAAGTGAATCAATTCTGCCGAATCATTTTCTGTAAATTTCTAAGAAGAAATGAATGTTTATGGTGCTCATCTACGCATCTACGCTGATAAGGCAGATGTCACATTATCCGGAATTTCAGTATACTGAATTCCAGAAGATCAGATTACTGAACTTAAGAAAACCGAAATACACGCAATCAAATGGCACGGTATACATACTAACAAGGTATGACTATCCGGCCCCATAGATTCGCCATTTTCGGTGTTAATCGATTCGCATGACGCGTTTCTTAAAAAGTAAATAATATAAAGTTTAATATTTATGTAAATTTATTCAAAAAAAAAAAATATTAAAAATATTAAAATAAGTACCATTTTACTTTCTAAACAGAACGATAAACTGAAGGAAGATTATTAGAATTGTATTCCACATTTTAATTTGACACTAACCCCACTTTTTACACTTCGTTATGATGCATTGCAAATTTGCCCTCTATTTAAGAAAATTGCGATTACCACTAACTAATTTCACTATATAAATAATAAAAAGATCATAAATAATCAATTAGGTATGCAAATCACAAGTATTTCAGTCTTATTTTGCATTTTTTATCGATAAAACTTTCGTGGCACTTTGTTTAGATCCGCACAGATTTCCCTTAAATGAGCTTTAAACTAACAAATTCAAGGTATATTTATGTTAAGAAACTCATATTATATTTATTCCAACCTTTTTTAATGGATCCAGTGGAATAAATTTACATAAATATTGGGCCCTATTCTGTAATTTTTCATAAAATAATATTTTATGTTATTTTATGGCGAAAAAATCCCTTCTTCATAAAATGAAAATAAAATATTTTAAAAATTCGTATTCTGTCGTGGTTCCATAAAATTATTTTATGAATTCTTTTATGAACACGTAACATAAAATATTTAGTACATTCCGCTATGCCTTCTATTACTTTTTGAACAGCTGGTCAATTGACATTTGCGTCATACTCTATCAAATCACCCACTAAATAATCATTTATGAAAGCAGTTGCTTTCTTAATAGCTCTTGAGATACTTGACTGTAAAAGTTCTAAAATATGACAACTCCTGACGAGTTTGATACGAACCATGTCCGTAGAAATGCAAAGCAGCAGAAAGACATCCATTCTGTTCACTTTGAGATTCCTAACTCAAAGTGAACGGAATGGATGCCTTTCCAGTATGAGGCTCTAGTTAGTTAGTTAGTTTTGGGTATAAATTAGAATTATTCATAAGTTTGCAAAATTAGTTTACAAATCATAATATGTATAACAAATTTATTAATTATCCAGTCGGAAAAACTTTTGAAGCCTAAGGTTGGGCAATTCACATGGATCGTAGAAATCGTGAAGATATCGTATCCTGTGATATCTTCTGCATAAAATTAAAACCTATTTAAATATAATCAACTTTTTATATTTTACCATACTGCACCAAGTGCAAATTTCTACAATTTCTGACAAAATTGTAATCTTTATGTATGGCGGTGAACATTTTAGTTTTTAATTAAAACTACTTTCACACCACAAATGTCAATTGACGAATGTCATTTCATAAAATATGTCAAAATACCTTTAAAATGTGCTGCTTAGGTTCTTTTATGTTATGCTCCATAACAGGAAATATTTTATGTTATGATGCGTAAAATAAAATAAAATTTCTGGTACAGAATAGGATTTTAGGGAAATATTTTATTTTAAGGCATAACATAACATAAAATGATAAAATTTTACCGACAGAATAAGGCCCATTTAGCACTTTATTTTTCCCGTTTTAAGAGTCGATTCGTGTGACGTCACACGCACTTGACAGCCCGGACAATCATACCTTGTTACTCTGTATATCGTGATCAAATGGGTCATGTCACAGTTCTCCGAAATTCAGTTTAGCTGAAAAAATTCAGAGCCCTTCCGATTTTTCAGTTTACTGAAATATTTCCAGTATGTATATCCTGAATTTGTTCAATTAGCTAATGTCGGTAAAGCATTGTATGTTATATTATTTTTGATTGTAGCCTATGAATACTGTCACATTATCCTATTTTTAAGATTTTGCTGAATTGTCAGTGGCGTGGGTAACTTTGCGAATCAAAGTTTAGAAGATTTTATAAAAATGTTCGCCACGGAGTAATTTATTGTGGGAATCGAGAAGAGTAATGTTTGTGGAATATAAATTGTCAAGACTATAGCGTCGCGATCGCGATGTTAAGGATAAATATTGGGCAGAAGTCTGTAAGGAAGTGATTGAAGCATGGAAAGATTTATGTTCCAATAAGAAACAAAAACAAAGTAAGCGCAGACTGATATTTTTTTATTGATATAGCAGTAATTCTTGAGAATGTAAGAGGATGATGTGTAGATAAAATATGTTAAATTATTTTGTCTACTAATGAAAATAAAAATAGCAGCTGCATATATTCAATATAGAAAGGGAATGTGTTAAAAGTATTTCGACAGTTAAATGCGGTAAAAAATACTCTGAGAACTTTTTTCAGCCAATGGTATTATACAAGTGCTTAATGCTCATATTGATCTTGCTATTTAACTTTAACCTGCGGCGACATAAAGTAATTTTCAAACTTTTCTCTGATACTTCTACCACCCCTACGCCACTGGACAATCTAATATTCAGTTTGGAGATTCAGTAAAACTGTGTCATGCCACACTGAAACTGAAATTCAATAAGCTGAAATTACGGAAAATGTGACATCAGCCTAAAAATTGGGCCATCCCACACGAGCATTCTTGATGCAGAATGCAAACAGGTTTTCTAGGAACCAGGTAAAAGATGGGAGATGGTTCACTGTTACTCGCCCAAGCCAAGCACAAATAATATATAAAAATTCTAACAAAAAAATTTCCAATAAATTTCTAGGTAAGAATTGAGGTTTTCCCTACCTACATCAGGTCGAGGCATAGTCGATTTTATATTCGAGCAAGGCGTTGTAGATTTTTGTTACTTGCTCGGTCTTTGTAGTTATTATTTTGTCTATAGTGCTCGTGCTAGTGAGATGTATTGACAAATTTTCGTGAAATTTTTCCAATTTACTGAAAATCTATCTTAATAATTTTTCTTTGTTAAACGTTGTTCAAGTATACGAAGCGTTCGTTGTGTTTCCTAGTCCTTATACACATTTAGAAAATGGTAAGTACATGCACCTACATATATTTGGCATTGCATTTTTGGATAAAATGGGGTAATTTTAAATTGAGTATTATTTAGAAATGTTAAAGAAACATCATTTTTAATCATTTTCCTTCGCAGTCTTCTCGACAGGCTCCAATTTCGTCTTTTTTTTCCACCTCTTAAGAAGAAAAAAGTAGAAAAGGACTTTTCAGATCAACCAAATCTTGCCAAGCGAAATAACACTCCAGGTATCACTCCAACTGAGTCTTCTACACTCAGACAGGGGATTGAGGGTCCAGAGAGAATCGACTCATTTGATGCTGGTCCATCTACTTTGAAACATATAGACGGCAACCAATTTATACTGTTACGCCAGAGCTTTCATAGGACAACAGATAAGTGATCAAGTCAAGAATTACTTGAAAACCCTTGGACTCCACCGAAGGATTATATATTTCCATTCTCCAGTAGGATTGTTTCCGGAAAAGAAATTAGGCATTATGCATCGTTGAAGCATTTATGGGATTACAAAGAATGGCTGGTTTTTTCTGATGTGAAGAAGGGACTATTTTGTAAATATTGTCCGTGGTTTACACTGCGAAGCAAAGGAGGTTACCAGAAAAGTACACCACTAGGTGCACTCGTTACCCAACCCTGGAGCAATTTCAAGAATCTAGTGGGGATAAAAGGAGATCTTGAAGTCCATTCCTAACACTTGTATCACAAAAATGCATTCGCTGCGGGGAAAGATTTCTTGAAGAATGTACACAGTCCACAATCCGATGTTCTTAGTCTCATAAATGAAGATCATTGTTCCTAAACTCAAGAGAATAGAAAAAGGCTCATGCTTATCGTGAAAACAATAATTTTTTGTGGGAGACAGAACATTCCACTCCGTGGGCACAGGGATGATGGACCACTTTTAACGAAATCAGATCCTGTGCGAAACGAAGGAAACTTCGGGGCACTGCTGAGATTCAGGGTTGAATCAGGTGACACAATACTGGAAAATCATCTCAAAACTGCATCGTCTCTGGCAACTTATATTAGTAAAACTGTCCAAGATCAACTCATCGATTGCTGCAGGGTTGAAATACAGAAAAAAATTTTAGAACGTGTTAATGATGCTGTATTTTACTCGGTTGAGTTTGATGAAACTCCAGATTTATCAGGAAAAGCACAGGTAATTAATTTTCAAGCTCCTTCTAGATGCAGAATTTTGTAACATTTTCATATGACCTAAATTTGTGACTACTGTCCTTATCTGAGTTAGTTAAACACAACTAATTCATATTGAATGTCCGTTTATTTATTTTTACTAATACTCAAAACTGATCACTGTTGAATTAGTAAAATTCGACTAGTTAATTAAGTTGAATATTACCAAAATTAGCAGAATTTAACTAATTGAGAGTAAAAAATTGACTTATTTTTTACTTCTGTATAAAAACTTTTTTTTTCATTGGTGGACTTGCTTGTTTCTTTTTGTTTCAGATTAGCCTCATAATCCGGTACGTCGATTTTTCTTCCGGTAAACCCTGCGTACGAGAAGACTTCGTGGATTTCATTGACGCTTTTGATGAACTTTCAAAGAAAGCTGTCGAAAACCATGAAGGAAGTTGCACCGAAGACATATCTTCTACTGCAACGCATGGAGAATATGAAGACAACATAGCCGACGCAGAATTATCATTAACTGGGGTCGCTCTGGGGAACGTAGTCTAAGAAATCAGAAAAGAAGCAACGAATGCAGTTATGGCATCTTGCCTCTCCCATAAGCTCAACAGCAATTTCATGAAATCTTCAAATATTCCGTCAATCGAAAAAGTTTCTGGTATCATACGGGAGGTAACAAAGTTTTTCTACAACTTGCATCCCAAACGTGCTACTGCATTTGCGAAAACTCTTGGTCACAAACTTATTCATTTATGCGAAACAAAATGGGTAGAACAACATGATGCCGTGCTTTAGTTTACCACGAATTTGCGAATGATTGTCGAGGCTCTCACCAAAGTGAGTAATTGGAAGAATAGAGAAACAGCCGATAAAGCAACAGTAGGTACTTATTTCGGCTTTGTGTTCGTTCGATTTTATTATTGGCCTCTTTTCTCTGTGTGATGTTCTATCTCTGACACGCCCACTCAGTGTTACTCTTCAGAAAGAAAACATTGATTTTGGAATATCCTCAGAAAATTTAGAATCACTACTCGAGGTGTTAAATAATCAAAGGCAAGAAGCTGAAGAAAAATTCAAGCAAATATATGCAGATGCAAATGACATGGCAGAGGAATTGAATGTAGAAGTAAACAAGTAAAAAAGCTAGAATTGGTCTATGACCAATTCTTATAATACCCTAGATGAATGCCCGTATTAAATTTCGTATGGTCACCGATCTATTCAAGTATTGATTTTGAAGTTGTTTTTCGCATATATTTCTAAAACGGTTTGTCGCACAGAAAAAATGACTATAACCAATTTTATAGGATTTCGTATTCTGAAGAAGTTTTTAGTACAATAAAAATTCTTGGACTGATCGTTTTCAAAGTGTAACGAAGTTACAAATAAGTATTTTAAATCCATAAAATTCCATTAATGCATGCCGTACAATATCAAGTAGTGCTTAACCAGATTTGACTGACTGATTTGTTTACAATGAAGTATAACTTAAATGTTCATGTATGAACAAATCCTCTTGACGTTCCATGAATGACGGTAACTCAGGATGCCTGAGATGTCAAATGTCGAATGGAATCATCAAGACGGCAACACTTTCACGTCTATAAAAGGCGAGCTGGCACCGTGAATAAATCAGTCGATCATCAAGCTTCGACTGGCTGGGAACTTATCAGTTTATAGCTAACGAAGAAGTAATCGACTCAATTTCCTGCCGAGTGGAGGTTTACCGCATTCGAGATATACCCGTCATCCCGTAGTTAGAAATATTCCTACCGAGTACGAGGTTTTCCGTATTCGAGACAATTTCTCAATTCCTGCCGAGTGCGAGGTTTACCGCATTCGAGATATACCCGTCATCCCGTAGTTAGAAATATTCCTACCGGGTACGAGGTTTTCCGTATTCGAGACAATTTCTCAATTTCTGCCGAGTGCGAGGTTTACCGCATTCGAGATATACCTGTCATCCCGTAGCTGATAGTATAGATCTCACCTAACATAAATAGATACATACAATGTAAAAAGTGGAAAACGACCCAAAAGTGTATAGTATTAAGAGTGTGTCTAGTATTAAGAGTGTGTGTATTGTCACAGACAATAAATCCGACAGTTCTGTGTAAAACCTTATGGACAAAAGGTTAATAGTATTAAGATTGTGTGTATTGTCATA
The DNA here is from genome assembly GCA_963924295.1 of Dioctria rufipes. NCBI lineage: Eukaryota > Metazoa > Arthropoda > Insecta > Diptera > Asilidae > Dioctria > Dioctria rufipes. The sequence continues at coordinate 85,150,088 of OZ002742.1, forward strand.
GACAATAAATCCGACAGTTCTGTGTAAAACCTTATGGACAAAAGGTTAATAGTATTAAGATTGTGTGTATTGTCATAGACAATAAATCCGACAGTTCTGTGTAAAACCATATGGACAAAAGGTTAATAGTATTAAGATTGTGTGTATTGTCATAGACAATAAATCCGACAGTTCTGTGTAAAACCTTATGGACAAAAGGTTAATAATATTAAGATTGTGTGTATTTAAAAAAAAATCAAAATTAAATGATAAATAAAAACATTTGTTCAGAATAAAATCAAATAAGTGTTCACCTTTTAAAACGTCAAAACCTGGTATTTATTTCTTCTTCTTCCCTGTCGTTGAACGCATTGACCCTGGCGTAACTCCAAAGCTAACCCGCAACGTTCAACTTTAAATATCAACGATTACAAAATGGCGCCCGAGCAGGGACTATCTTTTCTGCCACTGGAGAAACGTCAGTGAATGAAGTAGAGTAGTCACCGTATATACATATCCAGAAACCAGACCGAGAAGAAGATAAATACCAGTGGATACAATAATACCAGTGCTATAATAAATATCAGTGTATAAAACAGACAATACTCGTTTTTTATATCTGTGTGTATAAAACTATAAAATAAACAACAACATGACCGACAAAAGTGAAATAACCGTCAGTGCCATCTACCAACTGAAAAAGGAAGATTTAATCACTGAACTGAACCGTAGGAATTTAAATACAAAGGGAACCGTGGATGAATTGCGAAAACGTCTTGCAGACAGTGTAAAACATGAACAGGCTCTTCAAGAGGAGGAACAAAATCAGTTAAAAATTGTGTCAACCGAAACTAAGGCCGATTACAAATACATCCGAAACACAGACCGATATATTGATAACTCCGATTATCAATACAACCGAAACACAAACCGATGAGCAAAGACTGCAGCCGAATATACCGCCAACACGTCTGAGTGTTACCGACAAGGAAACATCTTGTAACAATATACCAAATATTCAAAATATTCCGTACCCGTTAGAAATTCGAGACCGACCACTTTCAGACGCTGACATTATGGATAAAGTCAGAAAATGGAATGTGAGATTTGACCAAGGTCAAGATCCGTTAAATTTCCTCGAGAGAATTGAGGAAATGGCACAATGTTACAGTATACCAACCGACCGAATGTTAAATACATTACCCGAGCTGCTGACAAAGACAGCACTAGCATGGTATCGTAACAACCGAGAACAATGGACAACATGGGATGAATTCATAAGTGACTTCAAACTGTTTTTCCTGCCGCCACGTTTCAGTATCAAACTAGCCGATGAGATCCGAACTAGGTTACAGAAACCTAGAGAAAGGGCCAACGATTATATCACGGCCATCCAGTCACTCATGCGCTGGCAAACAAACGTGTCAACCGAAGAGAAACTTGAACGAATTTATGAAAACATGTTACCAGAGTACCGTCTATACATCCGAAGAAAAGATTTCCGTAAACTGTCTGAACTGATTCAACTCGCAGAAGAGTATGAATATATCCAAGTTCAACAAAAAACCCGCAATACCGAAACGCCACCTATCCGTCAGATAAGTAGACCATCACAAAACACCCCAGCCTTGCCAATAAACGTTTCACATATAAGGTGAGAGAGCTGTTGGAGATGTGGACAACTGGGACATCGTAGACACGAATGTCGAAATCCACCGAAAATATTTTGTTCACAATGTGAAAAATTAGGTGTGTTAACTAGAGACTGTCATGGCCAAAACATGAACAGACCGTTAAAAGACCAAGGGATACCGGAGAGACAAGGCAGCCGAGTATCCCAGAACCAGAACCAGATGCCTTAAAAACCTGTCTACCCGATGCAACCATGATAGACGTACACTATGAGGACGACCGATACTTCATTACAATGTCAATATTTGAAACACCGTGTATAGCACTCATAGATACTGGAGCTGCAAAATCATTTATTGGTAATGAAGTCAAAAATCTGCTGGAATTACATAATATTCCTCCGATATCATGTTCTTTGAGAACTGGAATGGCGAATAGTAGTGAATTTCAAATCCACCAGTCATATATGGTGGATACACAGTGGAATAATCATAAAATTTCACATTTATTCTACTATATGCCAAATCTAGCCGAAACCATCATACTGGGTGTAGACTTTCTTAAAAAAAGCTGACATATCAGTAAAAATGTGGAACCAGGAAATTTCACCAGGAATCATGAATATTGAAGAGGAAATATCCGAACCAGCAACATGTACAGTGGTGATACCCGACGAGATAGACAACATACAAGAAAACCAAATAACCGAATTCCTGTCCACTTAAATTCAAAGATTTGACAAAATCTCCGGACCCACTCCGATAACACAGCACCATATCCGAATGAAACATGACCGACCGATAAAACAACGCTACTTCCCCCGTAACCCCGCTATGCAAGAAATTATCAACTTGCAAATTGATGAACTACTTGCTGAAGACCAGATAGAACCGTCAAAAAGTCCATACAGTTCACCCATTGTACTAATACGTAAAAAACAGGGCGGATGGAGGTTATGTATTGACTACCGACAAATTAATGAAAATTCCGTTAAAGACGCCTATCCGTTACCTCAAATCAACCATATACTGGATAAATTGAGAGGCGCAAAATACATTTCTACGTTAGACTTAAAACAAGGTTACTGGCAAATTCCTCTGACAGCAGAATGCCGACAATACACAGCATTTACCGTTCCCGGCCGAGGTTTGTTCTAATGGAAAGTTATGCCATTTGGACTTCATTCCGCACCCGCTACATTTCAGCGAGCTCTAGACCAAGTAATCGGTCCGGAAATGGAATCATATGCTTTTGCATATTGGATGACATTATTGTTATTAGCCGTACTTTGGAGGAACATTTGGAAAAATTACGAGAAGTGTTTGACCGACTCATAGCCGCAAATCTAAAAATTAATCCCGACAAATGTGATTTTCTGAAAGAAAAGATCCGATATCTGGGACACGTTGTCAGTTCACAAGGTATACATACCGACCCGTCAAAAGTTGAAGCCATAAGTGCACTTTCCGCGCCGACAACTGTCAAAGAAGTGAGACAATTTTTGGGTATTGCGTCATGGTACCGAAGATTTGTGCCGTCCTTTTCTACCACAGTAGCACCAATAACTAAACTACTGCAGAAAAAACATAAATGGAACTGGGGACCAGAGCAACAACAGGCATTTGAAGTATTAAAACAAAAATTAACCGAGTCGCCAATTCTAGCCTGTCCAGATTTCACGCAGCCATTTATACTACAAACTGATGCTAGCCAAGAAGGACTAGGAGCCGTACTCTGTCAAGAACTAGATGGCGCAGAGCATGTTATAGCCTACGCTAGCCGAATGTTAAACAATGCCGAACAAAAGTATTCCGTGACAGAAAGAGAGTGTCTAGCCGTTGTATGGGGCATCCGAAAAATGAGACCGTATTTAGAAGGTTATAAATTTACAGTCATCACCGACCATCAAGCATTAAAATGGCTACATTCGCTTGAAAATCCGTCTGGCCGACTAGCAAGATGGGCTATCGAAGTTCAGTCTTACGACTTTGATGTCAAATACCGACGAGGAAAATTAAATGTAGTAGCTGATGCACTATCACGTCAACCATTAAGGAATACAGAGTCACAAACCTCTCTATTCACCTTACTCTCATCTATTGAGATAACATCTGAATGTTCATGGTATCAAAACAAACTTCATGAAATTCAGAAACAACCAGAGTTGTGTCCAGACTATAAAATTGAAAAGGGACAGATGTATCGTCGCTTCTTTGATTCTACAACGTACACCGAAGATACTGTACCATGGAAGCTTTGTGTGCCAAAACCACTTCGAAACAGGGTATTACGAGAAAATCATGATATTTCTACCGCAGGCCATCTTGGAATCAACAAAACTATAGCCCGCATTGCTAAATATTATTACTAGCCTGGAATGTTCCGAGATATTGCGAAATATGTACGAAGTTGTGACATATGTCTACGTTACAAAGCCGAAGAACAGAAAACTGCTGGTTTAATGCATGGATTCCCCCCTAATCGACCATGGGAAATTGTTAGCACAGACTTCATTGGACCTCTCCCTCGTTCAACAAAAGGTCACACCACAATACTAGTGTTCCAGGATAAATTCACAAAATGGGTAGAATTTATGCCTCTCCGACAAGCCACCACCGCCGGACTAATACGAGGTTTCAGAGAAAGAATAATCTCTCGTTTTGGTTATCCCGAAGTATTAATATCCGATAATGGCACTCAGTATACAAGTAAAAAATTTAAAACTCTGCTAAAAGAGTCAAAAATAAAACATCGATTTACACCGCCATATACACCGCAAGCTAATCCGACTGAAAGAGCAAACCGTGTGATAAAGACAATGATTGCTCAATATGTGGACCAGGACCATCGGAAGTGGGACGAACACTTACCAGAATTAATGTTGGCTATAAATACTAGCAAACATGAATCTACCGGCTATTCTCCACACTATTTAAATTTTGGCCGAGAAATTATATCACCAAATAGTTTATATGGAGAAATAGGGAAAAAAGTTCCGACCACAGAGATCACCGAAAGAGCGAGAAACCTACAGGAAATATATGAAATCGTTCGAATCAATCTGGATAAGGCATTTACTAACCAACGTCGCTACTATAATAACCGCCGACGCGATTGGTGTCCACAAGTAGGAGAACAAGTTCTACGAAAAGAACGAATACTGTATCCACCGCTAAAAATTACACTTCAAAATTAGGGCCACGATATATTGGACCATATACTGTAGCTAAAATAATTTCTCCTGTCATCGTCAAACTCTCAACACCAGAAGGAAACACTGCCGGCGTAATTCATGTGAAAGACTTAAAAAGGTATTATAAACCAGAACACGGTAACATCCACAACATATATTTAAGTCCTGTAGATAAGCCAAAATGGGCCAGTTGTAAAGTAAACAGTATGGCGACAACACGTCAAGTGACCATCTCTCCATCCACCACGCAGGGAATAAATGTACAAATCACCACCATGCAGGCACCTAAAAGTGCAAAATTGATTCCATCATCAATTCAGGATCCGTGTAAACGGAAACCCACTCAGCCACAAAAACCCAGCAGCTTTTTGACACCACGAATTCCAGTAGCAGATATTGTGAAGAAAATTGAAAACATCACCGCTGAACAGATTGCTCAGCAGAATGAACCAAAGACCGCCAAAACAACTAAGGCCGCTAAACCAAGGGGACCAGGAACTATTCGTCCGAACCAAATTAAGAAAAAGCAGCCGCCACCACTAACCGTAGATCCATTCTAAGAAATAGAAGCAGTGCTAGCCCCGTTTGGCAAAGCAACAAAATTTGTGGCTCATGGACCAAATGGGCCGCTACGGGTGCACACTCTAGCAAATGGTTGTCGAGTTCTTCGTTGTAAGGGGCAGCGAAAAGTATTGCCACCTCTGCCCAAAAGGCTTAACCAAAAGTAAAAATATGTATATTTCTTTTTTCTAATTATTATGTAAATATGTCACGAAGACTGTTAATTTAAAAAAATAAAATTTTGTTTTCCACTATAAAAAAATAAATGTTGTTTTCCACTATAAATAATGTTGATTGTGAAAAAAAAACTGAGCCAGTGTAATAGTTTTTTTTTGGCGAAGAAAGAGGGGGATGTAACGAAGTTACAAATAAGTATTTTAAATCCATAAAATTCCGTTAATGCATGCCGTACAATATCAAGTAGTGCTTAACCAGATTTGACTGACTGATTTGTTTACAATGAAGTATAACTTAAATGTACATGTATGAACAAATCCTCTTGACGTTCCATGAATGACGGTAACTCAGGATGCCTGAGATATCAAATGTCGAATGGAATCATCAAGACGGCAACACTTTCACGTCTATAAAAGGCGAGCTGGCACCGTGAATAAATCAGTCGATCATCAAGCTTCGACTGGCTAGGAACTTATCAGTTTATAGCTAACGAAGAAGTAATCGACTCAATTTCCTGCCGAGTGGAGGTTTACCGCATTCGAGATATACCCGTCATCCCGTAGTTAGAAATATCCCTACCGAGTACGAGGTTTTCCGTATTCGAGACAATTTCTCAATTCCTGCCGAGTGCGAGGTTTACCGCATTCGAGATATACCCGTCATCCCGTAGTTAGAAATATCCCTACCGAGTACGAGGTTTTCCGTATTCGAGACAATTTCTCAATTCCTGCCGAGTGCGAGGTTTACCGCATTCGAGATATACCCGTCATCCCGTAGCTGATAGTATAGATCTCACCTAACATAAATAGATACATACAGTGTAAAAAGTGGAAAACGACCCAAAAGTGTATAGTTTTAAGAGTGTGTCTAGTATTAAGAGTCACAGACAATAAATCCGACAGTTCTGTGTAAAACCTTATGGACAAAAGGTTAATAGTATTAAGATTGTGTGTATTGTCATAGACAATAAATCCGACAGTTCTGTGTAAAACCTTATGGACAAAAGGTTAATAGTATTAAGATTGTGTGTATTGTCATAGACAATAAATCCGACAGTTCTGTGTAAAACCTTATGGACAAAAGGTTAGTAGTATTAAGATTGTGTGTATTGTCATAGACAATAAATCCGACAGTTCTGTGTAAAACCTTATGGACAAAAGGTTAATAGTATTAAGATTGTGTATATTGTCCCAGACAATAAATCCGACAGTTCTGTGTAAAACCTTATGGACAAAAGGTTAATAATATTAAGATTGTGTGTATTTAAAAAAAAATCAAAATTAAATGATAAATAAAAACATTTGTTCAGAATAAAATCAAATAAGTGTTCACCTTTTAAAACGTCAAAACCTGGTATTTATTTCTTCTTCTTCCCCGTCGTTGAACGCATTGACCCTGGCGTAACTCCAAAGCTAACCCGCAACGTTCAACTTTAAATATCAACGATTACAAAAGTATACGTAAAAAACCGAAATTTTTATATGGCAACACCAAGAAGGAGTTGCCCGATTTAGTCCATTTTTGACATTTTATTTGCTAATGTAGTAAAAACATCATATACGAAATTTCAGATCTCTGCGTTGCCGCGTTCTCAGGCAGTGTCCAAATATATAGCGGAAAACGAAATTTTTATATGGCAACCCCACGAAGGAGTTGCCTGATTTGTCTCATTTTCGAACTTAATTTTACTTTTTTTTTAAAAGCCTGTGTACAAAATTTCAGCTCTCTAAGTATACGCGTTCTCGAGTTATCGTGCGCACGGATGGACGGACGGACATGGAAAAACAAAATAACTTTTAATATTATGAATGGGTGTCCAATCCATTTTGCTCTAAAATCATTATTTCGAGGTGTTACAAACGGAATGACAAACTTAGTATACCCCTATGATTTCATCTAGGGTATAAAAAGGATTTGCGAAAATTAGTTGTTGCAAAAAGATCTGTACCCAGACAACGTAAAATACTGATACAGCGAGGAGGCTTCTTACCAGTGTTGTTAGGAAGTGTATTATCAGGTGTAATTGGTTCATTAATCGAGAAATATGTTTAAAAACAATAATCTTAATAAAATGTTACTTCTTCACCAGAAGTTTACGAAAAATTGAAAAACGAGATTGAGGATTCCCTGAATCAATCTAGGTTCGATAGGACCGTGGATAAAATATTAAAAAATAAGAATGAATTAAAGTTTCCAAACTTAAGACGGAAAGATTGATAGATTGAATAAAGATTCGATTAATGCTAAACCATCCGAACAGCGAAAAATTATTAAAGGTAGCAATATTTTGGATGTTCCATACGAAAAGCAAAGTTCCGGTGAAGATTTAACTACACAGATAACCTGTCCAACTTCTTTACGGATATATTTCTCCAAACACCTGAAAATAAGCGTGAGCCTGACGCCATATTGTCAGAAATAAAAGAATATTTTAATACGGCAGGATTACGTCAGGAGCATATGTCAATAATAGACACACTTAATAGACTGGAAAGATCAGTTACGGACTTGGCACTAAGGTACCGCAAGAACTTCAGCAAACAGCAAAGGACTGTTATGAAAAATATATAATTTATGTCTACACTGATATTATTCAGCCGAGAGTTATAAGTGATCAGTTAGTACGATACTTACTAATATTATACCTTTAAAAGAATGTGATAGTACAATAAGATTTCAACACGTAGATTACTATCCTTTTAAAAAAAAACCTTTATCGAAAATATTTCTATAAAAATAACTAATCAGCAAGGGGAGTTAATTGATTTTAAGCCAGACTATATTCCGACATTTATAATGCTCCATTTTAAAAGGAAATAAACTATAAATACTCATACAACAAACAATTTAACATAGTGTGAAGGTAATAGCATTTTGTATAACTTCGGAAATGAATTCATATTATACTAAATATTATTCAATTCAAAGTGGCGGTGGTTTAGCGGATATTGGAGAATTATATCGATCTCCTCTTATTTACCAGCGTGGAAGAGGAATTGGTAGTTTTTTTAGCGGATTATTACGATATTTACAGCCTTTGGTTACATCTTGGGCAAAAACTTTGAAGCAACAAGCAATAAAACCTGGAAAAGCTATTTTGGAAGAAGCAGGTAGTAAACCTTTAACAGATATTTTAAAAGAACAGGGAAAAGCGGCTGCCGAAGAACTATCACAGAAAGGTATAAATAAGCTGTTTGGAAGCATGGGTGGTGCAGGAAGTAGCAGTCGCATGCTTATAACAAGACGCAACCCCTTTGCAGCTTAACATTTCGTTCCAGCTTCTAAACATAAAAAGCGTTCAAAATCACAAAAGTTCGCTAAAAGAGGTTCAGAAACAAAAAAGACAGCTAAAATAATATCTATTAAAGGCAGACGTAAGACACAAACAAAAAGGACATCTAAAAGAGCATATATTAAAGGCAAACGTAAGATACGTAAACGTGTGTTAGATATTTTTGATAAATAGACAACATGCCCTCATACAATGAATGCATGAAATCTGAGTTAGACCTTTTCTCTACACCACCTGTACAAAGCAGCATATTAAAAACTGAAGAAGTATCTTATAAACCTATAGCTTCTCTAGATAACTCGTCGGTATTGGAATTTATATCGCTAGGACATGGCGACACATATCGAGACTTATCAAGCATATGCCTTCGTTTGAAATTACAACTGGTTAAAATCAAGGATGGAAAAGACGAACTTTACACAGGCGAAGATATCGAAATAACTAAACCGGATAAAACCAAGGACACTGTTCGTGATGAAGGCCCAGGCCTTGTAAATAACATACTCCATCCACTTTTCCGTCAATGTACAATTTACTTAAATGGAAAACCAGTTGCTCAAACTGAAAACAATTACAACTATAGAGCCTATATTGAGAATTTATTAAATTACGGAAAAGATGCAGCTTCAACACATTTGGAATCGGTTGGCTGGTATCTGGATCAAAATAATATGGAGATAGTTGAAAATCCTGAGCTAAATGAAGGTTATTTGGCAAGACAAAAGCTGTTTGATAAAAGCAATGTTGTTGAGCTAATGGGAAAGATTCACGGGCGATATATTTAATCAAGATAAATTATTAATGAACGGTGTTGATTTACGGGTAGTTTTATCACTCGAAAAAACCCGAATTTCACCTTTGGTCAAAATATGATGACAATTCCCCGCGAGTTAAGATAGTAGAAGCAACTATGTATATGAATCATGTAACTATCAATCCTAACATCTTGCTGACTCATGAAGCTGCTCTCCAACGTTCCAAAGCTATATATCCGTATAAACGAGTTGAAGTTAAGACGTATACAATACCCGCAAATACATTTACATTATCATTGGACAATGTGGTTATAGGACAATTGCCAAAACTACTAGTCTTTGGCATGGTTGACAACGATGCATATACTGGAAAACGAACAAAAAGTTCTTACAACTTCAAGCACAACAACATCACTAGATTTAACTTATCGGTGGACGGGGTGCAGGTGCCAAATACATTATTTCGATAAAGGACACCAAATTTCAAAAAAATTCTTTGACAACGGATGTTTTCTACTTGCTTTTGATTTAACAACAGATCTCTCATATAATTCAACATGTGGAAATCTATTGAATCAGGGAACGGTTAGAATTGAAGGAAGGTTTAAAGAAGCACTAAAAACAACCGTGACATGTATTGTATATGCAGAATATGACAGCAGTCTTGATATAGCTAAAGATAAAAATGTGTAGACCAACTTCTAAAAACCTGTATAAGGCGGGTTAAGAGGAGTCAGTACCAAGATTTGCAAGTTTCATACATTTTTCAATGCGAATTTCTAGCAAACTATTTGTAGCAGAAAAATGTCGAGAAAAATAAAAAAAAAATGTATTGGAATGGAAATATTAGCTCGGAAACTTGTAAAAAATGGTAAAAATTGATTTTTTTCAAATCAAATTCCTCTTAGTAGGTATTCTCATTTCTTTATATTGTGACTATTTTAGAGAGATAAAGCCTAGATCTAGCAAATAACGTCGAATTTTTTCAGTTTTAGTGGCGCATTTTTTAATGGTTTAACTCTAATAGTACTTGTTTTTTCTCTCGATATTTCACCGACGAGAAATTGCAATATTTCGTTGAAAGTTTTAGAAATATAAAGCAAAATAGTATATTTAGCAATTATGTGCAAAATAAAATTCAGGAGAGTTAAATCTCTTTAAAAATTTTCAATTTCTTTGAACTGCAAATTTTCATTTTCGTCTTAAATTTTCGCATATTGGGTTTCTGTCTTTTACCCTAGATGTCTCTAATGTGACTTGTGGTCTAGGTCTAGGCTAATTTTATATGCATTTTCATACTTTCAGGACACAAACCTACGTATAGTAAGTTTTATTGCCTACAGGCTCACTGGTATCTAAATTGAAATTTTTGCTGAGTACTGACTCCTCTTAAATGATCATTGTGCTTAAATACGTAATCTATAATGAGCTACTGTTTGGTAAATGTGGAGTACTTCTCCGGAGGTCACTTAAACTTCTTAAAAAGAGTTTCTTTTGCTGGATTCACTGCGCAAAATAAATCTTTTGCGAAAGAAATAATTTTCAAGTATCCTACATCTAGTACTGAATGTACTGAACAATTAAGTAAATTTGGCAATCTCAAGCTCAAGCGTTTGGATGAAGATCTTATAAAAACTCTATCAAAATTTAACATCGTATTTGTTCGTGGAGATACAACCAAAGAATTTATAAATAACTACGTTACATCTCACACCAAAGTGATTGACGTGGAAGCCGTCATTTCTACTGAACAGGAATGAACACGATTGAGCTTGCAAAGGCGTTAACGAATAACCGCACGACAAACAAGTATTTTACCACAAAAAATAAAAAAACCTGCATGTGTTATAGCCAACACTGATCCTGCACATAAAGACGGAACTCATTGGGTCGCGTTTTATTTCCCAAAACAAGGCCCTGCAGACTACTTAGACTCTTTTGGAAAGTATCCCACCAACAGGTTTTTTTGAAAATTTTTATTAATTAGCTAATTCAAGCTCTTTTTGTAGTAATAAAAAACGACTGCAACGTCAGTTTTCAGCAACCTGTGGACATTATTGTTGTATATTTCTATTTCTTCTCGATGCAGAGGACAAAGCTTTGACTTTTTTAAAACAGTTTGATTCGAACAATCTAAGTTTAAATGATAACAAAATTGTTAATTTATACCGCGGCATATATCTAGAAAAAAATCATCCACAATCTGGAGGGGATTTTTGTAGCCAATCTTGCAAGGCTGAGATCAAAACTATAAAAACCTAAACCCTAGCTGTTTTATATTCAGCGTAACAGTGTGATTTGATTAAGATGGATCCATCATGTAAAAAACAAAAGACCCCCGCAAAAGGTAAAAAGAAGTTGTCCAAAGGTGAAGCAAACGTAAAAGAAAAAGGAAGTTATCTAAATATGCAGCAGAGGTAGCCAGTGAAAATCTCTTGTTAAACTACACGTACCATTTGGACGATTGCCATAATCGGAAAGTAATACTGGGTTTGACCCATTATCATTCGAAGCAAAAATAGTGTTTCATCGGCACGGCCTTTTTCCGGTATCAGCACCTTATTCCAAAATGGAAGAGATGCTTCCAGCGAATCAAGTCGAACCAAAAAACGAATACACGATACCCGTCAATAGTGGCAGCATTATACTATCGCAAGCGGAGCTTTATAAAATATTTGAAATGATGAAATTCTTCAATATTGTCATGTTTTCCAATAACAACGCTTCTGAAGCTCTTAAGGAATATTATAAAAAGTATGCTGACAAATGTAAAGAAAAAAACGTATTAAAATTACCATGTGAAGACTTTTTTATTCCCGGTCGAACTTCTTATGTACATTTATTTTTCCCGCGGACGGGAATCGAACCTACACTTGTTAGAATCGGTCAATGATGGAGAAAGAAGAACTTTAAGAACTTTTATTTTTTAATGATTCTAAATCAAATTTACAAATGCAAAACGAGGCTTAGTAGGCTAGTGACAAAAGTAACAAATTTATAAATGTAAGAGGGAAAATCATCGTCTCGTTAGCTCAGTGGTAAGAGCAGTCGCCCGACAAGCGGAAGGTCCCGGTTTCAAACCCCGGACGAGGCGGTTGTTTTTTCTTCTTGCATTTGTAAATTTGATTTAGAATCATTAAAAAATAAAAGTTCTTAAAGTTCTTCTTTCTCCATTCTTCGGTACACTTAAATTATTCCAGACTTTTTATGAAATACCTATGTATTGTATTGCAAATCTAATTTTTGATGCAATGAATTTCGATTACAAATAAATGAAATAAAATAAATATAAAAACTATTTTATTTAATTATTTTATTCACTAATATATATAAATAAATAACAGCACAAAGTACAGCAGATAATTTTCCATGAATTTCACAATATACATACTTGAAATTGTTTAAGGTTGTTTAATGTTGGTATTTCAAGCTGTTTTATTTTAGCTTGAGGAATGTATTACTGAATAAATTTTTCCCTTTCAAGTCCTTTTACAGTAAGTATGTCAGGTAGATTGTTGTAATTAATAGTACCACCGTTCCATCATAACTCGTTTATTCGGTTGAAATTGTAATCATACTGCCATCGAGCTTTTGCTGACAATTGATTGTATGAGTATTGAGGTTTAAAATCATATAAGGTTGGATTAAGCGACCCATGTTGTAAGAACGACAACTCCTTAGCAAACATCTGGCCTTTAACTCCGCTGACAAACTTTATATCTAAAACAACTATGTCCGAACTCATGACTTTTACTACAGAAAGGAAATACCAAACAGATATTTAAATATACATTTGAAGGCCTTATATATGTAGGTTTCTCAAAAAATAATATAACAATTATCAATACTATTTAACAAGTACAATTACAATTATCATAAATTATGTACATTTTTTTTATCGTATAACAGATGTCATATTTATGATTGTTTTAATTTTTGCATTTACTAAAATATTTTATTTTCCTATTTACATATTAAATATTATAATCTGGTGCTCTTAAGGCCGTAAGAATAAGAAAAACCATCTTGCTTAATTACTCTTTTATCAAATGTAAATCTAATTCTCTTTGTTTCCGGTTCAGATACAACCACACCAGGTACTTTCGGTTTTAATTTTACATTTATTTTCGATTTTTACAGATTCGGTTTCTTCAAAAACAATTTTCTTCAGTTTATCAAAATTTATCATTTGAGAATTTTTAAAATTTAACGAAACCCCTGTTTTCCGGCTTGGACTGAAAATTGTATAAAAACGGAATTTTTCGTGTATATTTCACAGTTCTATATCAACAGTTGTTGACTCTTAAGAAATATTCGTAACGTCTTAGTTTAAAAATAATATTATTGTCAAATATGGTGAGTCAAAAATAATAGTTTTATACTTTTTATAATATGATTAACTAATTCAGGCAAACTCTATAATGGAATTGTTGACGACCATCGGGAACGAAGAGGTGCAGAGCTCGAAACTGATAAGGAATACAAGATCGATTATTTCAAGTACGCGAAAACGCAGTATGGGCAAAAAATAATAGTTTACGTTGATGGTAATTCGTACATAAAAAAATAAAAAACGCAAAAGCAGATGGATGAAATCAACTCCATTCCAAATTATTTTATTGTTTTAACTGAAAAGGACGGTGGTGGGTGCCTAATTGCAGTCAATAATAATTTTAATTCGTATCGAGTAGAGTCTTTTGAAACGGAGTATGAGGATCTATGGGTTGCAGTTAGCTCCAAGCATAGAACTTTATACATTTGTTTAACTTACATCCAACCTCAGTCCTCACTCGATTTGTATAATTCAATATTTTCTAATATCAGTACCAGAATTTTGTCCTGTCCTAATAACTCCCAATTCTTAATTCTAGGAGACTTTAACTTACCATTTTTACAATGGGAATATGAATCTGATAGTAACTCTTTGATATTTAATAACGGATACAGTGGTACGGCTCTCTCTTTACTTGATACTCTGTCCATATGTAACCTCAAGCAGTACAATAACCAGTTTAATAATAATAATAGACTTCTGGACTTGGTATTAACCGATATCCCACATTACAACACTGAAGTATCTGCATCTTTATGTCCCTTATCTAGGATTGACCCTCATCATCCTGTAATTGACATAACTCTTTCCATTTGTGTCGAGAAAATTGCGAAATAATAATAATAAATATTTCGATTTCAGGCGTGGTGACTATATCAGCTTGAATAATTATTTAGAGAATGTTGATTTCTCCAATTTATGTAACTCGGACGTAGAACAGTCATTCAGTGATTTCTACCAAATTTTAAATGATGGCATCAATTATTTTATACCTGAGGTAAAGCGCAGAAATAAACGGTACCCACACTGGTTCTCTCGCCCTCTAATACTTGCTCTTGAGACTAAGGATAGATTTCGCCGTCTATACAAAAAAGGACGTAATCCTGAAATCTATAGCACATTCTCCTACCTAAGAAGAATTTCGAAGAAACTTTTGCATGAATGTTAAAGAAAACTAATTAACATCACAGAAAATTCATTAGATGAGAACCCCAAAGCATTCTGGGCTTTCTGTAAAAACTTAAGAAAATCCAACACTTATCCAAATGAAATGGTATATAATGATGAGGTGTCTCGGTCGACTACTAAATCATGTGAAATGTTTTCTCGTCATTTTAAATCAGTTTATACAACGGGTGATCAGTGTGCTGGATTTAACATGTCAAAAGAAGATAACGGAGTTCTAAATAATATTAAACTGAACGCTGTCTCCAGAGAGGAAGTTCTCAAGGTCCTTGATATACTGGATATAAATAAGAACCCTGGCCCTGATGGAATCCCTAATGCTATCTATAAAAAGTGCTCGCACTCATTAGCTCGACCGTTATGTGATCTGTTTAATTTGTCTATTGCCCGGAAAATTTTCCCTTCAATATTGAAGCGCTGTTTTGTTACACCTATTTTCAAATCAGAGGATCCTAGATTAATTACTAATTATCGTCCAGTTTCCATCTCTAGTAGCCTGGCACTAATATTTGAGAAAGTTATTTATAATCAACTCCTTCCCCTTACTAAAGCACTTATTTCGGATAATCAGCATGGTTTTTTTCCAGGTCGTTCCACTGTCACGAATTTGGTTTCATTTGCGGACTTTGTGGCCACTTCCCTTGACCAAGGGAAGCAGGTTGACTGTGTTTATCCGGATTTTTCTAAAGCCTTCGATAAAATTAGTCACAAAATAGCTTTAACCAAGATGGCGCGGTTAGGTTTTCATGCAAATACCATTCACTGGTTCTCATCTTATCTCCTCAATAGAGATTGCTTAGTAGCATTCAATGGTCTGTTTTCTGGTCCCTATGAACAGATTTCTGGTGTTCCGCAGGGAACTGTACTAGGTCCATTCATCTTCTTAATGTACATTAATGATCTTCCATCACATATTAAGTCCAATTGCTTATTGTATGCAGATGATGCTAAAATATTTACGAACATAGAATCCATTAGTGATTGTCTTAGCTGACAACAGGACTTATGTGCCCTGCATGGCTGGTGTACTGATAACAACTTTGAAATCAATATATGTAAGTGCAATCTCATCTCGTTTTCTCGCAAAAGTTCCCCTCTTTTATTCGATTACAATGTCAACAATGCTCCCTTAGGTCGAGTGGATTCCGTTAAAGACCTCGGCGTGCTTTTCGATTCAAAGTTACTATTTAGGGCCCATTTGAATCATATTACATCAAGGGCTTTTCGATTAATGGGTTTCATATTTCGTGCTGGTAAATCGTTTTCGTTTCCTGCTTCTTTCGTTACATTGTTCAATACTCTTGTTAAAAGTGTTTTGGAATACGCCTCTCAAGTTTGGAATCCTTTCTACTCGACATACTCAGATCAGTTGGAGGCAGTTCAGAGGAGATTCACGCGATTTTTGGTATACAAGTTTGAACGTTCGTACATCGATTATGGAGACAGACTTGCTAAGTTCAGTCTGCTGTCCCTTGAGAATAGAAGACTGTACTTGGATGTAATGTTTCTATTTAAACTGGTTAATGGTAATATTGATTGTCCTTATTTGTTATCTAGGATCAATTTTAGTGTCCCATTTAGGACATTAAGACAACAAGACTTGTTCTATTTACCTACCCATAGGACTAATTTAATAGAAAAGTCTCCTATATTTAGATTTCAAAAGTCATTTAACAATAAATTCTCTGATATTGACTTGTTTGGCATTAGCCCTCTGACAATCAAAAAGCTTATTATAGATGAGTTCATACAGCCAAGATAATCTTATTCATTGCCCCTTTCACTTCATTTCATTTCATTTCCTTCTTTTTCTTTTTATTGGTTTTCTGAGACTTACGATTGCCCTTTTCTCCTTTTCTCTGGAGTTCTATAACCGTAGTAAAATCATAGTAAATTTTGAACACTGAATTAATTCTCTAGTATTTAGTAGTAGTTTTAATTTTAATTTTTTACTTTTTCTTTTTTCTTTTGTATTTGAACATTTATTTTATATGTATTTAGTAGTAGTTTTAATTTTAATTTTTTACTTTTTCTTTTTTCTTTTGTATTTGAACATTTATTTTATATCTAGTATACCTAGTATCTATAAGTAATATTACTCTTTCCTTCTGTAGTAAACTGATACTTGTATATCTCTAATACGTTATATTTTCTTTTCTTCCAGTGATTTGTATATTGAATTTGATATCTGGTAATTAACCATAACTTGAATTAATCTTACTTACAGTAATGTTTTCCTAATCTTAATATTTTTGATATTCTTAATATTGAATTATATATCTCTAGTTTTACGATTGGTATGTAGCTGTACACGAATGTATCACTGTTAACCGGTAGATTATAATTGGATTTTTAGAATCTGTAGTCTATCGGAGGAACTTGAAGTTAAAATTAAAATAAAATAAATAAAATAAACTAGTAGAGACGAGGAGAACAAGTTTCTTCAGTTTTCATTCATACAAAAATAAAACATGTTCATCGATTGCAATAAAAATATTTTACTGCTATTAACAACGTATTTTATTCTTGGCCTCACCCTTTTCAGATCATCGCCACCACATTAACTCGAAACGACGCAAAACTTACCTTACCCAACATTTATACACCGCTTCTCTATAGCCAACCACTTTCGCTTTCAACACAAAAATATAAACAACAAACTTTGCACCCCCACCCCCGCAGGCCCCCTCGAAGACAGAGTGTAAACATCAACTTTGCCCCATGGTCCCCCTACCCCCCACGAAGACGGAGTGTAAACAAAAAATTGGCCCCCACGCGCCACTACAAAACCTCGGTCACACGCGAAAAACAAGTTCGATTCGCGATTCAAGCGCGAAAATATGCCGGCATCTTGAGCAGGTACACTGCATGAATTCATATGTGTCCGACATAACATGAAAAACAAGTTCGATTCGCGATTTAAACGCGAAAATTAACCCATCCTCTTGAGCAGGTACAATGCATGAATTCAGATGTGTCCGAACGTAGCAACTCTACTCTCAATTTTCAGATCAACAGTCACACACTCGATAAGCACGCCTCTGTTTTCTGGAAGTTGTTTCCAATTCCGCCATTTACTTTACACACAAATGATACAAAGAGCAACTTTAGTCTCATCAACTTTCACTTTTCCCGTGCATACGCCCAAATCCCATATGATTTACTCTATAGTAGGACATGGGCGTAAAGTTTGCGATTGCCTATAATGGCGTCTGGTCGCCTGGTAATCCGTTTTTGGTCACACCCCTCATCATGTGTGGGAGTGAGACAGAGGCGGATTATGTGTGCGAGCGAGATAGCTGCAAAAGTAAATTAGGACCTCCATAAGAAATAACATGGGATTTTGCGCCAGAGCCGACATAGCTGCAAAAGTAAATTGGGACTTCCATAAGAAATAACATGGGAGTTTGCGCCCGAACCGGCATTACTACCCTACTTACGTATTATTGTGCTAGCTTTGCTTGTCCAGTACACGACAGGAGAAATCGCCAAAAAACCCTACGCTTTAACCCATCTAAATGGTTCGGGTATATTTTTCGAGGATCTAGGAAGCCTCATGGTCTATCATAACACCTGGAACGTTCTCACGGAAATGGATACGGCTGAGCTAGATGCATAAATTAGGCTAGCAGAACATGCAGAGAACTTAGTCCATAAACTCTGCATAAATAGCACGGACAAAAGAGACCTGTGCAACCTGCAGCAGCTACACATACACGCTATAATAGATAGTGTACAAAAGCGCACAAGAACCAATAAAGAATTGGTCTCAGGAAGGCGTAAGGCCAGATCATTCATTATTCGACGGAATAGGAAGTGCCATTCACTACTTATTTGGCACCATGGACTAACGAGAAGGAAATATACAGCAGATTGGATGAAATTGAATCGAATACACAAGCCCTAGCTGACAACAATCTCTTCTGGACATAACATTGGCGAGTAGAACAAATCATATTTACCCACTTCTCGTGCACAAAATCAGTTAAATATATATCGCAAAACAACCTCGAATTGTCCTAGCGATCAGAATTGTTTAGCCGTCCTCTACCAAACAGCAGGAGCCCAGTCACGCATCATGCAGAACAAATTGTTGGTGAGAATTACTCTCCCAATTTTTAATTCTCCAAAAATAAGGCTGCACCAAATTCGATGCTATCCTGTACCCCAGCCAGCAAACTATTCATTGATTCTTGACCCTGGTTATTCTTTGTGGTAAATAGCGCTCAAATACAATAGCTTCTCCTACTTAAGAGCGAAGACATAAAAAACTTCAAACAAATTACTCATAGTATGGAAGAAAATACGTACGTAGGGGTAGCCCGCCTGAATACGCCAATAATCAAGGCAGCGACCTCAATTGAATGTGCAGTAAAATTACTATATAATCCTTTAAACGACGTGCCCCAGTGCAGGTCTAGAGTACAAATTCCCCAAAAGGACATGCTGATAAAATTAAACAAGACCAATGCTTGGCTATTTTCGTTTGTCACCTCTACGGTGCTACATATAACATGTGTGACATAAAAATCGACTGGCAGGTCACAAGCCTGATATAAAAAATTAACAGACTAACAAGACTGCGCTGTCCAGCCACTGTGTGGAGGCAAACCATTTCCCAGATTTTAATAATACAACAATTCTATGTAGGGAGAAAAATATTAACAAGAGGATGTGCCTGGAGGCCTTGCATATATTTATATACCACAGCTAATACAATGAACCGCAAAACAGCCATTGGCAACATAAATTCGGTGTACTAATCACTTCTAAACTAACCCATGATCAAGGTCATTCACTCATATTGTACACACATATACGTGTATATATGTATGTACATGTTACTATCCAAAAACATTCCCTTTTCGGTTCATAAAATAACGACAAATCGCGCAATGTGGATGTTGTTTTCATCTTCCTACACGTGAGATCTAATGTTGGTCTCAAATGTGTTTTTGTTTTAAAAAGTAGTGTGTCTTTTCTTTCCAGTTTTTGTGTATATGTCAAATATCTTATTTAATCACAGTGTTTTTCAATAAATGTCTAATTTATTATTGCATCGCTTCATGTTAAATTTTTTAATAATATTCATGTTCCGTAAGTAGTACAAACATTGTAAATCTTGGCAAATGCTTACTATCGTTATTTTGTAGATAAGACCACCTGAAGACGCGGAGTATTCACCCGCGAAACGTTGCGGCATATTTTAAAATTAAAAATTTTTTTAGACACAAATCTGTAATTTGTTGTCCAAAAGAAAGACCGATAGCCCGAACATCCATTCTTTGATCTTAATCAAGACGGGCGAGACCTCACTCAGCATATAACATGTCTAGATCACTTTGCGATCTCACAATTAGAGGGACAGGGATAATTGAAATATCCCAACCATGTCAAGTACAAATAGGTCACAAGGTGCTCTAATACGTAGGTGAGAGCAAACACCCACTTAAAACTGTGCAGCCGAAACAGTTTCCTGAGCTAGACCATTCCTTAAAAGTGGCTGACATCTTACTCAAATGTCAAAACCAAGCCAAGGGCAGCCAGAGATTTTAACAGGAGACGACATACATAATTCCATTTGTAGGGGCACCCATTTTTTGCAAGAAATCGAAAACAAAATTCCCAAATACCAGGAAAAGGTAGCAAGTAACCATTCTCATATCCTGTCCACAACCTCTATATCATTTTCGAGCCTACTAGTTTTGGCCATAATAATTGTTGTGGCAGTGAAATCTATACACCCTGTTGTCACAAGGGTGAAACAGCGGTCAAATCAACCACAAGGTAACCCCGAATTTTTATCAGAGAGAATCCCTATAAAACGCGAACTCCTGCTCCCGAACCTATTTTAAGTACATAGACAAATGGTAATTAAAAAAGAAAAGAGAAGAAAAATGCACAAGTCTGAAGAATAGTAAAAATAAATAAATAAAAAGAAAATAGAATTAAAGAAAATGTAAATAAAATTACAAAATAACACAGAATACGTTTGACTTAATTATACAAAAAAAAAATCAGATAAAATAGTAGAAATAAATAATATAAAAAGAAAAGTAAATAAAAAATAGAATAAATAAATATATACATATAACCACTTAAACAGTGGAGGTAATTGAAAAAAAAAGAAAAAAGAATCCTTTTGTACAAAACTAACAAGTAAGAAAATATATATTAAAGAAGTAAAGACTAAACAGAAAGCATAAGCTACTAATCAAACAAAATGGGGGAAAGCAGGAAAACCTACTCAAATAACCCTATTAGTTAATTTGGCTAAACTCATTATACATACAATAGTAGCAAGCCCAAATAAGTGTGTGGACTTAAAAATGATAAAGTTAAAATTAAAAGTAATTAAAAGCCACAAGAAGTTTTACCAGGCTACTACACACAAAAAAAAAATTGTTTTAATTTATTAAAAAATAAAAAGTGCCATTTTAAAAAGAAGGTAAAATTGTAAGGTGTCGCTTATTGTAAGGTGTTGCTTAAATAAAATAAAGAAATAAAATTATAAATATTATTGAAATCAGTTTTCAACTGGCGAAAGAAAATAGTGATCGTAGTTGGTACATGACCAGAAAAAGTAAAGTGCAAACAACGCAAAAGATAATATATAACAAGAGGCGGGGAAAGTCCTAAAACACATTAAAACTAAATCTACATAAAAGATAGATGAAAAAATTGAATTAAAATAAAAAGATTATATGAAGTTAGAAATAAAATATTAAATAGAAATACACATAAAATAATAGAAATAAACGAAGATTGCACCGAATAGGACTAGAATGAACAATAAATAAAATAAAGCACGACGAAAAAATGTACTAAAATTACATAACAAAATATAAGTTAGAATAAATAAATACATATAAAGACTCTTTACTAAAGAGAACCCTGATAGCACAACTTCAGGGGTTACCACTACAATCATAATTCTTTTATTCTATCGGTGAAACTGCATGTACTTCAGCCCGAAAAAATGTACTGAAACACTACGGAAAGTTCCGCGCATAAAATGAAACAAAACGCAACTCCCGATATGTTCTGTCTCCCACATTATTGCATCATCTTTTCAGGGCTGATTCAGTACTCACAGAAGCTGTTTAGTTCAGTATTCATAGAAAGATAAAAGTATATTGATAGATTTGTCCCATTCTAATTGGTTTACATCTCTTCAGGGCTTTTAAAGTAGTTTTGAAGTACATTACATTAACAAATTCAGAATTCGTTTCCAGTTAAATCCATTGGAAGTGCGTCTGAGTGAAGCGCATTTCACATATCAGTAATAAATTGGTAAGAATTGAGAAACATATTTTTAATTATAATAAAAAAAAGTTTTACAATTACAGACAATCTATCATTTTAGAGGTTCACCAGAGTCAATTGGCAAGCCATTGACGCAGTGAAAAGACTATAACTGGAGATGTACTGCTGTGAAAAGGGCTCTTAACTTACTAAATTTAATTAGTAAAATATTATATATATTAAATATATTTAAAGAAAATAGATTTTTTTATTTTGGAAATGGTGTGATTCTCTTCATTAGTTCAAAACTACTGAAATATGCCTGAATATTGTGCATCTCTTCACTGGTACAAAACTACTGAAAAATACCTGAATATTGCGCTCCTCTTCATTGGCTTAGAAGTACCGAATACAACCCCCAGAGACTACAGCATAAAAGTAATGAAAAACTGATGCTTCCCTCCTGAAAGTGCGGGGTTTTCAGTTTTGGTGGCGCTACCTGTCCTGCACTTACATACGCAAATAAATCATTTAAAAATGCGACAGTGGTTATTTGTGTTAGTGTTTACCCCTGAATTTTTTCCCGACTGCCTATCCTTTTTCACTGGAGCTGGAAGGCTTCGGTTCAGGCCTCCTGAAGTACATTTTCAGTACTTCTGTGCTATCAGGGAAATAGAACACAAATAAAATTAAATGCATGATATTTAAATATAAATAACGTATAGTAATAAATTAAAGAAAACATGCCTTAAACGTAGACATAACTAAGAAATAAATAAGTAGATAACAAAAACAAACACAAGGGGTTTACCAGGCTACTAATAATAACAAAAAAAAAGTGTTTTAACCAACTTAAAATTAAACAGATAGAATAATAACAAGTTAAATAAATAATATTAAGGTAACAAATCTAACCTAGCCAATAAAAAACACAATAGTTTTAAACTGGGGTAAAATTAAACAAACCCCCCAAATTAATTTTGTAAACTCAACCGAAAACCGATCGAGACCCGAGACGCCAAATTAGGACCAACAACAACTTCCCCTGAGAATTATTCCTCTTCAAAGAATAATTCTCTTTTTCTCAGAGGGAAGGACTGTTGCATATCAAAAATAAATTTTCATACATAGCCGAAAATCGGCAAATGTTCATATAGCTTATCTGTTAAATCAGTGAAGAAAATTGCATTAGCAATTTTCTTCACATACCATTTATTTTCATAAAAAATTATCAAAAAAAAAAACCAAAAGACATATCGTACCTTCAGTACGATTAGTCGCGAAAAATACAATAATTATGTAGATACGTGCATACATATTACGAAAGAAAGTTTTCGCGATAAGAAATGCGCGCCGCGAAAATACATTACATGTATACGCGCGCCGCAATTTCAAGCGACGGGACGGTGGCTGATGTTTACAAAAACATCAAATTACATTTTTCATGTCACCGTCCATCGAAAACTATTCTGTACAAGTTTCATCAACGCCAGAATAAAATGTTAAATATTTCTCAGGGTGGAAATTGCAACTAAGCATTTTCTACCCTGAACAGCGGGAATCGACCACCACTAAAGGTGATTAAGTTGAGTTGCTTTCGAGATCTGAAATTCGGTGGTTCGGCGGGTGAAATTATTAACAAAGAGATTGAGTTTTAATTTTGTCGGTTTAGTGTTGAAAAGAAAACGTTGGGGCTGGTATCTATGCTCGCCCAGCCAATTTAACAAGACTTCACTCGCGGTGGAATCACTGACACTGTCGATATTAACACTTTCTCTTAGATATACGCTAATATTTTGTATAATACCTACTCCGAGAGAGTGCGAAAATTCTACAAACTCTTTTAAGCTCTTTTTGAACTTCTCTGTGTTAATTTTAAATATTCGATTGTCTCCAACCTTTCTTTTCTAGACTTATCGATTTGTTTTTCTACTGAGTCGCACTGAATCACAGAGAGTTCGGAGGAGTTTCGCACTTTCTCTTTTTAAATATGATTCTAAATCTAAATTACGCCTTACTTGTTGGGGACCTGTCAGGATTGTCCCGCTCCTTAGTGGAACGCCTCTACTTGTGGTACTTGTTGGGGGTGTTTGATTAGCACCATCTGTTGCGGATGCTGCTCATGCGTTGCCTCCTTCGTACCGGTGCGGAACTTCCTGTGCGTCGCCCGGTGAGGAAGATTGTTGTGGAGTTTGGAGTTGCTCCTGGTTTTCTGGCGGTATTTGGTCGGAACTGTCGTCGCTCATTTACCACTGTGTGTAGAATTTGTAGCTAGGGGGGCTCCTGCCGTATTACTTCCCTTGGTTGTATTTGAGGGGGGGGGGAGCTTTTGCCTTCTTCGAAGTCCCACTCAAATCCATTGATTCGGTCTTGCGTGAAGTTCTTTTGCTGCTGGGGGGGGGGGCCTTGGCCTTCTCAAATTCCCCTGGATAGAAGCTGAAAGGGGGCTCGTTGCCGTTTCAGCTCTGGATCGCAGATAGCAGATAGTTTCAAAGCTTCCTTCCTTCACGTGTAAGGATGAGATTTTCGGATATGGACGGCTTTACTTGGGCTGGGATGAAGCCCGCTAGTTTCCCACGTAGGCACTTAAGTGCTTTGATGAGGGGTGGCTGCTTGTTTTTCAAACAGAAGCAGTTAAAGCTGTCCGACCCCGAGCGTTGGGACCCGACAAGATCGAAATTCTACTGAAGCCAGACTCAACTTCAGGCGGAGGGTAGGGTGTCTTGCCCGTCTTCAACTCCTTCTTGTTCGTTGGTTGATAGAAGATTTTCAAGCACTTATACTTGTTTGTTAAAGTAAAGTAGGCTGCGCCTATTGTTATATCCTTATTTTACACTTGTAAGTGAGTACATTCACTCTGCTTGCTCAAACTCTGTGGGAGCATACGCTTTACTCAGTCAAAACACTTGTTCGTGGGTTAGTGTTTACATTTATTTTTTCTTTCACTTTTGCTTGTACACTGTTTTTAAAATCCAACTCAACTCGTTGATCACTTTCCATCGTGATCAAGAGCCGTTGTTCAGGGTAGAAAATGCTTAATTGCATTTTCTTAACTTGAGAAAATTTTTACATTTATTCTGGATATGATTAACCAAGTCCAGAATATTTTTCGATAAACGGTAGCTTGAAAAAAATTTTATTTAATTTTTTTATAAATATCAGCCACCGTCCAGTCGTTGAAATCGCAGCGCGCATATACATGTAATGTATTTATGCGGCGCGCATTTCTTATCGCGAAAGCTCTTTTCATAATATGTATGTATGTACGTATGTACATACATATTGCATTTTTCGCGACAAATCGTACTGAAGGTACGATTTGTCTTTTGATTTATTTTAATTTGTATTTTTGTATAGCAAATTTTGTTAAAGGCAAAATTTGTCGTGGGAGTTTTTTTGCAGAGCGACTTGGGTGAAATTGACACTTGTTTCTCCCAAGTCGTTTTATGGGAAAACTCTTCGCGTTTTAATGACTGGAATGCGAAACAAAAATTGATAACGCAATTTCTTCGGCGCTTTAGAAAATTGAAAATTAGTGAAATATTATTTAAATATCTTTATTTTTAATTGTATGCCCTTTTCAGGTTTTAGGGATATTTCTGATATATACAACATTTGAATGAGCGCTGGGCACATCATAGAAAACTACATAGTAGATTCACATTCTAGCAAAACAAACAATAAAAGAATAAGAGTAGTGGGAGCTTAGAATATCCATAGTGTAGTATTGCAAAGTAAAGTAAATATATTTACATTATAGAAAAGTAATAGAGAAAAGGAGGTGGTGGGAACATAATAACTACATAGTGTAGTATAGTAATGCCTAATCTACAATGCATGGTAAAACCACGTCGTCAAAACGATATCGTTGCTGAAGAATTCATATAAATACACGAAATATGTAAGTAGTGGTAAGCTGCCAAATTAAACAGCCTGTCAATTATCATAAATGTAATTGCTTTCTCGATTTCATTGCAGAATTACATCAAAGGAAGTATTTGGTCTCAATAATTCGTACTATAGTGTAGTAAACTAAAAAATTGCTTGAGGCAAGTCGAATAATATAAAATATTGCATTCAAGAATGAAAGTACAAGTTCCAG
The DNA here is from genome assembly GCA_963924295.1 of Dioctria rufipes. Classification (NCBI taxonomy): domain Eukaryota; kingdom Metazoa; phylum Arthropoda; class Insecta; order Diptera; family Asilidae; genus Dioctria; species Dioctria rufipes. The sequence continues at coordinate 85,176,542 of OZ002742.1, forward strand.
TTTACAGCTGTTGTGCTCTAAATTCCCCTACATGGTTCTAAATTATGCTGAATACACCTGAAGTATTACTACATCGTTTTTGCTAATTAACTACTACACATAAGCTCGTGCTCATGTCGTTAAATGAATGAAAGAGAAGAAACATTTTTACAAGAATGAATTTTCAAATGCAAGAGTGGGAAACCAACACAAAAATCCATGTCGTTTTTACCATGCATTGTAGATTACACATAAGGTATGGTAAATAAATATAAAAAAGCAGTGAGAATTTAATATAACTTCGTAAAGTAAAGCAAGTTACATTATAGAAAATAAATAGTAAAAGAGTAGAAGAAGTGGGAGCTTAATATATATATGGTATAGTGAAGTATGAAAAACATTATGATATAAGTTATAGCTAAACAAATAGAAATAGAGAACTTATTATATACATAGTACAGCATACTAGAGTATGATTTACATATTATCCAATCAAGAAATAAAGTAGAAGTAGTGGGAAATTAATATATATACAGTATAGTTAAGTAAGATTCTATAGCAAACAAAAAGTAATGGAATAGACAAAGTGGGAACATAATGAATACCTGGTATAGTGTATAGTCTTCATGGAAGATCCGTACCACAGCAGAGCAACAGACAGTTGGGGGCTGTCGACTGAGCGGCCAAAATATACTAAAATAGAGTGTGCACCAATAAGCCCACTAACAAGACGGCAAGATTAAAAATTGTTGGAGCAATAATTGATACATTGAGATACTAGAGAACGAAACGATTAATTTAACTTAAGATAAATTATACACGGGAGGAGCAAACTTACGACCACAACTGGATTTACTACTAGCGAGAAAAATGTAAGAATAAACGGTTAGTTGTAGGGTAAAATCAAGGTTGCATTAGTGACAATAAAGCAAATATTACATAGCGGACGATATGTTGGAAATAATACAACCGTATTTTCATATACGCAGACAATTCTACGGACTATTCGTGCACTGTGTGGTGAGCACACTTACACTGATCCGAACTTGACAAGCGTCAGTCATATTGATATTTTTGCGAAAATTGAAATATTTAAATAAATCGACAAGGAAAATTCATGGATAATAATGAATACATGAAAAATATGTGGAAATTCCATATTTTTGTGTGGAATCTATGATAAAATGGAGGCGCCGACACTATAAAAGGGCAGTGCTCCCTTAGATCATTGTCAGTGATATTGATTATACATGCCAGTTGGGTATAGCATCACAGTGATTTAAAAAGTAAAAAGTGAACTTCAGAAAATTTTAGTAGCATAAATAAACGTACAATAAAGTACATTATTCTCATGCTCTAAAATTAAATGTCTAATTTATTATTGCATCGCTTCATGTTAAATTTTTTAATAATATTCATGTTCCGTAAGTAGTACAAACATTGTAAATCTTGGCAAATGCTTACTATCGTTATTTTGTAGATAAGACCACCTGAAGACGCGGAGTATTCACCCGCGAAACGTTGCGGCATATTTTAAAATTAAAAATTTTTTTAGACACAAATCTGTAATTTGTTGTCCAAAAGAAAGACCGATAGCCCGAACATCCATCCTTTGATCTTAATCAAGACGGGCGAGACCTCACTCAGCATATAACATGTCTAGATCACTTTGCGATCTCACAATTAGAGGGACAGGGATAATTGAAATATCCCAACCATGTCAAGTACAAATAGGTCACAAGGTGCTCTAATACGTAGGTGAGAGCAAACACCCACTTAAAACTGTGCAGCCGAAACAGTTTCCTGAGCTAGACCATTCCTTAAAAGTGGCTGACATCTTACTCAAATGTCAAAACCAAGCCAAGGGCAGCCAGAGATTTTAACAGGAAACGACATACATAATTCCATTTGTAGGGGCACCCATTTTTTGCAAGAAATCGAAAACAAAATTCCCAAATACCAGGAAAAGGTAGCAAGTAACCATTCTCATATCCTGTCCACAACCTCTATATCATTTTCGAGCCTACTAGTTTTGGCCATAATAATTGTTGTGGCAGTGAAATCTATACACCCTGTTGTCACAAGGGTGAAACAGCGGTCAAATCAACCACAAGGTAACCCCGAATTTTTATCAGAGGGAATCCCTATAAAACGCGAACTCCTGCTCCCGAACCTATTTTAAGTACATAGACAAATGGTAATTAAAAAAGAAAAGAGAAGAAAAATGCACAAGTCTGAAGAATAGTAAAAATAAATAAATAAAAAGAAAATAGAATTAAAGAAAATGTAAATAAAATTACAAAATAACACAGAATACGTTTGACTTAATTATACAAAAAAAAAATCAGATAAAATAGTAGAAATAAATAATATAAAAAGAAAAGTAAATAAAAAATAGAATAAATAAATATATACATATAACCACTTAAACAGTGGAGGTAATTGAAAAAAAAAAGAAAAAAGAATCCTTTTGTACAAAACTAACAAGTAAGAAAATATATATTAAAGAAGTAAAGACTAAACAGAAAGCATAAGCTACTAATCAAACAAAATGGGGGAAAGCAGGAAAACCTACTCAAATAACCCTATTAGTTAATTTGGCTAAACTCATTATACATACAATAGTAGCAAGCCCAAATAAGTGTGTGGACTTAAAAATGATAAAGTTAAAATTAAAAGTAATTAAAAGCCACAAGAAGTTTTACCAGGCTACTACACACAAAAAAAAAATTGTTTTAATTTATTAAAAAATAAAAAGTGCCATTTTAAAAAGAAGGTAAAATTGTAAGGTGTCGCTTATTGTAAGGTGTTGCTTAAATAAAATAAAGAAATAAAATTATAAATATTATTGAAATCAGTTTTCAACTGGCGAAAGAAAATAGTGATCGTAGTTGGTACATGACCAGAAAAAGTAAAGTGCAAACAACGCAAAAGATAATATATAACAAGAGGCGGGGAAAGTCCTAAAACACATTAAAACTAAATCTACATAAAAGATAGATGAAAAAATTGAATTAAAATAAAAAGATTATATGAAGTTAGAAATAAAATATTAAATAGAAATACACATAAAATAATAGAAATAAACGAAGATTGCACCGAATAGGACTAGAATGAACAATAAATAAAATAAAGCACGACGAAAAAATGTACTAAAATTACATAACAAAATATAAGTTAGAATAAATAAATACATATAAAGACTCTTTACTAAAGAGAAATAGAACACAAATAAAATTAAATGCATGATATTTAAATATAAATAACGTATAGTAATAAATTAAAGAAAACATGCCTTAAACGTAGACATAACTAAGAAATAAATAAGTAGATAACAAAAACAAACACAAGGGGTTTACCAGGCTACTAATAATAACAAAAAAAAAGTGTTTTAACCAACTTAAAATTAAACAGATAGAATAATAACAAGTTAAATAAATAATATTAAGGTAACAAATCTAACCTAGCCAATAAAAAACACAATAGTTTTAAACTGGGGTAAAATTAAACAAACCCCCCAAATTAATTTTGTAAACTCAACCGAAAACCGATCGAGACCCGAGACGCCAAATTAGGACCAACAACAACTTCCCCTGAGAATTATTCCTCTTCAAAGAATAATTCTCTTTTTCTCAGAGGGAAGGACTGTTGCATATCAAAAATAAATTTTCATACATAGCCGAAAATCGGCAAATGTTCATATAGCTTATCTGTTAAATCAGTGAAGAAAATTGCATTAGCAATTTTCTTCACATACCATTTATTTTCATAAAAAATTATCAAAAAAAAAAACCAAAAGACATATCGTACCTTCAGTACGATTAGTCGCGAAAAATACAATAATTATGTAGATACGTGCATACATATTACGAAAGAAAGTTTTCGCGATAAGAAATGCGCGCCGCGAAAATACATTACATGTATACGCGCGCCGCAATTTCAAGCGACGGGACGGTGGCTGATGTTTACAAAAACATCAAATTACATTTTTCATGTCACCGTCCATCGAAAACTATTCTGTACAAGTTTCATCAACGCCAGAATAAAATGTTAAATATTTCTCAGGGTGGAAATTGCAACTAAGCATTTTCTACCCTGAACAGCGGGAATCGACCACCACTAAAGGTGATTAAGTTGAGTTGCTTTCGAGATCTGAAATTCGGTGGTTCGGCGGGTGAAATTATTAACAAAGAGATTGAGTTTTAATTTTGTCGGTTTAGTGTTGAAAAGAAAACGTTGGGGCTGGTATCTATGCTCGCCCAGCCAATTTAACAAGACTTCACTCGCGGTGGAATCACTGACACTGTCGATATTAACACTTTCTCTTAGATATACGCTAATATTTTGTATAATACCTACTCCGAGAGAGTGCGAAAATTCTACAAACTCTTTTAAGCTCTTTTTGAACTTCTCTGTGTTAATTTTAAATATTCGATTGTCTCCAACCTTTCTTTTCTAGACTTATCGATTTGTTTTTCTACTGAGTCGCACTGAATCACAGAGAGTTCGGAGGAGTTTCGCACTTTCTCTTTTTAAATATGATTCTAAATCTAAATTACGCCTTACTTGTTGGGGACCTGTCAGGATTGTCCCGCTCCTTAGTGGAACGCCTCTACTTGTGGTACTTGTTGGGGGTGTTTGATTAGCACCATCTGTTGCGGATGCTGCTCATGCGTTGCCTCCTTCGTACCGGTGCGGAACTTCCTGTGCGTCGCCCGGTGAGGAAGATTGTTGTGGAGTTTGGAGTTGCTCCTGGTTTTCTGGCGGTATTTGGTCGGAACTGTCGTCGCTCATTTACCACTGTGTGTAGAATTTGTAGCTAGGGGGGCTCCTGCCGTATTACTTCCCTTGGTTGTATTTGAGGGGGGGGGGGAGCTTTTGCCTTCTTCGAAGTCCCACTCAAATCCATTGATTCGGTCTTGCGTGAAGTTCTTTTGCTGCTGGGGGGGGGGGGGGCCTTGGCCTTCTCAAATTCCCCTGGATAGAAGCTGAAAGGGGGCTCGTTGCCGTTTCAGCTCTGGATCGCAGATAGCAGATAGTTTCAAAGCTTCCTTCCTTCACGTGTAAGGATGAGATTTTCGGATATGGACGGCTTTACTTGGGCTGGGATGAAGCCCGCTAGTTTCCCACGTAGGCACTTAAGTGCTTTGATGAGGGGTGGCTGCTTGTTTTTCAAACAGAAGCAGTTAAAGCTGTCCGACCCCGAGCGTTGGGACCCGACAAGATCGAAATTCTACTGAAGCCAGACTCAACTTCAGGCGGAGGGTAGGGTGTCTTGCCCGTCTTCAACTCCTTCTTGTTCGTTGGTTGATAGAGGATTTTCAAGCACTTATACTTGTTTGTTAAAGTAAAGTAGGCTGCGCCTATTGTTATATCCTTATTTTACACTTGTAAGTGAGTACATTCACTCTGCTTGCTCAAACTCTGTGGGAGCATACGCTTTACTCAGTCAAAACACTTGTTCGTGGGTTAGTGTTTACATTTATTTTTTCTTTCACTTTTGCTTGTACACTGTTTTTAAAATCCAACTCAACTCGTTGATCACTTTCCATCGTGATCAAGAGCCGTTGTTCAGGGTAGAAAATGCTTAATTGCATTTTCTTAACTTGAGAAAATTTTTACATTTATTCTGGATATGATTAACCAAGTCCAGAATATTTTTCGATAAACGGTAGCTTGAAAAAAATTTTATTTAATTTTTTTATAAATATCAGCCACCGTCCAGTCGTTGAAATCGCAGCGCGCATATACATGTAATGTATTTATGCGGCGCGCATTTCTTATCGCGAAAGCTCTTTTCATAATATGTATGTATGTACGTATGTACATACATATTGCATTTTTCGCGACAAATCGTACTGAAGGTACGATTTGTCTTTTGATTTATTTTAATTTGTATTTTTGTATAGCAAATTTTGTTAAAGGCAAAATTTGTCGTGGGAGTTTTTTTGCAGAGCGACTTGGGTGAAATTGACACTTGTTTCTCCCAAGTCGTTTTATGGGAAAACTCTTCGCGTTTTAATGACTGGAATGCGAAACAAAAATTGATAACGCAATTTCTTCGGCGCTTTAGAAAATTGAAAATTAGTGAAATATTATTTAAATATCTTTATTTTTAATTGTATGCCCTTTTCAGGTTTTAGGGATATTTCTGATATATACAACATTTGAATGAGCGCTGGGCACATCATAGAAAACTACATAGTAGATTCACATTCTAGCAAAACAAACAATAAAAGAATAAGAGTAGTGGGAGCTTAGAATATCCATAGTGTAGTATTGCAAAGTAAAGTAAATATATTTACATTATAGAAAAGTAATAGAGAAAAGGAGGTGGTGGGAACATAATAACTACATAGTGTAGTATAGTAATGCCTAATCTACAATGCATGGTAAAACCACGTCGTCAAAACGATATCGTTGCTGAAGAATTCATATAAATACACGAAATATGTAAGTAGTGGTAAGCTGCCAAATTAAACAGCCTGTCAATTATCATAAATGTAATTGCTTTCTCGATTTCATTGCAGAATTACATCAAAGGAAGTATTTGGTCTCAATAATTCGTACTATAGTGTAGTAAACTAAAAAATTGCTTGAGGCAAGTCGAATAATATAAAATATTGCATTCAAGAATGAAAGTACAAGTTCCAGTTTACAGCTGTTGTGCTCTAAATTCCCCTACATGGTTCTAAATTATGCTGAATACACCTGAAGTATTACTACATCGTTTTTGCTAATTAACTACTACACATAAGCTCGTGCTCATGTCGTTAAATGAATGAAAGAGAAGAAACATTTTTACAAGAATGAATTTTCAAATGCAAGAGTGGGAAACCAACACAAAAATCCATGTCGTTTTTACCATGCATTGTAGATTACACATAAGGTATGGTAAACATAGTAAATAAATATAAAAAAGCAGTGAGAATTTAATATAACTTCGTAAAGTAAAGCAAGTTACATTATAGAAAATAAATAGTAAAAGAGTAGAAGAAGTGGGAGCTTAATATATATATGGTATAGTGAAGTATGAAAAACATTATGATATAAGTTATAGCTAAACAAATAGAAATAGAGAACTTATTATATACATAGTACAGCATACTAGAGTATGATTTACATATTATCCAATCAAGAAATAAAGTAGAAGTAGTGGGAAATTAATATATATACAGTATAGTTAAGTAAGATTCTATAGCAAACAAAAAGTAACGGAATAGACAAAGTGGGAACATAATGAATACCTGGTATAGTGTATAGTCTTCATGGAAGATCCGTACCACAGCAGAGCAACAGACAGTTGGGGGCTGTCGACTGAGCGGCCAAAATATACTAAAATAGAGTGTGCACCAATAAGCCCACTAACAAGACGGCAAGATTAAAAATTGTTGGAGCAATAATTGATACATTGAGATACTAGAGAACGAAACGATTAATTTAACTTAAGATAAATTATACACGGGAGGAGCAAACTTACGACCACAACTGGATTTACTACTAGCGAGAAAAATGTAAGAATAAACGGTTAGTTGTAGGGTAAAATCAAGGTTGCATTAGTGACAATAAAGCAAATATTACATAGCGGACGATATGTTGGAAATAATACAACCGTATTTTCATATACGCAGACAATTCTACGGACTATTCGTGCACTGTGTGGTGAGCACACTTACACTGATCCGAACTTGACAAGCGTCAGTCATATTGATATTTTTGCGAAAATTGAAATATTTAAATAAATCGACAAGGAAAATTCATGGATAATAATGAATACATTAGATAACATATTTTATATTTATATTTATTTATTTATATTTTATATTTTGAAATAGTTGCGCAAAGTGAGCAAACATGAAAAATATGTGGAAATTCCATATTTTTGTGTGGAATCTATTATAAAATGGCGGCGCCGACACTATAAAAGGGCAGTGCTCCCTTAGATCATTGTCAGTGATATTGATTATACATGCCAGTTGGGTATAGCATCACAGTGATTTAAAAAGTAAAAAGTGAACTTCAGAAAATTTTAGTAGCATAAATAAACGTACAATAAAGTACATTATTCTCATGCTCTAAAATTAAAGGTGTTTGAGGAAATTTTAGTGTGCAAAATTGGTCTTGTGTGTAAATGAAATTTCAGATAAGTATTTGACGTCTTTTCTGAAATTAATTCATGTTGGTGACATCAAATTTTTAGTATTAGGTTTGTCCACATAACAGCTAAACTCATGCTCACTTAGCATATTTAGCGTCTCATGTGGAGAAACACCGTAATTTTAATTAGTTTAAGTGTGCTAAATACAAAATTGGAAGTGAATATTAATTATTGAATTCAAGTAGTGAATTTAGTTAAACATAAAAGAATTTTAGTCTGAAGTATAAGATTGAGTACGTGTTACGCTACGACACCTCAAACATACATACCAGACGACATAATTAATATTAGAATAAGCATTAAACATTACAGTGAAGATAAGAAAATATATGACATTGAGCATTAGAACAGTAAACACAACCCCACATATCTTCTTATTTTATTATACCGCTACACTAACACACCCAAAATGCCGTAATATAGCTGTGATGCTCGCTTACAGCTCTATTACAAAACATGAGTGAAGTCTCCTGAAGCCCGATTTGAATTTTAAGTGTAGATTGTAAGTGCTAACATGCAAAAAGATTTAATCTGTAATGAGAAGCTCAAGAACTTCTGATATGATTGAATTTTAAGTGTTGTGATCCGCAATGAGAATCTCAAGAACTTGATATGGTTGGCATAACAGTAATGGGTCTCCATTCGGCGATATCGGAACGGGAATTAGTTTTGGGGATATGGGTGATCAATCCAACCTTCAGGTCCGGAAATTATGAAAAGAACAGCGTCTATTCAGCAAGTGTGTTATGATTGGTAAGATGAAGCGCAGAATTAGCTTATAAAATTTAAGAGGTATGTTATTATAACCAGTTGCATTGAGGAGGGAATATGCCGTACGTTGGCTAAACTGTCAGTCACAGCATCAGAAAGCAGAGAAGGTATGGGACAGAGATATCCAGCATATCCTTCGAGATCAAAGTCGGGCTGAACCTTAGCTTTGGAGCCCAAATCCCAGATTAAATGAGTACAAATTACCTTGGTTTTGAAAGCGTTCCTCCATGAAGGGGTTACATGGGTTACGAAGGTTAAAAAAGCATATTTTTTCAATTTTTTTTTTTTTATCTTATTGTACAATATGTCTAGATTATTTTCCCAAAAGTTTCAAGTCAGTCGGAGTAAAAGTCTAGGACAGAAAGGCTTTGGAAATTATCCTCAATGACGCAAATATATTGAAGCAGCTGCTTAGCAATTGTATATCTGTCTCTATCACTTGCTTCTCTCACTTTCTATTTTAAATATACTATTTTAATATGACCTGGATATTGCAACTGCAGCATGATCTTTGCTTTATGGAGCTGGAATCGACGATTCTAGTAAGTTAAAAATAAAAAAATGTTCCTTTTATTCCTACTGCAACAACTTTATTTAATTAGTAAAAAAACAATAATTTTTGTAGTCAACTTTATTGTTTAAGAGCTCAAACTAAACGAGTCAAGTACAATGGATTGAAATTATATATATAGTAAATATTAGAAAAAAATAAGTGGGGGAGAAATAAATGAATGTTATGTACAAAAGGTACATAACCAAGTTAACGGTTCGTAGTCAGTGGTGAACATTCTCCAGTGTTGTCTAAAAGCCAGTGGTGGCGTTGCATCCTCCCCCTCCGACTCCTAGGTCGATTCGACGAGGTACCAACATTTTTAAAAGTTGTCATCCTTCTTGGTCCTGGCCAATGTATGGACTAAAGGCAGATGTGTGGTACACCCCAATTGCGTCTCCTTGTGATGTGGTTGCTGCTAACTCGTAACTGGAAGGTCAATGCTTTTTTAATATAATGTAGTGGCCATCTTTCTTAGCGCTACTGATTGTATGGGCTGCCACCCATATGTAGTATCCAGGCTGATAAGATGGGCCAGGTCGTTTTCTTCGATCTGCTATTTTCGTTGCTTGTTCGGTTTTATGTACTTGAACTTCTTTTTCATCTTGTATAGCGTTTGCTAGATTAAGCAAGTATGAAGTTATTTCTGGAACAACATTTTCGGTAAGGACCTATCGTCTTCAAATCATCAAGGATATCTTTAAGGCCTCGTAATTCACAACCAAAGGTTAGGAATGTAGAAGAATAGCCTATATTTTCGTTGAAGGCCGAGTTCATAGCGAACCTTATAGCAGGAAATTTATTTGGCTAGACTCGGTGATTGCCCGTTACCTACCAGAATTGATAACTGCGTTTTCAGATCACGGTTTTTTCATTCAACTGTCTTGGCCGCTGGGTGATATAATGGAGTGAATGATTGCTTAACATTCATACAGAACATAACCTTTTGCATAGCAGTACTCACAAATTGAAAACTTCATCAACTAAAACTCTTGCTCAAACGCCAGAGCTAGCCTCCTTCAGAGCAAAGAGATCGATCCATCTAGAAGATGCAACATCTTCGACACAAAAGACCCATGATTTATTGTCATCGGAAGTTGGCAGGGGTCCAAATAAATCAAACGATAGTAATCCAGTTTCTTGTTGCTAATTTTAAATCGCTGACAATAGAGACAACTCTTAATATAATCTCTGATATACTTTCATATACCCTTCCAATAATATCGACCAACTATACGACTGTAAGTTCCTTGGAAGCCGTACTGCCCTGCGATAGCATCATCGTGATATGCTTTTAGAATTTCAGCTCGTTCTTGTTCGGGAACTGCGAACTGAGCATCTTCAGATTCAATGTTCGGGTTATATCTGAAAGGCACGCAGCCGTTGAGTAAATATCCCTTGTTGTATTCACAATCTTCTGGTAGATGTTTGGATTCTAAGCACTCAATAATCTTATTTAGTTCAGGATCCTTAGCTCTTTAGTCTGAGTATCATTAGCGCTGCGTCTTGGAAGATCTATAGAGACACTACATAGTCCACAGAGTCTTTTTTATTTGCTTCGCATGGTAGGCGTGATAAAGTATTTGCGACCACACTTAATATGTTTAAAATTTTGAATAAAATTATTTATTTATTATATATATAAAAAAAAATTGAGAAAATATGCTTTTATTTAGCCTTCGAAGCCCATGTAACCCCTGAAGGCCTCCTGGAGGGTTCTGGCGTTCCTGTAACCCTGTAAATAAATAAAAAACTGGGGTTTCCTATACACTGGAAATTACTCAAGGTTTATAAAGCTTTCAGTGCCAACCTGCTTACATCTACACCGATGTGTCATGCACTAATCTACTTATCAAGCTTGTTCCGCTTCCGTTCCGCAACCCCAAAATTATCTGCAGCTGGTATACTTAATTCCTAACGTATATTATTCCCCGCTTGTGCGCAGGCCTTCTGAAGATTGTTATGGATGCTATTTAGAGCAAAACCAAAAAGGACCCAGAAAGTCTAACTACGGGTACCTTAAGTTTTCCTTGTAGGTTTCCTTGCGATTCGCTCATTTTCCATACGTCTGACGGTTTCTTACTTGTTAATTAGGGGCCGCATGCCGATGCTACCTCGACTAGGTTTCTTCTATCTTCTTAGTTTTCCTTTCCTGATTAATTAGTGGTTTAATATTATAAATAATAAACTTCCTTTTTAATTTTCTCTCAGATTGCTTTTCGTTCCCACCTTTTATCTCGTCAGTCTTCAGAATAACTCGCTTCCCTCTTCTTCTCCGTCAATTTTTTTGTTCACCCTGCAATGTCTTACTCGTTCCGTCGTGTCAAAAATGGCAGCACCTTCGCCGTGTGGGTTCGACCTAGTTTGTCGCTAGATGACGGAGCCACACGATGTAGCATACTGCATCGTGTGGTCCTGGGACCATATCAATTGTTAATGATAGCAAGTCCTTTTTCGCTCAAGATGTCCAAGCGCGATAAAGTGGATGAGAGACTAACATCAATATTGAGATTGCCACAAATCAAGATGAGCGAGGAGTGGCTAACTAAACGCTCAAGAGTACTATAGAGGACGGTTTTATCAGTGTCCGTGAACATCGCAGCACATCTATACACAACTACCAGCCTAACGGGCTCAACATTAGTATCACGTTCAGAAAAGTGGACAGTTAGAATCTCCCAGCTAAAGTCAATGAACCGAAATGAGACCAGGGATTTCAAGCACATAGACCGCAACACCACTACCTTTCTTGGGAGTGCTATTGAGTCTATATAGCCTATACGCAGGAACACCAAGAATTTTTAAGAAGTGGTTCTTCTTGGCCCAAGTCTCACAAACCAGCAGAGCACTAACATCACCCAGCTCCACTAGATGCCTGATGTCAGTAGTATTTTTGGGGGAAGATCTAACATTAAAGGATAGGATATTGAAATTGCTAGACGGAAGGATACTAGACAAGTCAGCCTGGGTTGAGAGATTATAGTGCGGACCGTTTATAGCGCTGGACATTGCCGGAGAAGGTAGATGAGCTAGGCAAGAGAGGGGCTTGGAAGAGACGCTGAGCTAGTTCAGGGGAGGAGCGAGCAGCATTAAAGTCGGGTTCACGGTCCGCCAACCTGTATAAGATATACACTGTTCTGTTCCGAGTGTACACCCTCTTCACCAGATTTTACCTCCTGAGAGGAAATGCAGTGTGCAGAAGATTGAGATCTTGTGGCAATAGATTTTCGTTGATATATATTCTGGTTGTAGCTCTCTCGGGGTAAATAGAGTTTAGAGTAAGAGGCAGATTTAAGCTGCTTAAGGTAAGCTCGGAAGAATTCAATATTCCTTCTTATAAAATCTGCTAAAAACTTTGGGCAGGATAGGCGTTGGTAAGTAGATTGGTAAGGTTAGTATTATTACTATTATCGGCTGGAAAGGTGAGATAAACTCAACCTAGCCACAAAAATAGCTCTCCAGACAAACACCAACGCACAGTGGTGGAGTGCTGGAAGTAAGACTTTTCTGATCACGCTGCGTCAGCGTACTAGGCAAATTGCTTGATTACAAACAAACTTTTTTTTTCATAAAAGCGTTAGAGCACGCCAGTATTAGCAATACTACCGCCAACGTAGGGAGAATTTGAAGTGATAGTATCAAGCCTTTTGGTCAGACGTAGGAGCAGTGCCTTAATACTGGAGTGAGAGCCGTCAATCTACACGTCACAAGGAGCAGTGAACTGAATTGTGCGAAAAACACTGATAAGCAGTCAGTGACTGCCTCCTGGGTTTGCTAATAGGGGGGTGTGTGATGGAGCAGGCATAGTAGTAGTTACCAGTGTGGTAACAGACAATAGGGGGCACACTGCAGGTGGGCTCTCACTAGCTAGTGGGATGGAAACATCATTAATCTATAGGGTCCGCCAAATAACTTTTTTTTTTTTTTAAACAGGGCGCAAAACATCGAGTGTAGCTTCGGCTGTGTGGCACGTAGCGCCGTCCTGTTGAAACCAAATGTTGCCAATATCCTCCTCTTCAATTTTCCTGAACAAAAATTCGTTCAACATGGCCCGATAACGATTGCCATTGACTGTAACGGCCACTCCTTGCTCCTGGCCCAATTATGCCTCTGGACCAAAATCCGCACCAAACAGTGACTCGTTTTGGGTGTATCGGCTTTTCAATGTATGCGTGCGGGTTTTCTGTGCCCCAAATGCGACAATTTTGCTTGTTTACATACCCGCCAAGATCAAAATGAGCTTCATCCGAAAAGATGATTTTTTTGGCAAAATCGGCATCTTCTGTAAGTCGATCGCAGGCAATATTTCCCAGCGTTGTTCAAGCGTATACACAACCATATTCGTTCAGCGGAAGAATAAAACTAATTATCTGTCAAATCAGACATGAGCTAACCCCTGGAACAGAATGAAAGTAGCCACCACGCAGGAAAATGTCACGCAGAAGTAAGTTATAAGGCAATGCCATTAAATGACCGCAATGAACGTAGGCATCGTAGCCACCACGCAAAAGTTGCTCGACTTTCAACTTTAGCGCAATTATCCTGCGTTGACATTTCACAACTGATTAATATTTTGTTAGTTTTAAAATTTCGTATGCTGAACATAATAAGTTTCAAAGAAAATTTAATTATGGTGGTGAAAATTTTTAAAAATAATAATATTGTGGTCCCAATTTATTATTAATACAGTTAAAAACATTAATTTAAATTTCATCTTGACGCAGTCATTAATGATCATTGTGTTCACAATGTTTGGTGGCTACGACTTTGACACTTCATTACCGTATTGTGCTTGGTGGCTGCGATGCATTCTGTTCCAAGCATAAGTGTTACCATTCACGAAATAAGCACTAGTTGAAAAAAAAACGTTAGATGGCGGACCCTATATTAAGTATTAAGGCTTGTGAAACTCTTGCCTTTACTATTAGTATTGATTATATTGCTATTGCTGAATGTATTGCTAATTTTAAGCCTATTATTATTACTCGCCTTAGTCAAGCACTGCTCATTGAGAACACAGACAGAACTAGAAATAGATTCATAAACAACTGGGTTTGAGTAAAAGTAAACCATCAAACATGACAGTGAATCAATCCGATGTTCGAGCTGTCGAAAGATTACTAGAAGCGAAACAATATGCAATGACAACCTGATATAATCTTGTTTTAAAAATAAATCAAAAAATAGGTATTACTTACTTGACCTCCACCTTCTGGAAATAGTATCGTTTCATTTAAAACCACATTAAACCCCTTAATATCACCTTTAAGATTTCCCGGCTTTGAGGTAGCACATTCACACGATATCACAATAGCAGTGTGCTATTTGAAATAAAAATATTATCAAATCATATATAGTTTTTATATATGTATGTACCTACTTCTTTAAGAAAACTGTTCTCTTGACATTTGAATACCATTTCTTGAGTTGAATATGCAGTCAAGACCTAATTATGAAGTATGGCTTGGGCACAACTAATAATTTTAAAAGATACGTTGGCTTTCGCGAAAACTACTTAAGAGGCAATTCTAAGATTGCGTAGAAACTTGGGATATATATGCCAAAACACCTAAAAACAATAAATTTGAAAAAAAAAATTGAGTGAAAACTGTTTAAAATTACATACCTTGACAACACACCTGACGTTTCTTCGTAAGTATAGATTCTTCTTCTTATTCAAATTGAACGTACCGTAAAATTTAGCAAGCTAAAAAATTAGCGAAAATTTGTCTTGAAGTGGAGCGGTACGCGGTACTAAGGCACTAAGGTCAACGCGCTAAATTTACCTTTGGATTTTGATTAGAGATGGCACTACTAGTAAGTCTCCACAAAATTTAGCTTGAATTTATTCGCCCGGCCGTTCTTTAGCGCGCTAAAGATATTTATTGTCAGAGTTCTGATATTTGATAAATTTATTGACTGGATTTTTGTAGTTAACGCAGTTTTGTACGTCTTTGCTGTAAGTACGGATGAATTAGATTTCTTTTCGTGGCCGTATTTTCAATATCATTGTTAATATTTTTTTATTGTTTACATTTTGCATATTATTTTAATATTTTTAATATTTCCAAATAATTTTAACTACCTGTTTTTAGAAATATTATGACCGCGGATTGTATTTCCGTAAAAAATTGCAAAATTCTTCTTCTTCTTGTTTTTAATATAACTTTTCTCTGAGTCTCCGCTGTCATATTTTAGCTGCTAAAGCCTAGTATCGAGTTCGGGCAAAGTAAAATTTAACACGGTCTCCAAATTTTTCATATTAAAATCGCTGGTAAAATTTTGACGTATGTTAATTTGGAGAAAACAAAGTGACAGATGTCTAAAAATTTTATCGCTGAAAAGCTTCAAATTGTTTATAAAGTTTAGATAAATGTTCCTACAACTTACAATTAAAAATTGACTTAATTAATCAGAAAATTGTTAAAAGAACTTAAATCCTTCAATAAATTAAGAATAAAATCTGAAAATTTTCAATTAAAATTAAATTCTTCTATGAGTTCAAAAAATAATCTGAAAATTGTCATAGAAACAGGAAATGTCATAATTTTACCCGCATTTTAATGCTACGTGCATTAAAATGTTCAGTAAAATAAGTGGAGACATGCAAAGTGCCATCTACCTTAAGATAGCCAAATATTCACTTTTTACCAGTGAACTCCGTACTGCACTAGTAAAATCATCAGTAAAATTTTTGCTTGCGATTTTACCAGTGCAAAAATTTGTATGGAAATGTCACATTTTACTCGAACTCGATACTAGGCTTAAAGAACGACCCGATATTGGAGAGTCGTTAAAATTTAGTTCAGCTGAATTTGTGATATAGTAACTGTTTATATCATAAACTGTGACTTAATTGAACACGCACACAATTAATTTGGGTAATAATATAAGGAACTATGCGAAGCAACATTATTGTTATGGCACGTCTAAGCCAAGGAAAGGAAATTCCTTAATTCCCTAAAAAGTTCTCGTCTGAGTTGAGCCATAAGTATTAGAATTAAGGGACGATGATATATGCAAATAAATGAAATTTTGTACGTAGAGCATAATTCCACATGATGTAGAATGTTACAATGCATGAACAAAGCTTAGCAAGCTTGCTTGCCTCATTGATAATTGTCATAAATTTGTTCGTCTCAAATTCAATTTGGAAATTTCTTTACTTTCCCATTAGCGCATAATTACTTTCCCCGAAATGAAACTAATACTTTGTTAAATATTTTAATATGTTCAGAACATCTATCAGTCAATAAAATACGAAAAAATCAAAACAAATTCGCTGGAAATGATATTGTCACCTCATGACGTAAAAAGACAAAAAAAAACCTCACGAATGGGCCATACTTGTTATCTTTGGATTTACCGTGCGTTCAGGTGTACACACATGATTGAAAAAGTAGGGATAGCAACTGAACAGTTGGTGTGCATTTCGATTTGAAATGTCAATTTTGAAAGTTCTTTAAGAATAAAACTACGCTAAACGGCAAAACTATTAAGCGCACCGAGACATTACGCTACCAGCCCGTAGTGTAAAAATGTGCACACCGATGTGCCGGGGAAATGACAACGCTTCGGTCACCTGAACGATATGATGTGTAAAAATATGATATTATGTGACATTCTGCATGCGGCTGAACGCACGGCCAGTATATAGAGTACACATTAGGCACATAGTCCAAATGCGGAAGTGAGAAGTATTCGGGGTTATGATAAATTCCGTGCTCTCGATCGGTAGTGCAGGCAACATACCAATACTACTGCAAACAAATTAGCTGCGGTCATTATGAAATTTCTAAAATCTCTGATTAGACGGCTGAACAGATGTTTACCTGCGATTTGAGGTGATAATATAATTAATAATTTAATAATCTTTACGTGTTGTGAATTTGTGATACAGTTATTGTTTATATCAAAAACTGTAACTTAATTGAACACGCACACAATTAATTTCGGTAATCAAAGGGGCTTTTGGCAAGCACTGTCTTAGTGAGACAACTGAGACAAAACTTTGAGCAATCGTCTCAGTTGTCTCAGTTCATACCAATCAGCTGATTTGCCAATATTGACATTTAAATAATTTTGAACACATAAAATGGATAGTAATAAATTGAGAAAAGTATTGTTAGTTTATTCAAATAGCTCACTAAGTTTTAATTATTAATTAAAATTACAAAATAACGAAACTGAGTCAACTGAGACAAGGAAATTCAGTTTCACTTGGCTCAGTTGCTCAATGGATGTGTTCGAAATTGCTAGCTCAATATGGAATTGAGACAGTTCACCGAAAGTGCAGGCTCAGTGAGCCAACTGAGAATATGTATCTCACTTGTCTCACTGAGCCTCATATAAGGAACTACGCGAGACAACATTATTGTGCTGGCACGTCTCAGCATAAGCTAAGGAAATTTCTTGCTTCCCTAAAAACTTCTCGTGTGGGAAAGCCCTGTGGCATTACCGAAAGGAGATTCACGACTTTTGAAACTTTGTAGAGATTTCAAATGAACGTCATTCCACGTAGTATGAAAATTTCAATGCGATGGCGATTTTCTCGTTTGAATGTGACAGCTCGACGGTGAAAGTTTTCGTTTTGTGCTTGTGAAGTTGTGAACCAGTCAGCAAACTTGTGTGAATATATCAGACCGGAGCGATCACGTTGCGTGTGAGTAGCGCGGAATTAGCTCCGTGATTTTTGTGAAAAAAGTTAAGGTTGAGTTTATGGCTAAAATGAAGAACGCAGTCTTTTTATTTTTATTCGTCCTGCCAATAATCATTTGCACATTCAATTCACGTAAGTAGAAAATTTCTGTACACACTTTTTGTGTTTAGCATTGCCGAATTTTAGTGGTTTGACGTGGCATATAATTTCGCTACATTCACTTTTTAGAATTCTAAACAAAATTTGCGTTGGCTACTTATTACTATAAAAACATCTTTCTATAGCTAACAAAATTTGTGCTTTTGCTGAGGACGAAATTGAAGATGGATTGGAGGTGGACACTGAAGAAGGTGCGGTAATTGGTGAGGATGCGGAGAACGAAGAAGAGCCAGAAACGTTGTCATCACCAAATGCTGAAACATTCCTTTTATTCACTAAACCCTTGTACACACCTGGAGTGCAACTTGATTTGCCAGGAGGTCAGCCAGTAGAATTTCTTGTTGGATTCGCAAACCGTGGTGAAGAAGACTTTCTGATTGAAAGCGTAGAAGCATCATTTCGTTATCCGATGGACTTCAACTACTTCATTCAAAATTTCTCAGCAATCCCATACAACAAGGAAATTAAACCAGGCCATGAAGCCACTGTGTCTTATTCTTTTCTCCCATCAGATTCATTTGCGGGTCGACCATTTGGCCTAAATATTGCATTAAACTATAGAGATTCTAGCAATGTTCAATTCTCCGAATCTGTTTTCAATGAAACAGTACAGATAATCGAAATAGATGAAGGACTTGATGGAGAAACGTTCTTTTTATATGTCCTCCTGGCTGGTATTATTGTCTTACTTTTAGTGCTTGGACAACAATTTTTAGTTGGATCAGTTGGTAAGCGAAAGCGTTCTCAAGCTCCCAGAAAAACAATCGAAACTGGAACTACAAATAACAGTAATGTAGATTACGAGTGGCTTCCACCAGAGACATTGAGAGCTCTTCGTAAGTAGACAATTTACATTAATGTCGACATCTGATTTACATTACAAAAATTATCTTTCAGAAAAATCACCCCCAAAGGCGAAAACATCTCAAACTTCGCCCAAATCCAAAAATAGTCAAAGTCCTCGACAGAGGAAAGTAAAGCGCACTGCAGGCTCCGATGATTAGAATGTATTTTAAGACTGCATTTTTTATATTAATAAAATTATTGAAAAAAGTGTCTTCGTTCGATGAAGACTTAAATATAAGTTTTGTTTGCTTTCATTTATTTTCAAATGCCACTAATGCCCTTTAAGGCTTTCATCGAAGTTTGCAAATTTAATGTTTTTAGTGATATTATTTATAAAAGTGATTTGTAGCTCATTTTGTTGTTTAAAGATTCAAATTTATATTATTAATCATTTAAAATTTTGTGATTATAATTTCAATGGCCTCATTTCGTAAATCAAAGTTTTTTTTTCTAAATACATATGCAATAAAAGTGATCGTTTCGAATAGTTTTCTTTTTTATTGAAGCAAGAAAGGTGACCCTAAGGATTATACGACTCATTCTTTTGTTACGAAGATGCTAAAAATTTAAGATCTGGCACTTCAATAAATTTGAAAAAAAAAAAATTGAATTATGCAAAGAAAATAGGAAAGACGATTTTCGAAGGAAAGCAAGGTTCTTTTTAGTTTGTGCAAGCTAAAAGTAAGAAAAACCAACAATAAAATAAAATTAAAATACCTATAATATATAAATAAAACTAAGGAGAAAATAAACAGAAAAGAACAATAAAGCAAGATAATATAGAGAATAAAACTCGTATGATAACTACTAGGGTAAAATTAAAACGGCCTATTTACAGAGGAAAGTGTTCTAGATTCATAGAACTTCTTACTATAGTCTTAAGAGCTAGCAACGTTTTCGAGAAATGACTTTAGTTCGCCTAGTTTTTTGGTATGCCTTTCCTTACAGCATATCAATACTCATGAGGCGCATCTGGCTGGTGAGATGCGTTGCATTTACTTGTGCGCATTCCATTCCACAGGTAAAAAAAGCCGTTTTCAAAATGATTTTAGTTCGATTTTTGTTTTTTTCATCTGTTTTCATAAGCATCGGACAATATAAATTCACTGTTCCCAGACAATTACCTCGTTGCTAGCACCGTGCCAGACGTTTTTGTTTTTTTTCATTAAAAAAAATATTTTATTGCGGCTGTAATTTTTATACGAGCTAGTTTAATTATCGAAGCACATGAAATTAATTTGTCAGGCGATAACTCGGTTGCTCATTAGGTACCAGACTAATTTGAGCATGGTAAAGTGGTTTTTTTCTCACGATGATGTTTTGAGAATATTTCATGAACTTAGCGAAATACCACAATTTTGTCCTATTCTTTTTTTGTAGAGAATTTCAGGAACTACAGAAAAGCTTCTGGGCAAAATTGATTTATTTGGATCAGATTTGAGGATATTATTGATAAAATACTGGAAGAGAAAATCCACTGTTATACAGATCCGCTATTGAGTTAGAATTTCGATAGATTTCCATGGAAAAATTAATAAAAGCAATTATTTGGAATATAAAAAATGACAAGTTTTACTTTGAAAACATTGACTTCTGTATAGATGTAGGAGATTTAGAGTGAACATTTCTCCAAAATGTAGTCACGTATTAGACTCTCAATAAATGCTGCCGTAATTCACCAACCTTTCTTCTGCATTTAACTTTCACAGAAATTTTTGACTGATACGTATTAGAAAATAAATGAAATCTGACATCGTTGACGTTATTAATATGCCGAACTGCCGAAACAAATCTTTCCAAGGTGACAAGTATTTTTTCATCATCGGTGGCAATATTTTGAAATGCAAGCTGATAATCTTCCGCGTCTTCTAGTAATTTGAAAGGCCTCAATTTCCCTATGTGAAAAAAAGCTTGAGTGTAATCACAACATGTTATGGCCTAGAATCCTCTAGATATAGATGGAAGAACCCAGTGATTTGTACAATTCATTGACGTTGATGTAGCATTCATGATTATCCACGCCCATGTTGATCCAAAATTTTAAGGGAGCAATAAAATTGTCTATGTTACCAAGGAGTATAATGAGAATATCAAAATCTGAGCATTTTATTACAACTTCAGCGTCGATATCAATTTGGCAAATATGGTAGATAATCCTCGAATCTGCTTCTTCATGTTCTTCAAATGATAATGACTCTTCCGTTGCTTTAATGAATCTATTATTTTCAACCTGATAAAAGAAGCATTTGTTGAATTTTAAGTGAATTATTTTATCACCAATATAAGACGCCATATCATCAGTCCAGTGGTTGATAAAAAAATTTAACTAATGCTTCCTTGTACTGAACATTTTTCAGTTGAGCAGTGAAATTATGAGGACGAATTTGATTTGGTCATATTGAAACCTCGCTAGCCGATTCATCTCGACGTTTACTTACATTCACTCTCTTTGATTGATGGTGTAAAATATCAACGCCAGTTTCTTTCAGTTGAGATACAATTTACTTTTAAAGCTTTTCCAAATTTTCCGTTTAACATTTCATTGCATAATTATGTATAGCCGCTACATTTACTGCCATGCAAGCAGGTTTGCTCGGGAGAGATATTTCTTTGCTTCTTTTACCTCTTCCCTAGAAAACCGGCTTGCATACTGCATCAAGAATACTCGTGTGGGATGGCACATTCCCTATCACACTCGAATCGATTTGGCTATTGATAATTAACTGAATTATCGCCTGGAAAATTAATTTCATGTGGTTCGATAACTAAACTAGCTCTTATAAAAATTACAGCCGTAATAAAATATTTTTTTTTGTAATGAAAAAAAAAAAAAAAAGAAAAAAACGTCTGACACGGTGCTAGCAACGAAGTAATTCTCTGGGAATAGTGAATTTATATTGTCCGATGCTTATGAAAACAGATGAAAAAAACAAAAACCGAACTAAAATCATTTTGAAAACTGCTTTTTTTACTTGTAAAACGGAATGCGCACAAGTAAACGCAACGCGTCTCACCAGCCAGATGGAACGCATGCCTATTGAGATAGTGAAAGAGGGGTGATAGCAAAGAATCAGCCGATCTAAAGTTCTTTTTTTCGTGACGTTGCTAGCTCTCGGACTACTAGATAGGGTATGACATTGACGATGCAATCTCACAATAAGGAAGATATTACATTTCACGATTATCAATACTATTACAAAAATCTGGATAAAGAAGTCTGCAAAGCTATTATCAATGTGTGACCTTGGTACATTTAGCTCTGAAACCGTGTCGGGGAAATTCGCACCCGAGCGAATTTCACCCTATAGGGGGGAAATTCGCACCGTCATTTTTTTTAACTGAAAAAGAACGTACAGTATAAAAACCTCGAAAAACTGATCGTGCGAATTTCCCCCCTATAGGGGGAAATTCGCACCGATGTAAATTTTTTTACAGAAATCACAAATTTATTAAATTTACAACATAGCGTAAAGGAATATTACAAAATATGATTTTAGAGATCCGAGGGAAATTCGATACCTTAAAGAATGCTCACATAAACAGAATGTTATCTTGTAAGCAACTATACCTTCACTTCAAGCAGTTCAACTTATAATCGAGAAGATTAACCTGTGTGCGAATTTTACAAGAGCAATTATTATGGTGTGAGTTATGGCTTTGCATTTAAAACAGGGTGCGAATATCACAGGTGCAATTATTAAAAGAACAAATAAGAGCATTACAAATTAAACAGGGTACGAATGTCACAGATGCAATTTTTGGAAGCTCGAGTGAAAGCGGGTTTCTTTTAACAGGGTGCAAATCTTATACAAGTAGTTCATGGAAGTTTGAGTGAAAGCAATTTACTTTCAACAGGGTGCGAATATTGCAGGTACAATTTTTGGTAGTTCGAGTGATAGCCTTCTATTTGAAATAGGGTGCGAATTTTACAGGTGCAATTTTCGGTAGTTCGAATGAAAGCCTTCTACTTTAAACAGGGTGCGAATCTTATACATGCAATTTTTGGCAGTTGAAGTAATAGCCTTCTGCTTTAAACAGGGCGTGAATGTTACAGGTAAGATTTTTGCCAGTTCGAGTGATAGCATTCTACTATAAATAGGGTGCGAATATTGCTGGTACAATTTTTTGAAGTTTGAGTGATAGCATTCTATTTTAAATAAGGTGCGACTTTTACAGGTGCAATTTTTGGAAGTTCGAGTAATAGCCTTCTACTTTAAACAGGGTGCGAATCTTATACATGCAATATTTGGCAGTTCGAGTAATAGCCTTCTACTTTAAACAGGGTGCGAATATTGCAGGTACAAGTTTTGGAAGTTTGAGTGATAGCATTCTCCTTTAAACAGGACGTGAATGTTACAGGTACAATTTTTCAAAATTCGAGCGATAGCCTTTTACTTTAAATAGGGTGCGAATCTTATGCATGCAATATTTGGCTGTTCGAGTAATAGCCTTCTACTTTAAATAGGGGGCGAATATTACAGGTGCAATTTTTGAAAATTCGAGAGAAAGCATTTTAATTTAAACAGGGTGCGAATCTTATACATGCAATATTTGGCAGTTCGAGTAATAGCCTTCTACTTTAAACAGGGTGCGAATATTGCAGGTACAAGTTTTGGAAGTTTGAGTGATAGCATTCTCCTTTAAACAGGACGTGAATGTTACAGGTACAATTTTTCAAAATTCGAGTGATAGCCTTTTACTTTAAATAGGGTGCGAAACTTATACATGCAATATTTGGCAGTTCGAGTAATAGCCTTCTACTTTAAACAGGGTGCGAATATTGCAGGTACAAGTTTTGGAAGTTTGAGTGATAGCATTCTATTTTAAATAGGGTGCGAATGTTATAGGTGCAATTTTTCAAAATTCGAGCGATAGCCTTTTACTTTAAATAGGGTGCGAATCTTATACATGCAATATTTGGCAGTTCGAGTAATAGTCTTCTACTTTAAATAGGGTGCGGATGTTACAGGTGCAATTTTTGAAAATTCGAGTGATAGCCTTTTACTATAAATAGGCTGTGAGTATTACAGGTATTAGTTTGGGTAGTTTGAGTGATAGCCTTCTACTTTTACAGGGTACGAATCTTATAGATGCAATATTTGGCCGCTTGAGAGATATAGCCTCTATATATCAATTATAATTAAGTGCAAACCTTCTTTCTTAACCTTTGAATATATCCCATTCCAATAGAGAAGATATTTGTTTCCCGAGTTTGATGTAAAAGTAATTTACAATTAAAACATTGCATATACATATATAGGGATAAGAATTTCAAGAACTCAATTTCCTCGATGTTGGTTATTGTTAAAAAGAATGAAATGTCCTCAATGGGCTCTAGTTTGATCCTGCGATATACCTGAAAGGATTTCTGAACATTGAAATGACTGCACTCCAGTTCGATCTTAATTCTAGGTGGAGACTTTTTGGCTCCAAATATTACAAAACTAATTTTCTTTTATTGAGATAATTTATTTAGACTTAGCCAACGTTGAATAATACCCAGGAATTCATGAGCCGAGGAAGTTACTGACTGAGTCCCATTTTGTAGTGTGTTCTGTGTTCTGCATGTTGAGCTAGTATTCCGTTCTTCAAAAATTTATAGCAATTACCTGACAGTCATTAAAAGTAGTTCCCGATTTAGATTTTATTCCTTATACAGTATAACTTCTTTGGATCATGTCTGGAATTCTGAATCTAATTTTTATTTTAATTTAATTTGATATATAAAAACCTAAAGCTATCTTATCAACTAAAAAGGCAACAATGTGTCTCATTTTTGCCTAGTTTGAGCTTTATTTTATTTTTATTTTTATTAATTAATTATTTTTGTCTATTAAGTATATATAAATACTTTACAATAAAGCTCTAATCTAATATTAAATTCAATGTGCTCACTCATGCTCTTCTGTTATTTTACTAAACTATATTTAATAAATGTAAATCTGTCAAAACATGACGTAGTTCTAAGCTGAGGTTATTAATAAAATATTTCTGAATTTGAATTTGAATATATCTATAAATGCACATGTACAGGCTGTTCGGTAAATTAGTAGATTGGAGTATGCCAATGGATTGCTTAGAGATTCTTCCCTCTGAAAATCACGTTTGAAAATTTTTCAATTTTCAAATGGAGTGCAGTCATTTCAATGTTCAGAAATCCTTTCAGGTATATCGCAGGATCAAACTAGAGCCCATTGAGGACATTTCATTCTTTTTAACAATAACCAACATCGAGGAAATTGAGTTCTTGAAATTCTTATCCCTATATATGTATATGCAATGTTTTAATTGTAAATTACTTTTACATCAAACTCGGGAAACAAATATCTTCTCTATTGGAATGGGATATATTCAAAGGTTAAGAAAGAAGGTTTGCACTTAATTATAATTGATATATAGAGGCTATATCTCTCAAGCGGCCAAATATTGCATCTATAAGATTCGTACCCTGTTAAAAGTAGAAGGCTATCACTCAAACTACCCAAACTAATACCTGTAATACTCACAGCCTATTTATAGTAAAAGGCTATCACTCGAATTTTCAAAAATTGCACCTGTAACATCCGCACCCTATTTAAAGTAGAAGACTATTACTCGAACTGCCAAATATTGCATGTATAAGATTCGCACCCTATTTAAAGTAAAAGGCTATCGCTCGAATTTTGAAAAATTGCACCTGTAACATTCGCACCCTATTTGTAGTAGAAGGCTATCACTCTAACTGGCAAAAATTGTACCTGTAACATTCGCACCCTATTTAAAGTAGAAGGCTATTACTCGAACTGCCAAATATTGCATGTATAAGATTCGCACCCTGTTTAAAGTAAAAGGCTATCACTCGAATTTTGAAAAACTGTACCTGTAACATTCACGTCCTGTTTAAAGGAGAAGGCTATTACTCGAACTGGCAAAAATTGCTCGTATACGATTCGCACCCTGTTTCAATTAAAAGGCTTTCGCTCGAATTTTCAAAAATTGCACCTGAAACATTCGCACCCTATTTGTAGTAGAAGGCTATCACTCTAACTGGCAAAAATTGTACCTGTAACATTCGCACCCTATTTAAAGTAGAAGGCTATTACTCGAACAGCCAAATATTGCATGTATAAGATTCGCACCCTGTTTAAAGTAGAAGGCTATTACTCGAACTTCCAAAAATTGCACCTGTAAAAGTCGCACCTTATTTAAAATAGAATGCTATCACTCAAACTTCAAAAACTTGTACCAGCAATATTCGCACCCTGTTTAAAGTAGAAATCTATTACTTGAACTGCCAAAACTGGCATGTATAAGATTCGCACCCTGTTTAAATTAAAATGCTTTCTCTCGAATTTTCAAAAATTGCACCTGTAACATTCGCCCCCTATTTAAAGTAGAAGGCTATTACTCGAACAGCCAAATATTGCATGTACAAGATTCGCACCCTGTTTAAAGTAGAAAGCTATTACCCGAACTTCCAAAAACTGCACCTGTAAAAGTTGCACCCTATTTAAAATAGAATGCTATCACTCCAACTTCAAAAAATTGTACCAGCAATATTCGCACCCTGTTTAAAGTAGAAGGCTATTACTTGAACTGCCAAAAATTGCATGTATAAGATTCGCACCCTGATTAAAGTAGAAGGCTATTACTCGAATTTTCAAAAATTGCACCTGTAACATTCGCACCCTATTTATAGTAGAATGCTATCACTCGAACTGGCAAAAATCTTACCTGTAACATTCACGCCCTGTTTAAAGCAGAAGGCTATTACTTCAACTGCCAAAAATTGCATGTATAAGATTCGCACCCTGTTTAAAGTAAAAGGCTTTCATTCGAACTACCGAGAATTGCACCTGTAAAATTCGCTGCCTATTTCAAATAGAAGGCTATCACTCGAACTACCAAAAATTTTACCTGCAATATTCGCACCCTGTTGAAAGTAAATTGCTTTCACTCAAACTTCCATGAACTACTTGTATAAGATTCGCACCCTGTTAAAAGAAGCCCGCTTTCACTCGAGCTTCCAAAAATTGCATCTGTGACATTCGTACCCTGTTTAATTTGTAATGCTCTTATATTTTGTTCTTTTAATAATTGCACCTGTGATATTCGCACCCTGTTTTAAATGCAAAGCCATAACTCACACCATAATAATTGCTCTTGTAAAATTCGCACACAGGTTAATCTTCTCGATTATAAGTTGAACTGCTTGAAGTGAAGGTATAGTTGCTTACAAGATAACATTCTGTTTATGTGAGCATTCTTTAAGGTATTTAATAAATTTGTGATTTCTGTAAAAAAATTTACATCGGTGCGAATTTCCCCCTATAGGGGGGAAATTCGCACGATCAGTTTTTCGAGGTTTTTATACTGTACGTTCTTTTTCAGTTAAAAAAAATGACGGTGCGAATTTCCCCCCTATAGGGTGAAATTCGCTCGGGTGCGAATTTCACTTTTACTAGGCGTGCAGGGGAAATTCGCACTATGGGGTGCGAATTTCCCCCCAGTCCTCTGAAACAATTGAAATGTTAGCGAGTTTTGTAAAAAACAACATATGTACTATCTTTTCTGAACGAAATTATGTATTATTAGTCAAAATTCTTCAATATGAAGTAAATTTACTAAATTTTCTTCAATCTGTGCGCAAACGACTCCACCCTAGACGCTAACGGTGTAGTCTCTTTGAATTCGAGCACTTTTGTTTTAAGGAATTGCAGTAAGTTGGGTGCTTTTGACGCTCTTAACTTAATTAAAACTCCATTGCGCAATAGTATGCTCCTGTTGAGTTGCCTAAGATAATTTTTGCACTAAAGGAAGAATAGTCCACACATGCACTGAAAAGGCTCGTCACGAGTTTGCTTTTTATACTTTCTAGAAGACGAGGCTTGTCACGTCCATCACCAAATTTGGTATCCCAGTGGCTCTTTCTGATTGGAGCTCTTTAACATTTTGCCGACTATTTGAAGGTATATGAAGTACTAGTCTAGTAACTAGATCTGTTTTGTTAATTCTAGGTTCATTTTTCAGATTTACTTGTCTGCACTGTAGATATTGTGCCACATAAATTGCTTATTCAGAGGCTTAGGTCACTCTTCAGTTTTCCCATTTCTTCATGCATAAGAAAAATCAATGGCCAAAGGATTATTCTAAGACCTGTGGGCTGGCGTTTTTCAGGGGGTTGTCTTGGCTTATTGAACAATCTCGATTGTCCCCACAATAGCAGCAGAGACCCGTGCTGGTTCATACAAAGTGTCTGGGGATACATGCTTAGGCTGATGCAGGAATCATTGCCTTTATCGTCATTATATTGCTCTGGCGTATACAAGATTTTTGACCGCCTACATTTTTGAGTCGCAAATCATAAACCTTTTCGCGGTTGAGTGCATAACCCCCAAATTGATACCGGCGCGGAGCCTAGAATGATGGGGAAACTACTTCTGATTGCATTGAACCGAGGGCAAGTTAGTATGCTGTGCTTTATAATGTTAGGTGTGTTGCATGGGTTGCAGGTTACTAGGTCAAGTTGACCTATAGTTTGAAACAGCTTGGCGTCATACCTGTGGCCAGCATATAACCAATTAATGAACCTGGTCTCCTGGGAGAGAAGTCCCAGTCGTACGAGGGGGGTTTGCGAGGTAGAGCGAAGAACGAACCAGAGGTGACTGACATGCGGGCGAATTAATTGTCCCAATTTTTATAGATGGAGCAGTTTATTGTTAGAAGGGCATCTTCAAGAGAAAGGAGGTCTCGGAGACCTGGTCTGATGCTATAGCTTGATTAGCCTTCATGTCAGCCAGCTCGTTGAGGGCTAGGCCTCTCTGACCCGGAAGCCAGAGGATACGAAAGGTGCAAGAGTGGTTTTGGGCTATTAGATTAAAGATTGAGCACACATAGTGGTTTAAGCTTGGCTTTGTTAGGGCAATATACGCAGTTTTTGAGTCCGTGATGATAAGACATTTCTTTTGGGTGCAAGATGACGTGGAAGATTTAAGGATGTTGTATCTTTTTGTGATGACATTCAGAGAAGGGAACTCAGCTGCAGATACTCCTGTGTCAGGGTGGCTGAGCGAAGCATCTGTGGCATAGACTGCCCAGTCGTTGGAGTAGTGAGTGTTGATAGCATCTAGATAAATCTGGGATAGCTCATCATCTGAGATAGTGGACTTGGTCTTGCCAGTCCTTACAAGTCTTTTGTGGTCAACCGACAGGTTGGGGGGGGGGGGGGGGTCGGTAAGTTTGGACCAATGAGTGAGAAGATTTCTGGGAATGCATTGGCTATGAAGGCATAGGGTGATTTCCTTGCGTCACGCACTCTGGGTCACCTGTGCTGACAAGCTTGTCGAACTCTTTCGCGAGCATCTTTTGTGTCCTGAAATTAAGTGGGAACTCATTTGCCAGCCCATACATGATGTCAATAGGATTGGTGAGGGGGGGGGGGACCAAGAGCAGCCCTGAGGCAGGAGTTGTGAGTGTTCTAAGCTTATTCTCAATGTATTTGGGACGACACGCCGTTGTGGTGGTGGATAGCTCGATCTTAGGTCTAATTGCAGCCCGAAAGGTCTCGAGAGCTAGTTTTGGGTGAATGATGTGACTCCTGGCGGTCATCATTCTGAGGGAATAGGGGTAGTAAGAGGAGGATTTTGTAACTTGCTCAATCTGTTGAAGAGAAATGTCTGGCAAGGTGCTTGAGAGCTGGAATTGGGGGGCCTTCCGAATTCAGGGAAAGAGACGAGAGCTTGTTGCAACGAATTGGCATCATGGCCAGCTTTTCGACGTTGATTTGAAGATGGAGACGGGAAGCCGCCGAAGCGCTGACTCTAACTTTGCTAGGGCAGTGTTTAAGCCATCTAATTAACTTACCTTGCATTCCATATAAAAGCAAGCCTCTGAATTTTATTTCAACTAGATAACGTCTATGCATCTTATTTTGCTTGCATTCCTTAAGAATGCAAGCTTCTCAAATTTAACTTCAAGTAGAAAATATTTTCTGCCTGTTCCCATGAAAATGTGAGCATTTCTTATCGCGGTTTCAAATATCCGTGCATGAATGAGAGTCTCGTCATAAGAACGTTCACAATTTTTCGTGTGAACAGGCACATGAAATTCTAGAATCTTAATGTTTTCTCACTAGATTTAAGGTAGAAATTTTGTTAACTTTGCATATTTTTATTATAAATTGCAAATTTTAAATAAATGTTTTTTAAGTCTTTGACGAACAACTGAGTGGTATTTTCTCAATCAACAGGCAGCTCTATGGGTTTTGCCAGATGAGACCAGGAGAAAGTCATCAGTGAACTGGACCATCCTAACATCTTCACTAGCGATGAAGTGAAGCTTTCTAGTGTAGATGTTGAAGAGAGGGAGCTGAGCGAGCTGCCCTGTGGGAGCCCACTGCATGAGTTTAGTGTGAGCGCCCTGCAAGACAGGAAGTTTAAAATCAAATCAGTGAAATTGCCCTGAATATCAAGCGAAATTAGTGATTCTTTCAGAGTGCTAAGGCAGACTGAGTCATCTGCAGATGATACATCAACCAATAGTATGATGGTCTTGAGTTTGTTACGACTACTGATGGATACCAGGTCAAGGACTGTGTTGATACACTGATTAACGGATTTGCCCTTTATGGAGGTGGATATAAGGACAATTGGTCCAAAGGTATCTGGGGCATTTCCAGCTTTATTCTTCTTGGGAATGGGGACCAATTTGATTTCCCTTAGCTGAGGTGGGATTGTGTTGTGAAGTGTGTGTGAGTGAATCCATTAGAGAGCAGAGGGCTGCTTCGTTGAAGTTTTTGAATGCAAGGGGTATGCCATCCAGCCCTGGCGCTAAAAAATTTGACTTCCTGCGCAGGACATCTGAAAGTTCATCTAAAGTGAGTGGGAATTGGGTCCTGACGCTACTGTGTTGATGGAGGAGCTGAATGCAGACGTTTGCCCCAGGGAGGGCCCAATGAGAGATACGAGAAACTCCTGGGATTTGGAGTCATCCCATCTCTGAAAAGATTCATAACCCTGGAATTTGGTAGAAATGTTGCGAAAGATTCTGAAGAACTTTCTAGCATCGAGTTATTCTAGTTGTGTGAGGCTTTGGCCTTCCGAATGGCACCCTTTAGGAGCCTGGAGATGGCTAGATACTTTTTTAGTGATGTAGCAGATGAGTTTCTTCTGTGCTCAGAGAAGGCTGTCTTTTTGATTTCAGACAGATGGAGTATATCTGGGTTCCACCATCGTTTGGGCGAGAACTTACTGGGCCAAGCATCTTGAGGACTTCTAATGCTCGCGTCTTGTTTAGCAACCGCCTGGAGGGGGCAGAAACCAGTAGGGGTGAGGGAGACAACGTTATAGCAACCGGAAGGTGGTGAGAACCGCCAAATTCTTGTTGTATAATTATAGTCGAAACTAGAGCGGACTAGAGGGATGTAGTACCAAGTCGAGTGTGGAACCTCAGCTGATCGAGGATTTAGAAGGTGAGGGAGGGGTCTGAAAAAATGGACAGACCACAGGTTAGGGCAGCATTTTTGAGGTAAGTTCCCTTTCTCACAGAGACGTCTGATCTGAGAATGTTAAGATCCCAAAGGGGATCACGCATTTAAGTCGCCCCTCAGAATTACTGAATTGAAATTTGAGAGGAAAATGAGAAAATCCTCTATACCACTTTTGAAACTATTTGGATCAATCGTGGGGGAGAGTAGGCAGTGGCTACCACTAGGCTGGAGCTAGGGTCAGTTAGCTGAACAACGACAGTTTCCATGCTAGACTGTGCTAGAATGTGTTTAGATAGCAATTAGAGAGCCTCCGTAACCGTCGGCTCTATCACTCCTAAGAAGATTGTAGCCTCTTAGGAAGGCAAGGAGACTGGCCTTGAGCCAGGTTTCACTTAGTAATATTATATCAAATGTGTTTGAGTTAAGGAAAAGTTCAAGATGTGATTAATTAGAGCACAAGGAACATCTTTGCCGCTATGCGCTAAGGTTGGGTAGTTTGTCGGGGCCAGATGCGCTGCTAATAATCTTGAAGTCAGTTGAGATTTTGAAATTGTTTACTTTTTGCTTTTAGATTGGATAGAAAATGAGTTCAGATGTGGAGGGTTTGTTTAGCTCAGCGCTGAGCCGAGAGGAAGTGCTCCAGCTCAGTTACTCTGCACTTGTCATCCATGATCCCGGTGCCTTTACTTCCACTGTCCACTTTCTAGAACATTGCATAGTGCGGATTGAAGGGGTTTAGAGGTTTTTGGAAGCTAAAGCTTTTGGTAACATTGGCATAAGATCTTTTGATGAGCACTCTATCAGCGTCTTTCGTTGGGTTGCTAATCTTGCGATCAGCAATGAGCTTCGGAAACTGTTCGCCGTTTAGATGTTGAAGAGGTCAAACCTGTTCTCGCTGATGGGTTTATGTTTTGCTTGACTGGCTACAATCATGTTCCTGGCTGAGTGCATGTTTGCACTGCTTATTGTCATGATCTTAAGTACATATATCATGCGCGATTAGTTTAGACGGACATAGGACATCGGTTGGCTTGTGATTGACTTTACAGTTGTTGCAGAATGCAGGACTTTGGCATGGCCTTTGCTCACATGTTTCCTTGCAACAGTTTTCCCAGAAAGGACTTTTGGCTTTGCATTGTAAAAAACCCGTGACCATGCCTGAAGCATCTCATGCATAATCTAGGCCGGGGAAGTATTCGACAGACCGTATTGCTCCAACAATCGCTACCTCCTTCGGGATTTCTGAACTCATAAATGTGAGCTTCACTACAGGAGTGGGGAGGACCTTAATTCTTTTGATAAACCGAAAAACATGTGTTACTTTGATAGGTAATGAAATGTATTGGAGAAAATCCTCCAGTGGTAAAATTCTTGAAAATTCTTTTTACGTAAGTAGGTAAGCGGGATAAAAACTTTTAGACCTGAATTCGGAAGCCCTTTCATGAGACTGTTGTTTGATTTTTACAAAACTTGAACTTTGCCTTAGAGAGAATAACGCCCACAGCAATATCGCTGAGCCTGACTCTGCTCTCTTCCGAGGTCGCAGTGTTGTCCGCTCTTGTGATCAGAGGCCAGTACGGGCCTGTCTTTAATGGAGTAAAGCAACACATCCGGATTTGAACTATTATTGGGATTGGTAGAATCAGAGATTGGTACAGGTGAGTTGATAGCATCTTTTAAAGTCTGCTATTATCCCTGCTTTCTGCTGCGTTTGCCGTCAGGAGCATCTGGGTGAGGAAGGTCTTTAAAGCTTCCAGAAAAGTCCTTCAGCGCAGCTTTCGTGTAGGCTGATTTCTGATATTATATTATTACAAGAATTTATAGAAAGGTTGTCTGATAAAATTTGGTTGTGCTCAGGGGAGAGACCTGTACCCCAGGGTCGCCCGAGTCCATATCGACTTCATTGTGCCACATCCCCACTAGTGTTGCATTCTTTCAGCAATTGTTATGAAGGATGACGCCAAGAGCAACGCGCTCAACTTAATTGCACACTCAGTTCAAGTATGAATATTGCAGTAGAAAAATTGTAATACGCACATATAAGCCGTACGCGCCATAATCAAAATCATGGCTATTGTTATGGTCGGAGGTGTAAACCTAGCATTGCTATAGTACAGACACCTACCCACCCATGACTGTCAATAGACAGCGGACACCATGCGGTGGAACGGAGAAAAACGGGCAACGAGAAGGCCGGAAGAAGTGACGGGCATTCTAGTCTTGAACTCTGGTGAGGAAAGGTGAGAAAAGAAAAAGACGAGAAGGAAACTAGTGCCTACACCGTGGAAAAATCGGGAAAAATAGTGATAATCAAGGAACATCGGTTGTATGGCAATGAAGAATATTGTGAAGGCTGGAGAGAAAAATTTATGGAAACAGGGATGTTGCCGACAAAAGGAAGCAAAAATTTTAATAATTATCACCATGGTTAAGGTTGTATCTTTTTTATTTACCGTTTGATAGTGGAATTCGTCGTCCGCCAGAGGAGCGCTCATACTTAGAACATTTATATTATCAAGTGCTTATTGAAACATAATTCATTTTAAAATAAATTTATTTTTGACGTTAAATCTCTGCGTCCGTCAGAGGAGCGCTAGTACATATGAACTTATCTAGTATTAAGGTGATAGTTGCTACATAAATTATTTGAAAATATATTCACGTCTTAGAAATGGAATCTGCGTCCGTCAGAGGAGCGCTAGTACATATGAACATATCTAATATTAAAGTGATAATTGCTACATAAATTATTTAAAGGTATGCGTACGTTTAGAAATGAATTGAACTCGTCGTCCGCCAGAGGAGCGGTAGTACCTACAACCATAATTAATTAGTTATTGAGATAGTTTTTTTTCGTATACCAGTGTTTTCGAACTGAAATCGCGTCATCCGTCTCTTGGCGACGTTAGTATAGAGTAGAGTAATAACCCTAGAATTTAGAAATAAGTCAGTATGAGCTCGTTTTTTTTTAGGAATCTTTAACGAATGTATTAACGAAGTAAGAGTTTGAGATAACCCATGTGTGGTAAATTAGTCTGACTTTCTGTAATAAACCTTACCTTACGCGCCTACCCCCTCAAGAAGGCCTTCTCGAGAGACATTCACTACGTACAATATTGTGCCGATGAATCCTATTCTTGCTACTAGCCCCATGGTTTTTCTTTAGCTCGAATTGACTGAAATGTGTAGTATTACGTATATCGGTGTATAACATTCTGCGGGGGTGAAATTAAGTAATAACAATCCGCAACAGGAAACCGAAAAAGGAGGAAGGAAACTTAAAAAAAGAAATTGGCTTAGTAAGTAATGCAGCAGTACGACCCCACGTATGCACGACATCTCTAACACTACAGGGGTGATTATAAGAATTAAAAACAATATGTATTATAATTAATAAACTCTTCCAGTATGAATAGATAAAACAAGTTTCTCTCTCCTCAATCCTCTTCCTGAGGTTTCTCTCCACTCTCCATAGGTAAAGATAAAAGGAACATCGCGAACAACTGCCAGTGGTGTCATGGGCGACAGGCGACGGCAACTGGGATCGTAACATCTGATCCCCGTGGAGTTCTTCGGGTGAGTGCTGTATGTGCGTGAATTTACTCAAGGTTTCTTGTTTCAAACTCTTGATAAGAGACCTCTTCCAGCGTTTTCGTCAATTTGAACAAGGCACAATTTCTTTTTTTTTGTTCATGGCAACGTGACAGCGCAGGCTTTTTTTGGTGAACTCACCCCACACTCTCCGCCTCTTAGTCGAGGTGCTAGCGTGCCGACCTGATGGCTGCTGTCACGGAGTGATCTGTCAGCTCTGGCTGGCAGTCTGGACTGCTCGTCCAACTCAATCACTCATTTTAAAAGTTCCATAACACTATATACGCTTAACATAAATCATAGAAATCGCACAAGCAATTTCTCTAAACCCACTTCAAGCGAGATTAACAAAATGCATACGCTTCATATATCAAGCAATCTCGACAAACCCACTTCAAGTGAGGTCAGCGACTCGCATATTCATAAACACAGAACAAACAAATTAATTGACCTACTAAACGGGTCATTTACACTTCCCTCACGTTAAGATACGCTACAAAAGAAAAGAATAAAAAGTCAACGATAAACGAGAGACTTTTTGTTCTCAAGTTTAAGTTACCATCGTAATGAGTAATGAATGAAGTGAATAACGAAACGTGAAGCTTTGTTCCCCAATAGGAATATTATCGATACAAATTGGTTCTCATGCAAAATATTGTATGCTAAGCAAATTGAAGGCATGAGAATCACTGTAGGTTAATTAGGTATAAATATAATGAGTGAACCAAATAAAGACAGCATTCTTTACGAAGTTCAAAGCGTTCATTTTTTCTGGAGTTAAAGCTGATTAACTGCTCCAGTCAATCCTGTCAAATTAGTTTGGAGTTACAGCTGAAAAGCGGCCCCGCTCGAGTTAAAGCCTTGTGGCTGCTTCTAGGGTACCCCGGAGATATCATCTGTATAGAAAACCTCATTACGTCCGTGAAGTATTAGACATCACAAAATAAAACAAAAGTAAATAAGGAGTATTATACAAACCTGGCTAAACGCAAGGAAAAGCTTTCTTGAGATAAGAATTAAAGAGTATGAACTTTATGTGGCCTGATGAGACATTGTGGAAAGAAGTGAACTAATGATTTGGAAAACGAAAACCACTGCTTGACACGTTTGTACAAGCCTTCTTCAGAGAAGACCAGCTCTTCCTCACGTTGGTTGACAGCAACTACGAATATCACTTCCAATAACCAAATAATTACATTATGGACGCTACCAAGAAAGCACACAAAAAAATGTCGCCTAAAGGCTTTATTTGCTGAATTGTGTCGTTTTGCTTATGAAATGTAGTATCAAGCTGTGTTCCAAGACTAGTTCAACTAAACTTCTGCCAAATGATCCTAAATCCAATTAATTTTTTAAATCACTATTGAAAAGAAACAGTTATGAAGACTGCCAAAAAAACCGACCGATTTGCTTGGAAGCTCAATTCGCTGTGAGAACCGAACTTCTTTTCATAAAATATGAAATGTCAGAATTGTTGAACTGATGCACAATAGCCAGCAGGTACTCTAGTCATCCCCCCCCCCCCGCCCTCTATCTTAGGTCATACTGTCATTGAATTGCTTAAACACGTACACTGTATTCGCACGGTATCCCGCTTTCTTATTAGTTATTTATTCAATGATTCCAGTACAAAACTGAAGTTGTTTTGAAAAAAAAAACCATTATATGTATAACTTAAATGTCAATTATCTCGAAACTAATTATTATTAGTTCCAGTATTGAACTAGACCATCGATATATGTAGTTTTGAGACTTAATTACCTAACCTTGTCCTCCTGATTTTGGATAATATTTGTGCATAATACCAGTTCGTCCTTTTCAAATAATTGATGCGTGCAAATTAATTCGCTAGTAAGCAATGACATTGATTCAAGAAGGTATTATCTTATATTCTAGAAATATTATTTATGGTTTCGATCGTCGGATGCTAGGCAGACGAGATCTAAGTATAATTCCTATAAACGCTATAAACCTATGACTCGCTTATTAAGTCTCGTTCACATATATACCAATGTTGTTTCACCTGTTATTTCTTGCTATGTTACGTTAAGGATAGTGTCGTCCAAGATATAACTCGACTACTTAGCTCTTTAGGTGGCTTCAGCGTCAAAATGATGTATTAAGAAGTGTGGCAGCATCATATTTAAAAAAATGTGTAATGCTTACATACGCACTTTCGACCACTACCTCAACCAATAACCGAGAAAGGACAACCATCAGATTGGTTAAAAAAACAAAAAACAATACAGAAGATGCTCCCTCATTTGAATGGTAGCTAAGCTAGACGAAATAAAAATAATTAGCAGAATACACAGCAGTCTGAATTTAATCGCTGTAAAATCAAATGCATCGATTTTATGCAAAATAGTGCGTATTCAATATTCACACTTAAGAGTGTGCATGCATGCTGCAGTATGCTATTAATAAATTTCAGTTACCATTACTAGGAATTACTCTAATCATTAACCTCTAACCACCGGATCTATTCTTGGCTTGCTTCTTCTTTCAGGTACTTAAGTGTTTTAAAAGTTTATTGTATGCCTGGCTCGCAATGAACATTATTATCATATCATTTATCATAAATATAAAATATTTTTCACAAAGATTCGCTGGTTTAAGAGAAAAATAATTAAATAACTTATTAAATGTATCTTTTACGAAATGGTTACTATTTCGATAAAAATTTGCAATTTGCTCAATGGATACTATTCTCTTAAGAAAATTTAAAGCTTCATTCGGATCTTTAAAAAATAATGTTGTCTTCCTTAATCCTGAAAACATTTCCTCTTTGTCATATTTTCTGTTTTCTAACTAATTTTCTTAGTAAATAACGGATCGTACGAGTATGTGTGAAATTTCCCCATTTGTGGTACAAATACCAATATGAGGACTTCTCTCAATTTAGTTTTATAAGTTTTGCTTTCACGTTTGTTTAATAAAACTGGTTATACAAAAAAGGAATTCTTTAATCACTATTCTTTTATTCTCTTAAGAAGGGAACAATATATTTGATAAACCACTCAGATGTCATTTGCAAGTGGTTGCCAGGAGATTCCAGAAAGACAAGTTTTCCTTCGGCGTCCATTTTCCGAAGTCCAAGTTTATCCTTAAACAAAAATGTCAATCCTTACAGATGGGTATAATAAAAAGTATAACTTACCTTAAGATAAATGTCACTTTTTCGTAAAGGAACTATTTCTTTGTCCTGGCCGGGCTTATAAAATTCAAACCATTCGGTCTCTTTAGGTTGAACGATGGTGTCGTTGGAAAATTTAACCATTACAAACCTAAACAAAACAGTTATAAATAAAATATGAATAAGAATGTTTGCTAAATTACATTCTGGAAATAAAATAAAATAATTATTACAATTAAGTAAGAGCCAATCAGTCTCATTCCGATACTATAATAGTTTTAAATTTATTTATATTTATAATATAAGTTCGCGGTCGTTGACCGCATGCGTTCAAAAAGCTCAGATAGAGTTTTAATTGAGAGAAGTGTTAGACATGCTGACAAGTAATGAGGCAACGATATCCTGAACAATGATTAACGTGGAAAATCATCATTTTCTAAATACGATCTGCTGTATTCTTATTGTTTTACAAACTGCATTCTTTATTCTTTATGCAAAGATTATCCACACAACGACCTTCTTTAGAATAAAAATTCATAGAAACCTGTTTATAAATTTATGAAAGGGGTAGTTTAGACGGTGTAGTTTTTGCGCGCCGCGCACGAAAATGGTGGGAGAGGGAGATGACCGGAGATGGGGGAGGGCGCGCACAGAACAGCGACTGAGCATCGAGCACGATCATGAAGTTTTTATCAATTTATCTTTCACTTGTTTTCTATTTATACGGGGGAGTTCAGAAAAATTGTTATTTTCAGCAATTCATCTTTCACTTGTTTTTGCATTCGGGGGAGTTCAGGAAATTTTTTTAACATCAGCTGATCATTCAATGATGTCGTTGAAAAATATTGTTCATTTATTGAAGTGTGGACCATTGGTGTGAAAATGTTATGTGTGATTGTTTTGTTTTGTGATTTTAATTCGGGATTTTAATTTGTGAAAGCTTAGACCATTGACAGAGAAAATATTGTTTGATTTTCTTGTTTTTAAATTGAGATTTTTTTTTTAAAAGTATTGTGTAAAAAAAATATAATGAACGTAAGATGTTACCGTCAATTAGTAGAAAAACTGTTGTTGTGTTATCAAGACTTTGAAAACTTTTATAACACTAAACACAAAGGCTACATAAAAATAGACAAGAGAGAGAAATCCCTTGAAGTAATTTGCAGAGTGCTGCAAAAAAGCAATAGCGCAATTACGGTGCACCACATACGCAA
Source organism: Dioctria rufipes (assembly GCA_963924295.1). Taxonomy (NCBI): domain Eukaryota; kingdom Metazoa; phylum Arthropoda; class Insecta; order Diptera; family Asilidae; genus Dioctria; species Dioctria rufipes. Next base: position 85,216,071 of record OZ002742.1, read on the forward strand.
TAAAATAAAACTCGTATTCATGTCTAAAATTGAAATAATATTTTTATAATTAGTGGTTTGAATGATATTATTATATGTTAATAAACATACTTTTCAAAATGCACAAGAAATTTACTAAAAATATTACCAGTCAAAATAATTTTCAGTTAACGTGAACGCCACCCAGAGAAGAATGTCAAAGTCGACGAAATAAGCGATTAAAGAACTGCTCTTGTTTTCGTGCGCGCCGTGCAAAAACTATACCGTGTTAACGCACAGGAAGTTTTTCCCTTCTTGAACAAAAGAGAATAACCGATCACGCGACGCAAAAACTACACCGTCTAAACCAGCCCAAAGTAGGGTGTTTCGGGTTACATAATCTAAAAGTTTAGCCTGAGTTACAATGTGACACTGTCGCGAATGCTGTTGCTGATGCTGACGCAGAGACTGTTGCTTATGCTGTTCCAATGATGATGCTCTAACATGTGCTTAAATTTTCGTCCCATTATTAAATAAAACCACTAAATTGTAAATAAATAAATTAACTAGTTATTAAATACTGTAGCATTGCTTTAAGCTTACAATTTTCACTAACAATTTAAATTTTCTGTAAAAATAAATTGCCTCAACTCCAGCTGTCAAAGTATTGCGCGACTCAAGTTGAAATATTTTCAACTTTAAGCAAAGCGACCGGCGTCAGCAACACCCTTCGCGACACACTGTACCAGCGCATGAGTACTTTCATACATTTTAACTTTGGACAGGTTTAGCGACAGCGTCCATTGTATCTCAGGCTTTTTCTTGATAGGACTTCCGTTTATCGGAGAATAATACAGAAGCTTGTGTAACGCCGTCTATTTGACCGGAATTACCAAAAAACAAGTCGAATTAGATGAATAATAACTATTTTGAAAAGTGAAGAAACATTAACTGGGAAATTCGTGCGAGCTTAAGGATGCCACACAGAAAACAGACATCTTTATAGCTTGTTTTTTTTTGCACAATATATGTCGAGGAATAATAACGTTTTGTTCGCATGTGATAATCGGATTTCCATATGGCACCCACACAGGGTTGCTTCATTTAGTCCATTTTTGCAATTACAGATGCATACAATTTAAAATGCTTACTGCATACAAAATTTGAGATCTCTCTGTTAGTGCAATCTCAACCAGTATTTAATATAAATTTTTTTACAGAAAGACTTGACCGATTTGGTTCTGCCGTTCGGTTGAACAAAAACCCCGGGAGAATCTTCACTAGAAATGCTTATATGTTATTACTATTCCTACTTGTATAGATCGTTGGTTATATGTTAAAGAATTAATATGTTCATCGTTCTGGTGCTTAAACTATTCTTTATACTCGTCTTCGAGTAATTTTTAGCTTTATATATATATCATAATTAATAAAACTAATAAAGAATTTTCAATTCAAAAGATGAAAATTACGACTGTGAACCAGCTGAGAGCTTTTGGAAACTTCTAGTTTGGCATTTCAACCAATACATATTTTGTTTTAATCTTATTAAATGAGGTATTTAAATTAAACTAGCTTCGCAAAGCTAAGGAATAATTTTACCGTATGAGCGATAGTTTCAACATTAGAGCGGATCGAAAAAACATTGGTCCCACGTGCTCTCGAATCCTACCATAACATTGCGTTTGTACACTTGCTTTGTCTGAACACCTCTCGAATACGTAAGCCACTCCATTTTATGGCACATATCGACCGTATCGAATCTATTCAGCGCAACTTTCTACACTTCGCTCTTAATCACCTTCCCTGGAATAAATAATTGATTCTTCCACCTTATGAAGATCGCTTGAAAAACGTTGCATGGTTGCCGATGTAGCTTTTGTGCATCAAATCTTAAACGCGAATGTTGATTTTCCGTTGCTACTTAGCAAAATCTCTTTCTGTGATAGTGAGCACGCTAGATTTAACTTTAACATGTCCAAACCCATTATGCGCATGCGCATTGCGGCTGAGCATTGGGTCATTGACGCTTCTAAGCATATTTAAAAAAAAAAATCTATATAATACTTAGTTTTCTGTTTTCTGTTATTGTGATTTTGGCATTTCCATCCGTTCATATGTCTGTCCTCTCCATAACTCGAAAAGGGAGTATTGTAATATGCTTAACAGCCTAATTAATATCGCATACCTACCTACATGCATACACAATATGCAACGCACCAACCTTGCAAAACATTCTTTGATGTGGGTCAAGCGTTTTCCAATGGATGCAACAATTTGCAATACATAAAGTGACGCACAACTCAAATCAAAGAATGTAAACAGAAAATGTGTAATATACCAGTTTTAACATGCAAGTTCTTTAAACTCGCATAAACAATAGCACTGATATGGGTCAGGCGTTTCACAATAAAGCGAAGCAAGAAGTGCAAGGTAAGGCATATTGAACCTCGACATAAACAATACGCGAAAAGCTTAGTAAAGGTATACGCAATGTAAACTATTGCCCAATTATCAATTAAGCATAAATTTACATTTAGAATAGATTTGTATTAAGAATCAATTAATATAAATAAATGGCTGATTTAATAAAGACAAGACAATTCATAGTTAATTAGTAAATCCAGTAGTACAGTCTTTTCAGTCATTCCGACAGTATCCCGGTTTTATTGTTAATCCGCAACCGAGAGTTAATCTTATTAAAAGCTGCTCTCACACATAGGAATTAACGCTGTAAACAGCTGCTCCCCGGTAAAAGAGTAAGCAATTACGGGCTGCTCTTATCGTCGCCCTACAAATCTAGAGTAAATGCCTATAGGCTGCTCTGATGTAATGTAGTGAAAGCTACCATCAGTTGTATCACTTGAAGACGGCGACAATTTAGAATTTATTACATTACGACAGCGACCGCATAGAGCTATCACAGTATCCCATTTGACCTAATTCTGTTTACCAAACAGACATTTGCCCTAAAGACAATTGTTCAAAAGTCTACTTTCCCAAAGTTTTTTTTTTTGCCAAAACTGGTCCTTTTTCAAAAGGATGATTTCCAAATAAAAATCTTTACCAAATGAACATTTCCCAAAACATTGAATAATTTAATAATTAAATATAACTTACTGAATTAAAAAAATAAATTGCTTTCGTTAAAGGTGAAATTGAAAAGGTTCAATGTGGTGGACCTCTAGTTCTAAAAACAAGAAATTTTATTTACAAGATGAGCGAAACAAAAGAATCCTGAGCAAATAACCCGAAAATGAAGATTATTATTTATTATTTTTCATAGCTAAAAATTTAAAGTTAAAATAAGATATTAATGACTGCATGAACTATATTTCTAAAATTATTAAGAACATTCCTTACCTTTGTACTCTTAAAAATATAATTATGATTTACATGAATTTGAAAAACGCTTGTATTCTAAATTTCAAGATACCTAATTCCATATAGAAATTTTAACTTGTACAAATTGCAAATGTTTTAGGCAAGTATGTGTCTACATTTGTAGTCACATATTTGTCAAAGCTCGTTTGGGCAAAGAGCTTTTTGGCAACCGACTTTATTGTGTTTTGTCTTAGTTGAGAAAGATTGCTTCGTTTTTGTAAAATGAAATTTTTGTAATGTCTTTAGAGAAAACGTCATAGACCCCTCGAGAATGCGTTAACTAAGCGCGAAACACAATTCTGAAACGGTGGAATTGTGTTTCCCACTTAAATTACCGATTCGTACAAATTTCTAATTTGCTTAAATGGATATACGTGCAATTTGACACATTATACCGAAATGGATCGAATCGAATGAATAACCTGAATGAATCGATGCAAATCATCTGTAAAGATTTGTTTCTACTCAAAGATGGAAAAAAACCTTTTGGTAAGGAATGAAATAAGACATGAATTATACGACAAAAATAAAGAATGTTTTCACGGATGTATGTAAAGCGGAAGGATAAAATCTTGCAAAATTTTAATGTCAAGTCCTTGAAATCGAACGGAACAATTATTGTGCTCATGCGTCCGTTGGATCTAATCGAAACGTCGGAATTGTCTTCGGCACTTAAGAGAGCAGAAAAATTTGGCACATGGCCACTTAAAAAGAGCTGAAATTTCATACATGACGTTTTCAGAAAAAAAAAACCTCAATTTCAAAAATAGACTAAATCAGGCAACCCGTTTATGATGTTGCAATACAAAAACGCATACCGTGAAAACAATCCAATTCCAATTCCTTTATTGAAAGTTCTTCAGAATATAAAATACGGTGACATTGGTTATAATCCTTTTCTAGAAATACATATGCGAAAAACCATTTCATCACCATTTCGTCAACGAGGTAAGAACTAAAGGAGATGCAAATGAGAAAATATCACGTACCCAATTCTAACACAATGACACTGATATTGTTTGTACATAAGCGCGGTAAAGTTTGTACACCTGTACACAATTGTACAACCTATGCGCAATTTTAATCGCTTTTATTTTCATATACTCAAAAGTATTTACTGAATTTGCAAACGTGAACGTAAAAAAGTTAATAATTAAGAAGAAAAGTTCAGTGGTAAAAAGTTTGTGAGTAATATTTGCTTCGTGCCCCTACGGTTAATTCACGGGTTTTCCTGTGTCAATGCACCAAGCCCAAAACCAACCAAACCTAAGTATGGATTTGACAGCGAAGACCAAAAATGGCGGAGTGAAACATACGCAAATGCAGGGCAATTTTGGGTACGCTCATGTACACGGATCGTACATATGATTGCATCTCCTTTAGTTATTACCTCGTTGACCACAGTATATTCATACAGTAGAACAGCTCTGTCAAACTGTCAGTTGAGTGGGATGCTTCTATAAAAAAAAAGTTCAGAGCAGAGCAGAGCAGCTTCACTTACGTTAACTGTCAAATTAAAAGTAGATTAGAAAAGAGCAGGAAGGAGCAGGCAGCTCATGAAGCACAATTGTTTAATGATTAATGTAAAGAAACCAGTTTTCCCCACACAAAATCACAATTATTATTTAAATTATTCCACATAGTCCAGAAATTTGTTTTTTCCACAAAAAACGCAATTATTTGAATTTTTATCAGAACTGTCAACACAATTTACAGTTGTCAAATGCCTGCTCTAACTTACTCCCTCGAAAAAGGTAGAGCAGAAAATCTTGCTCTAGGTTAGTTCACTGTAGAGCAGACTCATTAAACACAGCTCAGTTTACTTTAGAGCAGTGCTCTGAATTCACTAAACACGGTTTTCTGCTCTAGAGTAACCTAGAGCAGCTCGTTAAACAGACCAAATATGTATGACTATTCCTTCTCTTTCAGCAGTTTTAACTAACACTAGATATACCAACCAGTCAAAATTACCGTTAATTTAAATCCCAATGTTTGATCATTGAATAAATAAGTAATAAGGAAACAGGGTATCGTGCAAATACAGTGTACGTGTTTAAGCCAATTCAATGACAGTATTACCTATATTCGGGGGGGGGGGGGGGGGATATGACAAGAGAGCCTACTGCATATTGTGCGTCAGTTAAACATTTCTGACATTTCTTATTTTATGAAAAAAGTGCGGATTTGATTTGATATTGTGGTAAATAAACAATTAAAGTGATTCTTAATAGTAGTCTAACATAATTGTGAAATATTCTTTTGTGAACAATATTTTATATAATCGAGACTTAAATTATAGTAATGAAGTGCGCTGTGCTGTGCTGCAGGAACAAACGGCGTAGTTGTCGTGGGAAAGCATTCTTCAAGTAATTTTAATAGTTTTAATAATTAATTATAGTGTTTTAAGCAAAATAAAAGTGAAATATTTATAAAAATAAACAGCCATGGCAAAAAATTTAACATTTTACAATGCCCGTTTGTTTGTTATAATTGAATTGTAATTAAATTATGTCAGTCATACAAAGGCAACGCCAAGAATTATTATCTGAAAATAAAGGGGCGCTAAAAATTTTTTTATTTTACATAGCAATTTGGATTATAAAAAATGTCCTCGTTCAAAATCTTACGATTTCACTACTGCAATGACGAAACTAATCCAAACACAGCATACTAATACATTTCGCCGAGTGGCTTAGGTTGGATATGCTGTTTGCTGTTTCCTTATTAGTTATTTATTCAATGTGATTGATGTAGTATTATGAAAAATATTATTTATATACATTACCGATAATTATTGTAAATAAATAGTTCTATTTATTAGTATTATTTTTCCCTGAGATAGGTATGTGCAGAGCTGGGCAAGTACCAAAGAAAAAGTACTTAAGTACAAGGACTGAGTACTTCAGCGTAAGTATAAGTACCGTATCTATGAAAAGTAGTTGTAACTAAGTACTAAGTCTATAAAGAGTACTGAGAACCTTTTAAAGCACTTTTATAGAATTTTTGTACGTTGGCAGTAATATAATGAAGTTTATAGAGTTCAGTTAATAGATATTAATAAATAAATATCTTTTGAAAACTATAATATGTAATCAGTGGCTACTATTTATAGTTTTTTATAGTCTTCGGTGCTGCACGTAGAGTAAAACTTTCACCTCTCATTCATACATTCATAAAAGCTATTAGAGGTCCGCCCAAGCACCAATTGTCGCCTCCAATAATACATAAAATTTCTAAGGAAAATATTTCCAGTAAATTTCTAAGACAAAATTGACGCCTTCCTACATCATGTCGAGGCATCGTCGATTTTACATATATTCGAGCGAGACGTTACTGGTTTTTGTTCTACTTGCCCAGTCTTGTTTGTATGTTATTAGTTTGCCTAAGGTCCTGCCTGGACGGGTGGGTGCGACACATGCTTTGACAGTTCTTTGCGTGCTTTAAAACTCAACAAAAAAGGAATTGCGCTACAGATTGTGCTTGCTTTTCTACGAAGAGTTAGATGTTTGTAGGTACTTAATAGACTCAGAAATACTCAAGTATTGAGTAATAAGTCTTAAGTAACGAAAATGTACTTTAAGTACTATTTAAGTCTTTTTTTTACTTAAGTATTGAACAGCTCTGGGTATGTGGTATACCTACATATACCAACCGGTCAAAATCTGCTTGGTTGCTAACACACTAGTAAATTTTTAGTATAAAAGTTCCTATGTAAATCTAAATTGGAAAAAAAGAGAACTTATAGCATGCAGAAATTTGTACTAGAGGAAAAGGGGCAAAATGACAAGCAAAATGCAAGAAAAAGAAACTGTCAAACTGTCACAAACATGATTACAGCCATTTTGCATATCACACTACCCATGTTATTTTTATGAAGGAATACCACTTTACAGCGTTTAGTTTATGGAACAATGCTAATGCTAATGCTAATGATGTGTACTTACATAAAACTAATATCATACTTATGGGAGAATCTTTTTTTTTTAATTAAAATTCTAAAATTTACTTTTCAGTAGTTTGTTCTAGTTCTAAGCTGTCTTACTGTATGAATATACTGTGCTTGTACGAAGAGGTGACCATACGAAATTACATATGGACATTCATCTAGGTTATCCTAAGAATTTGTTTTAAGGCTACTACAGACGCTCAAGCAAATCAGACGACTGGGCAATGCATGGCTCAGTTGTATGATTTGAAGGAGCGCGTGTAGCGCAAGTCGGAGCTTGAGCTTGGCTTGTACGTAATAGTTTCGGCCGATTACACCCATGCTCTCTCAACCCGGAACATTCGCTACACACGCCCATACAAATAAAACTACTGGACCATGCACAAGTCGCAAGATTTGCTTGAGCGTGTGTAGCGGCCTTAAGACCAATTTTAGTTTTTTTACTGGTTTTTAAGTAAGCTTGACATTAATTCAAACCATGCCATTTTTCCACAATTATATAAAATGCCTTGTTAAGTATCGCACTTGATATTTGTTCAGCTGAAGAGGCTTGAATTCTCCAAACACTTGAAATGATTCTTAGTAATGAAAAAAATTCAGGCTTCACTGCTCTACTCTCAAAACGAGGTAAAAGTCCAAACAAAATGTCGAGCTGGAAACATCTTTTAGGACTGTTATCTGTTGTCTTTCTATTTAAATATAAAAATAACAGCATACTATTAGCGATCACGTGTCAATGAAATCAACATATTTTAGGGGAAAAAATTTGGATATGTTATGACTAACAACATTAAAATACTCACCTCTTCAAATTTCTTAGATTTCTAATATAATTTTGATTTGTTGTTCTTTCGTTGTTAATATCTGCCAGAAAAATGCTACCATTTTTATACTTTTCATTGTGAAATGGATCATGCCAATAAGTTGCTTGAACGAGACTTTTTTGAACCCATCTGCGAATAAAAGTTTGATAAAGCCTAATTTCATTTTAAGTTATTTTCATTACTTATCATATGCGGCATAATTCAGAAGTTTACGAGTTTCTTCACAGGTTTTTTTGCTAAGAGATGGACAGTATGGTAGTCCAAATACACCTTGATGCTGTCCTCCTATAGAAATAAGGGCCTTCATAGGTGGGTTGGGACATCGTTGAGCAACTGCACGACTACAATTCGAAAAATGTAATCAATAATATGTCATACTTTCTCTTAATAATATGAATATCTTACAGAAATTGAGCTCCCTGAGAAAAACCAATTGCATGGTAACCATTTGATAAAAGCTCGTCTTGTTGTAGTTGATTACAAATATCTTTAACCTTAAAAAAGAATAACTTTGCGCTTTTTTAAAATTTATTAGCATTATACTTGCTTATTAGGATTTATGAAAAATCCGCTACGGTAATCTTCGACAATACATCCACCAATTTCCAAGGATTTCACGTATACTTGGTCAATATTTTGTTTGATTATATTTTTTATAGCACCCAAACTAAAAGGAAAACAGCAGGTGTCCCCTGAAAGAAATAACAATGATTATTGGTCAACAAACTATGCTAAGATGAGATTTTGAATTCTGATGTAATTGAAGACGTCGTGTTGTCAATTGTGCTTCATAAATTTCGATTCAATTAGAGATATTTAAAATGTTTTGACAAGATATCAGCAAGGTTTTGGAGGAGAGCCAGGAAAGGATATAATATTTTCAATTTTGGCGATGCCCTAGATGCAAAGTTGCCTGCATACCCAATCTACACCCGCTAATATAATATAAATGACTACTTAGATCAAAAAGTGTACTAATTACAGAAAATATACTCAACTTAACTCTTTCGCAGGTTCCACTTCGCTAAAAAGTTTAAGTATGTGCAGCTCGTCTCCGTACTGGGGCAATTAGACTGCAGGGTATGTCAAAAAGAAATGAGGGGGTGAAAAAGAGGTTACTTGGGACAGTAACCTTGCTTAACTTAACTAAAAAAACTAAATGAAGTAATGAAGATGATCCCAACAGACTATCACAGTTTGCCGCACGGTATATAGACTAACAAGTCATGACTAATATAAACCACAAATATTGAAATCGGGAGGCGTGGAGTTGTTATAAAGGATTGCAATTCTGTTTTTTTAATTTTGTTATTGCTTTACATGTAAAGTCTGATATCATATGACGAATCATATCAAGCATGTTTTCTGTATATCGTGAGTTTACTGTATTTGATGCGGCTCTGGCAATTGTCAATAGAAGAGGGAACAAATTTGGAATTGAGCCTGCGCCCATTTATAGGCAATGCAGAGTGTAAAGTATTTCTCATTTCGAACATCATTTTGGACTATGGATGTACACATTTGGGTGTTGGCTAATATCTATGTATGTGTTCGAATCAGGTCGAATCATGCATATTAACAAATAATTGCGAAATATAAAACAAAAACACATCGCACATGAAGCCTTATGGACTTCTTAGTTTCTAATCACAGCCAGAGCTGGGCAAGTACCAAAGAAAAAGTACTTAAGTATAAGTACAAGTACCGAAGGCCTGAGTACTTCAGCGTAAGTCAAGTACCGCATGTATGAAAAGTACTTGTAAATAAGTAAATAAGTCTATAAAAAGTACTGTATACTTTTTGAAGTACTTTTGAAAGTACTTTTTTAGAATCATTGTACATTGGCAGTAATATAATGAAGTTTATCGAGTTCAGTTAATAGATATTAATAAATAAATTGAAAACTACAATATGTATAGTAACCAGTGGCTACTATCTATAGTTTCTTATAGTTTTCGGAGCTCATTGCTACACTCATAAAAACTATTAGAGGTCCACCCAAGCACCCATCATCTCGCCTCCAATAATGCATAACAATTCTAAGGAAAAAATTTCCAGTAAATTTCTAAGGTAAAATTCAGGCCTTCCCTACATCAGGTCGAGGCATCGTTGATTTTATATTGGAGCGAGGCATTGCTTGCTTACACTTGGTTATGTCCACTGACGTATATAATATAGACTGCTTACTTTTCTACACGTGGGCACAATTATTTGTGTAAAAAGAATTCTTACGTCGATGCCAACATTAAAAAAAATCATTGACAGGAAGTTGAAAAAGTGAGCACGCAGCTCGGAAAGTGAATTTAATAAAACATTTAGAATTTCTTCTGTATATCTAATGAATATATTGTCTTTGGTAAAACAGTTTTTATCAGTAATAACCCTAAATGATTTATTTAAAATCATGTATTTCTACGAATCCACTAATTTATTTGTTGTTTTCAGTTCTCTCTCAGTTGGTACTTGCTTAGACCAAAACAGTCAGCAATATAGAAGTGAGCCCACTTTCTGCAGTGTATTTCTATGAACGTAGTCAGTCCATATTATACATGTCAGTGGTTATGTCATCAAGCCGAGGCATCGTCGATTTTATATTCGAACGAGACGTTACTGGTTTTTGTTCTAGTTGCCCAGTTTTGTTTGTATGTTATTAGTTTGTCTATGGTTCTGCCTCGACGCGTGAGTGCTGCACATGCTTTGACAAAAAAGGAGTTGCGCTAGAGATTGAGTTTTCTTTACTACGAAGATTTAGATATTTGTAGGTACTTAATAGACTCAGAAATACTTAAAAAAAATCTTGGTACTCAAGTAGAAAACTAAGTCTTAAGTACAAGTAAATAGACGCTAGTACTTATGTTCAAGTACTAAGTAGGGGCATTTCAAAAGTATTGAGTAATAAATCTTAAGTAACGAAAATGTACTTTAAGTAGTACTTAAGTCTTTTTTACTTAATTCTTATTTACTTAAGTATTGCCCAGCTCTGATCACATCTAACTAAAACCATTCTAAAATTTAGTTCTGAAAAGAAAATAAAGTCAATCTAATTACAATTTTCCCAAAAGTAGGTACAACCCAATAAAGCCATGTATTGTCATCTACATAACACATTGCACAAATACAATACAAAGTATAGCCTCATCTGATCTCGATCTCTTTTTGTACTTGACATCGCTTGAGGTAAGTTGGCTAGTTAGGGACTAACATTTATATCGGGTATCCACTGATATATAACCTTTAACAACTAATTAAACACTTTATTTCTGGTCTCAACAGAAATAAAGAAGTTGCTTCGGGTCTCGACTGACGTTAAGATATTTACTAACATTTACTTTAAGCCGGGTCTCGACTGACTTAAATAATATTACCTTGGGTCTCGACTGAGATAATATTTTACTAACAAAACACTTTATTTCTGGTCTCGACGGAAATAAAGAATCTTGCTTCGGGTCTCGACTGAAGTTAAGATAATATTACTAACATTAATAATACTTTATTTCTGGTCTCGACGGGAATAAAGAATCTTGTCTCGGGTCTCGTCTGAAGTTAAGATAATATTACTAACATTAATACTTTATTTCTGGTCTCGACGGGAATAAAGAATTGTTCTAACAAAACATTAGAACAAAGGGTCTTAACATTAGCTTAAAGCCAATTCCTCAAGTGCCAAGGTTTAAATCGGTGAATACAGTCACTTGTAACATTTTTATTAGTCATTCATATTTATTTTATAATACATTTACTCATATATATATATATATGTACATATTATATACTTCGTGTGCATATCTATCAACTATAATCTTTCAACTTTACTCTATTGACGATTTCGATGGGACTTCAGTGCAACACCAGTATTGCACTTTTTCCAGCAGTGCAACACTGAAAATGATAGATGGGACAATTTTTATAGCAGAAGTGTCGGTGTTATGAATACATATTCAAGTTGAATTGTCATCTGAATTAAAAAAATTTATTTGGGTAATTGGCATTACATTAAGAAGAAGAAATTTGTTTCTATGTATCAATAAAGAACATTTATTACGTTTGATAGTTCCGTGTATATAATACGTGTGTGCACAAATACAAGGTATATGACAGAAATATGTTCGATGGACTTCAGAGCTCCCAGCTCTCCGCTGCCAGAAAAAGTGCAACACTGAAATGGTCCCATCGAAATCGACATATATTTATTTACAAATATATATTTATGTCACTTTCTTGACGATCGTATATTGCAACTTTCTGCCAATAAGTGTTTTCTCAGTGTGATTACAACTATTCTTGGAAATCGTACATTATAAATTAGTGTCAATAATTGTGTTTCCTACCTTATATACATAATCTGATCTTAATAGTGGGAAATTATGGAAGGAAAAAATAAGTGTGACATTTTATTGAAAGTTAAAAGAAAGTGAGTAGTGTTTGTTTTGATGGGAGAGTCGACTACTGATCTTGATCCGAATTTATCATTTCAGTTTCACTAAATTCCAATTTGCGTGTACGTTCTAACAACGGGCAGTACATTTTATGGTCCCTCGAGCCGGATCTAAGGTCTAGTGTTTTATTTTCTCAATCTTTTAAACATGTCTGCAATTCAAAAACTTTTGGGCAACCAAGCCCCCTCTGCAATAATCTTCGGAAAATCGTTTAATAACTACAACAAAACTGATATAGAAAAACGAACGAAAGGTCTTATTTCTGAGGGATTAACCGCTCTAAGCGAAATTTTGTCAGATTATAAGAAAGATCACTATACAATTATCCAAGCCACGCAGGCTTTGGAAGATAGTGAACTTCAAAAGTACGATTATTTCAAAACGATCAATTTTCAAAGTTGGGAAATAAATACTTCATGTTTCGAGGTATTCTTATGGATGCATTAGATGCATTCGAAACAAAGGTGGAACCAAGTTCAAAAACAGAGAACGAAACTTCTTCGTCCCTGATATTGCCTAGCATCACAATCCCAAGATTTTCAGGTTCTTATGATTCCTGGAGCACTTATTCCGTCAATTTCCTATGACCAACTCGAGTTACTACAGCGCATGGAAGATATTGCTTGAAAGGTATGATAACAAACGAGTCTTGGTAAATGCCCAATTGAAAGCATTCTTTAATCTACCTAAAGCAGCCCACGAATCAGCCAAGGCTATCAAAACTTTTCTAGATAAATCTTCCGAATGCATTTTTGAACTCGAGGCATTGCATGTTTACACTAAGCAATGGGATGCAATTCTCATCTATATGGTGGTCTATATGGTGGTACACTGTTTACCAGCAGAAACGCACCGTGCATGGGAACAAGAGGTCAATACTGCAGAAAGACTTCCCACTTTCGAATCCTTAAAAATATTTTTACGATCTAGATTTAGAATTTTAGAAGCCATAGTCGATACCGAACCGTCCCTAGTAAACAAAAATGCTCAAGTCCCGAGAGCATATACCCAGTTTACGTCATCCACCCAAGCATGTACCTTGTGCAAAGAGCAGCATCGTCTAATTAACTGTCCGAAATTTTTAAAACTTAACATCGGCACTAAATTCAAAGTTGTCACTACAAACCAATTGTGTAATAATTGCCTATAAAAGAGCCACAATACGAAAACTTGAAGTACGTTTTCATGCCAGCGATGTGGAAGGAGGCATCATTCTTTACTTTACAGAAATAATGCCATTCCAAAGGTCTCGACCCAATCAAAGCCAAAGGAGAAAAAATCAGAAGCCCAACCTTGCAATTCACATTCCACATCCAACAACTCTCTTCACACGCTTTACGCCAAAAACCAACGTACCAAACAACCACTGCTCGCAACAGCATTGTTAAACGTTTCTACAAAAAAGCGAAACATGTTGGTATTAAAAGCACTGATAGAGTCAGGCTTTCAACTTTCATTTATAACCCAAGCCGCTGCACGTAAGCTGCAATCCTCCACTACAAACGTGGAAATTCTACAAATGTTCAAAAACAAATTGAACATTTATCCTTATTCAACCACAACTAAGGGAACCGCGGTTACTGCCCTTATAGTGGATACAATTAGGGACATTCTACCTCCTTTAACTATTCCAAACAAAGAATGGAGTCTTATAGTACATCAGCTTTCACTTGTTGATCCATTTTTCTTCAAACCAGGAAAAATCGACTTGCTTTAAGGATCGGATGTATATAGCGAAATTCTCTTGGAAGGTCTACGGAAAAGTCCTCCAGGAACACCAACTGCCCAAAACAGTACCCTCGGATGGATACTTTTCGGTAAATTAAAAAATACATCCACATTTTTAACAGCATCTGCGTTAACAGCAGACGACGACGACACTTCACTGGACAAACTTTTACGTCAGTGGGAAACTGAAGGAGTTAATCCAGGAAGAAAGCTGTCTAAAGCAGATCAAGAATGTGAAGAGTTTTATAAAAATACTCATGTTCGTAAAGCACACGGCCGTTACGAAGTTCGTCTGCCTTTCACCAGAATGTCCTAGCCAAGGCGACTCTCGTGGTATGGCATTACGAATGTTCTATAGTTTAGACTAGAGCGACAATTACAACGAAATCCTAAACTCTATCAGGAATACAAGGCTTGTATTAATGAATACAAGACACTAGGTCACATGATAGTGGCTAATAAGATAGTAAGCAGCGAACAAAGCTATTATCTTCCTCATCATGCTGTTATCAAAGATTCGCGTCGTCTTTGATGCATCGGCAAAAACGACTAATGGGAAAAACTGCAAACGGGTCCAGTACTGCAGTCTGAACACTTCTCCATCATCCTCAGATGGCGAAAGTACAACTTCGCTATGTCGGCTGACAGAAAAAATGTATAGGATGATGAAAGTGCAACTTCCAGATCAAAACTATCAAAGAATTGTTTGAAGAAATAATCACAATGAACCTATTCAAGATTACAAATTAACCACTGTAACCTTTGGCAACATGCCAGCCTCCTATCTCGCAATAAAAACGCTCAATCAATTAGCCATTAATGAAGCTGACAAATTTCCCGAAGCTGTAAAGATAGTGTCTCGTGACTTCTATGTTGATGACCTTCTTACAGGCTCAGATACAAAAGAGGAAGCCTTCCAAATACAAGATCAACTTATCAATCTGTTATCTACCGGTTTAATTTGAGGAAATGCCTTAGCAATTCTTCAGATTTACTATCTAGGATCCCCGAACCATATAGAGAAGTTCAACTTCCTTTGCGATTCGCAAGCGATGAATCTGTAGAAACTTAAGGCATTCATTGATATCCAGGAGCTGATTGCGGCAGTTAACAATACAGAAAGAGAGCAGATGGTATAGTTCTGTTCTTTCAGAAAGTGAGACGCTTTTCGATCCACTTGGCTGGATATCACCAATTATAATTACTGCTAAATTCTTGATGCAAGCTTTATGGCTTGCAGGATGTTCATGGGATGAACCAATATCAACAACCATTGATAAGCAATGGCGCAAATTCAAAACAGAATTACATAATATTAGTAATATCAAGATACCACGCTGGTTACATACTACAAGTAAGCTATCCACCTGTCAAATACACGGATTCTCAGATGCTTCTAATCAAGCATATTCTGCCGCTGTTTACATTAAGAGTTGTTGATGAAGAACGACTTGTTCAAGTCAATTTACTCATGCCAAAGTCAAAGGTAGTGCCTGTCAAATCCCTATCTCTTCCACGTCTTGAATTGTGCGTCAAAATCGATTTACAATTTGATCAAGTTCCTACGTTTGCTTGGACAGCCTCATCTATTGGATTAGCTTCGAGATGCCGAAGAAGGTTCCCGTAAAGCAACAACTGCCTCCGAAACGTGATGCCAACATTAAAAGGTTCAACGAAGAACTCAACAAATTGGAGCCTACGCCAAAATTGTATTTTAAAACAATGCGAGATACAAAATGCGTCTTGAAGCCATTTACCGAAGAGGACCACAAGAGGATCTTCAGTGTAATCAAGGAAATCGGAGTACAAAGCTACTTCTTCACCACGAAGAGTGAAAGGAAAACGACCCTCGTAATAAAAGAGGTACAACACTCATACGAACCTGAGGACGTCCAAGCAGCTCTAGAAAGAGAACTGCCAGGAACCAAAATTAAAGGGAGGAAAGCCAAGGTAGACAACAATGCTTTCGTTGTTAGTTTCGACGGATATTACAAAACGAAAAAGATTATGGAGACAAAGTAGCTTCTCGGAATGTTTGTTTACTGGAAAAAATACCACAACAAGGGAATAACACAATGTGAAAGTTGCCAGCGTTTTGGACACGTCGCCAGCAACTGTGCTGTCAGCTACAGATGTGTTAAGTGCGAGAAGAAGCATGAGCCAGGGGCAGGACATCCAGCCAGCTACAGGGGATGCCCTAAGTACAAGGAGCTGAAAAAGCAGAGGAATTCACGACAACAGGAACGGCGTCAAAGGGACAACTTTATCAGAGAGTCAACGAGGAACTTCATCCAGCCAGGTAAATCTTTTGCACAGATTGTAAATGCAACTAATTCAAAAGGTTCAACAGGTACCACCAACCCACCTAAACAGTCCCCAAGGCCCACTTCCACGACTAGAACCCGTGAAGTAGACGCCGACAATTTCTGCAACAAAGAAGCAAATTCGCTCTTTGGATGTGATCTTTTCACCCTAATGGGTAACAACAATTTTCTTCCAAAGTACCGGAAGCTCACCTCTATTCCAGAGAGACAAAGTGCATATCTACAGTTCGCTTTTGGACTATGTCAAGGCAACTAAGATCCCTAAAGCTAATGGCTCTCAATTGTAATCCTCTTGTAAAATTGAGCAGGAGAGCTGCACTTAATCTCTTCCTCCACGATCACAAGCCAACTGTGATGTTCCTTTCTGAAACCCATCTTCTCGATCTCTTGCTTTCGAACATTACCGAGTTATCCGCACTAATAAGTCGGAAACAACTGTTGGCACTGCTATCCTTATAAAAAAAGATCTCAACTTCAGTGAAGTAAAAGGCAGTGGACTTTCCAATATGGAATGCACTGCTATAACCCTCAATCTTCAGAACGAAGTAACAATTCTTTTAATTTCCATCTATAACATATGCCATGTTCAAAACTCTGAAATCAGGAGCAATCTGAATACCCTCAAAAGATTAACTGGCAATTACACCCACACGGTAATAGGCGCTGACTTCAATACTCGACATCCACTCTGGAATGACGTACTAACCAATGGCGCTGGAACTTGTTATTTCCAACTGGCTCACAGACAGCCCCGCTGATCATGACTTTTTAGCGATTTCGCAAAACTCTCCCACATTTCCCCGCTCTGGGTCTATTCTTGACTTCTTCCTAGCGACTTCTAATCTCGTGAACCTTTTTCCACAAATTACAAATTATACCTGCACTGCTCACACTGCGGAATCTGATCATATGGCCTAACAATCACTCCTAACAAGCATTTCGACGTCCTCTATTTAGTTTCACCAGAAATCTCAACATTAAAACACATTAACTGGCCAGAATTTCAATCAAGACTGTCTCAAAACTTAGCAGGAAACCTCCCTGACGAGCACAGCAACCTCTCAAACACTGAAATCGATTATCACATCGAACTCCTTAATGGATATATTCAGGAAAATATTGAACATTTCTCAGAAAATGTCACGCACCACAATTACAAATATAACCATCTTCCAGCTCGCTTACAAAATTTATACAAATACAGGCAAAAGCTTCGGAAAATCCTAAACACGATTTACCACAGAAACCACAATAGCCACAGCCAAAGCTACCAATCGTTTCTTTCCCAAATCAAATGCCTATCCACCATTATCGATGAACAGACCAAGATATTTCTTGATGAGGAATTCAGAATGAAACTCTCATCCATCCACCCTGGCCCTAATATTTTCGAAAATATCAAAAAGGTATGTAATCGTAAACCAAAACTCCCTAAAATAATTACAAATGGCCAAGACACCCTCAGTTTACCTCTTGAGAAATGCAATGCATTCGCAGAATTCTTCCAATCCACCATCAAAGATCATTCAGATCTGAGCAACCCGGACTTCCGCACAAACGTCAACGCAAATCCAGGAGAATTCATCCACCAAAATCAACACCTATATCTCACCACATTCCATGCTGATAACCCTGCCTCAAGCCCCCAAGTTCAACAGCTTTTCACAAACCCAGTCCACTTATCTGCACTTATAAGTGGACTTAAGGGCAAGAAATCTTCAGGACCTGATAAGATCCCAAACAAAATTATCAGAAATCTTCCTTCGTCTGCCATCAAGTTCTTGGCCATACTCTTTAATAATTGCGTGAATAACTCTTACTTTTCACTCATGAAAAATTGCGAACATCGTTCCAATACCAAAAAAACCCAACTCCAAAGCATTGAAAGAATTCAGACCTATATCTCTTCTTTCCAACATCGAAAAGTTATACGAAAAACTCCTACGCCAACAAATCGTGAACACATGCAATGATGTAGGCATCCATCAAGAATCCCAGTTCGGCCTTAAAGCCCAACACTCAACTTCACATGCGTTACTCAAATTCCACACTGACACAATTTCAGCTCTCAACAGAGGTGAGTGCACAGTAGCCTGTTTCCTGGATGTCAAGAAAGCCTTCGACTCTGTCTGGAAAAACGGCCTCATCTTCAAATTGTTAGAACTACACTTCCCACCACATCTAACAAAAATTATCCACAGCTTTCTGTCCTCAAGGAAATTCGCAGTAAAACTTGAGAACTGCAACTCAGCTACCCTATCCCTAGAAGCGGGAGTCCCTCAGGGCTCAGTACTCGGCCCGACCCTTTTCAACCTCTATACGTCAGATCAACCGCCAAATGATCACAATTCCACCTCACTGCTTTACGCAGACGACTCGCTCACATATGCACGCTCAATATCGCCAAAATTCGCTGGGTTGAAAGTGGAGCAGCATATTGTCAAACTGGACGCCTACCACAAGAAATGGGGTATCAAAATAAACTTTGCCAAATCTGAAATGATTTGCATCCGCAAACCCACCTTGGCTAATAATATTGACATTGAAGTCAATAACCAAAAAATAACACCCTCCACAACAACCAAATACCTCGGTATATCTTTCTTTAACCTGCACAAGTTTAACCCTCACGCGCAGTATGCTTTGAGAAAAGCAAAAGCTGCCTATAGCCTTCTGAGCCCACTACTCAACACCCCAAATGGGCTGTCCATCCCAACCACGCTCCTGCTTTATAAGCAAATAATTCGACCAACCATCACATACTGTTTCCCAATATGGCACACGATCTCGCCAACCTACATGAAAAACCTCGGAAATCTGGAGAGGAAAGTACTCTGTTCATGCACCGGCCTTCGCAGAAGGGCAGACAATAGGTACTACCCCAACAAAAAGCTGTACGAAGCATCAAAAATCCTCCCTATCGACGAGTACCTTGTCTCACAAGCCCAACACCAGATGGAAAAATTTCCTCATCATCCAAACCCTCTCATTTTCAACCTGCCTGCACACACTCCACCTGCAGAATTCAGGTACATCTCACCTCTTTAACTTGTTGTTTACAATACTGGCGAAAGATTTATCTTCTTTTGCAGTAAAGGTACCTATCATCGAGGATAGACCTCCGGAACAACAGCCACCGTCATCATAGCAGGATGACCCACATAGGAACTGCCTAGAGAAAGAAGACCCCACAAGGATATCTGGTCCAAGCTCCAGAGCTCCTCATCCTCCTTAACCATACCCATTCCAATTTTCCCCTCTCACCCTCCTAATCAACAAACAACCAACAACCGCCACGGAAAGAGCTTAGTGTCGCGCGCGATGCTGCAAACTAACAAAGACATATCTAACATAAAAGTTTTTCAATCAAATAATGTATCAAAAGAAGAGAAAATCAAGACAATTGTGAAATCAAAGCCTGAGTGTTAAATCTACCCCACCATAAACCCTAACAGGGAAGTTAGGAATACACAATAAGGACAAATTTATTTAAATGCGCAAGAAAGTTTCTGACTATGACTATCTCGATATTTTTTTGTACTTGGCATCGCTTGAGGTAAGTTGGCTAGTTAGGGACTAACATTTATATCGGGTGTTGACTGATATATCACTTTTTACCAACTAATTAAACACTTTATTTCTGGTATTAATGGAAATAAGGAATCTTGCTTCGGGTCTTGACTGAAATGAAGATATTTACTAACATTCACTTTAAGCCGGGTCTCGACTGACTTAAAGAATATTACCTCAGGTCTCGACTGAAATAATCTTTTACTAACAAAACACTTTATTTCTGGTCACGACGGAAATAAAGAATCTTGCTTCGGGTCTCGACTGAAGTTAAGATAATATTACTAACATTAATACTTTATTTCTGGTCTCGACGGGAATAAAGAATCTTGTCTCGGGTCTCGACTGAAGTTAAGATAATATTACTAACATTAATACTTTACTTCTGGGCCCTATTTCATAAAACTATTAGTCTAATACTAATAATTTCCAAGTTATTAGCTCCAATAAATTATGGACTAATATTATAGTGTCTCATAAAAATTTTCTCGAATACTAATAATTCCCTTGCTACTGTCATAAGAATTATTAGTGCAGCTTGAAATTATTAGTGCAGACTTCCAGACTAATAACTATCAACCTACGGCTGCGATAATAATTATCAGTCACTATCTCGCTGGCCATTATTTGTTTCCAAGCACAGCAAAACTGTAAACAGACAATTAAAAATGTGCATTCAATTTTTACCGGTTTTGAATTTACATTCTGCAGTTTCAAATTATTAAGTGATAAGACTCAGAGAAGAAAGTGTCTGATTTGTTTTTTATAAAAAATTACTTTTGCCTAAATTCGAAAAATTCCTTTAAAAATGTGCTCAAAAGAAGTGAAACTGCATTTACTTAATTTGATTTTAAAAAATAAAAATGTTTTGTTTGGCTCTTTTTCGAGTACCCTGTCAAAGCACAATAAAAGTGATGCTTGGAAGGAAATCCACCAAGAAATCCACCAAGAATCCACCAAGATAAGCCATGGGGATATATACGTGATGCATTTTGGCCCAATATTAAAAAGTGCACAATGGTGAGTGAGAAATTTTAAATAGAATTCTTGCGGTAATCGTAAATCAAACTTAAATATAGATTAAAGTTGACAATGCAAAACGAACAGGGTCTGGGGGAGGAAAGAAAAACATTTTAAACGAGATCGATGAAAAGGTTCTGGAGATCTTGTCTAAAGATGCACCGGATGTTGTTGGTTTACCAGTGGCGGAATCATTGGAGGACATCCAAGAAGACTCTTTACATACTTCGAAGGAAGCGAGTGATGGACGAAGTGAAAATGCAGGTGTTTCCATATCGAAAGAAACAAGAAAATCACGGAGAACACCTTTTTCACCTTCAGGTAAAATTAGTGGTTTTAGTTACTCATTAAACCACCAAATACAAAAGTTACATCTGCTTTTAGAACCAAAAAGAAAACAAATGCTCTTTGATGACGAAAGGATACTTTCTTTAAGAGAAGAAAAATTAAATCTAGAAATAGAAAACTTGAAAAGGGATAGCCAAAAAAAGGATCTGGAAATAGAAAACTTAAAATTAAAAAATGAACTACTTCAAAAGCAAATTGAGAAAGAGGAATTTGGAAAGGAAGAATTTTATGAAAAAAATCTTGCTGTACAGGAATTTTAAATAAAAATAATAATATTTTCACTTAGCATAGCTTCTTTGTTTTATTCCCTAAAAGAATTAACTAGTTCTTGCTGCCTCAAAATGCCTGCTGTTGATGCTGTTGTTATTTCGTCGTCCGTAGCTTCCTCTTCATTTGATGTTTGCTCACAGTCGAAGTTTGAGAGACCATGTGCGCAACATGTCAAATTACTAAGCGTAACACATGTCTTTATTATATTACAGGCGTAAATAGGCTGCACCCTTAAATGATTAAGGCAAGGAAACTTTTCCTTTAAAATACCGATGCTATTTTCAATTAAACACCGTGTACGTTTATGTGCCCTATTGAAAATTTGCACAGCAGTGTCTTCTAGGTCATTATTTTTAGGGGTAATCAACCATTCTTTAAGCGGGTAACCCGAATCGCCTAAAAGTATTGACCGTGCGTGTGGGCGCCAGCCATTTTCCATTGTTCTATATAGTGTACTATTCCTTAATACACGAGAATCGTGCACCTTGCCTGGCCATTTAGCACTGCAATAATAAAATTGTAGGTCAGGTCCACACACTAACATACAGTTAATGGAATGATTTCCGTGACGATCAATAAAACGGTCTTCATTCGTCCTTGGTGCATCAATGTCGATAAGAGTACCATCAATACAGCCAATAACGCCAGGCATGCGCTTTAATAAATAAAATTTTCTTACAACATCGTCGATAGCGTCCGGCCATTTTACTACCAGTGGAAAAACTTTGTCGTTGATTACACTAACCACATCCTTGATTACACGGCAAACAGTGGCTTTTGAGATACCGTGCATATCTGCTATCCCGTGGTACTGGCCTCCATTACCTAACCAATGAAGGGCTGTTAGTAGTCTCTGTTTCGATGATAGAGCACAGTTTCGATTTGTTGGAGTTTCAAGAAAGGGTCCAATTCGTTGCAACAAATATTCAACACTCTCACTACCAATACGGAATTTTTCATTAAATTCGTAACTTGCATTTAGTTCATAATTAATCCTATGCCTAAAAACCCGACGTCGACGTATCCTCACAAGAATATCTTCGTCAAACTCGTCATCACTTTCCGAAAACATTTTCAAACGATTGAAAATAAACAAAAATTATTCCGAAAATATCACAGTTACGGCTAAAAATATAATTTTAATCCTTCGCGAATGAACAACCTCATCTGACTAAACACAGTTTTCTTATTAGTCTACTTTTACCCACGTAATTGGATTAATAAAAAAATTGTTATTAGTTATTAGTGCAGCACTAATAATTATTAGTAAAAGAGCTTCTATGAAACAGAATCTTCGTGCAGTAATAATTTCCCACTAATATTTATTTGCGGTGGAGTAATAACTTATTACTGTGCGAACAATATTTATGAAACACAATGGACTAATAATTTGGAAAATATTGGTAAATTTGCTAATAATTATTAGACTAATAGTTTTATGAAATAGGCCCCTGGTCTCGACGGGAATAAAGAATTGTTCTAACAAAACATTAGAACAAAGGGTCTTAACATTAGCTTAAAGCCAATTCCTCAAGTGCCAAGGTTTAAATCGGTGAATACAGTCACTTGTAACATTTTTATTAGTCATTCATATTTATTTTATAATACATTTACTCATATATATATATCTACATATTATATACTTCGTGTGCATATCTATCAACTTTACTCTACTACTTACAAATATATATTTATATCACTTTCTTGACGATCGCATATTGCAACTTTCTGCCAATAAGTGTTTTCTCAGTGTGATTAAGATCTCTGACCTAAAACTTATGTTTTGAGTTTTATTCCAATACAACTATTCTTGGAAATCGTACATTATAAATTAGTGTCAATAATTGTGTTTCCTACCTTATATAATAATAATCTGATCTTAATAGTCGGAAATTCTGGAAGGAAAAAACAAGTGTGACATTTTTTTGAAAGTTAAAAGGAAATGAGTAGTGTTTGTTTTCACTAAATTCCAATTTACGTGTACGTTCTAACAACGGGCAGTATAGTAGACCTAATTGAAAATTCGTAATTTCTGGTTAATACCCAACCTAAGTAGTTGTTATAACTTAATTTTTATAAAATCACGTCCTACGCGCTTCGTCTATTTAGACATATTCAGGGCGGTATTGGATTTGGTGCTCCAATACAGCTTAATTATCCTTAGCTCTGGCCATTTTGGTGAAATGGTTTCCATGGCACCTGTTTATAAAATTCATGTGTCTTCTTTGCATACTGGGATGCTGTCAAGTTGGATTAAAACTTATCAGGTGTCTCAATCTCAAAACACTCTTTATATAAGCTTGTTTAGTTCCCTTGATGAATTGTTTGCTTTTTCCATCACACGTAGATAACACTTCTCATACCAAATATTTTCCGGGGCATTTTAATGCTTTTAAAATCTTAGACTTTAGTGCTGCTTTGTCTTTCGCTTTTGTAAGATGAATTTCCAGTCTTGGGACTTGATTTCGGCCTAAACCGGGCAGTCATACAAAATTATCATGTATACTAGAAAAGCAGCCAGTGCCAGATGTTTTTAATTCTTAAGTTTTTAAGCCAGGAAAAGATCAGAATTTCCATTAAACGGACCCCAACCCTTCGGCGGCTTTACAAATATGTAAGTACCTAGTACGAGAAATAATGTTCAAAATAGGAAAGGTTCACTAGATACAATGGCAAGACCTTCCTGGACTAAGCCGCGGAAAGAAGTTCATTAACTGATCATACAAATACTTCTAAAAAGTCATAACAAACTGTGGTAAGCACCAGATTAGGCTATTTACTGGTATAATGACTGTCCATTGCTCACATGCTTAAAAAAAGTGGACATGATTACAGACGACAACTGCCAATTCTCAGAGCATGTACCATGCGATGCGCTGGACTTGTTTGCCAAAGACTCCAAGGACTAGGCAAGGGTTTTGTAGCTCCATCAGACATCCAGAAAACTGATCCTAATGAGGTAATAACTTTTGATTTGAAAGCACAATTAAATGGTTAGCAAAAAACAACCGCACTATGTTCATATGCACTTTTATTATCTGATCTGGTTTAATTGCAAGAACTAAGCGCGCGATAAAACAGCTGTATGACTTGTTCCGTGCAATTGACTTTGTGTAAATGGTGATCATATTTTAAAGCAAGCAATTATCTATTGTTTACAATGGTACGTGTGGATGTTAGATGTTCTCCTTTGATTATTTATCTTTATATTTCTATATATATATGTAGCAACTAACAGTTTTTAGTGTTGAAATATATAAAGAGAAGTTAATTGATATAATTAAGAAGCAAAACACTTAAAAATTTGGGTAAAGGCAATAGATTAGTGAGATTAGTCATGAAGTATGAAGCAATGAAAGGTAAATTGAATATAGGATGCACAGATGTCATATTTATGACGGAACATATGTATAAATATGCTTCAGTGTTTAAATTTTTTAACAAGGAGTCCAAATATTGCAAAAGTAAAGAGATAGGTGACATTTGCTTGGGGGAATATATTACCAAGGGATGTAAAAATAGTAAAATTAAGAAATGTATAATTTGTACGAAGGATTAATGTTGGATATTAACCACAATACAATAAGTTGGAAGTGCCCGCCGTGTCCTAGAAGTTAAAAGTCGAACAAAGAAAGGCAGGATTCTAGCAACTAAAGGAATTATATGAGTATTCAGGGACTCAGAGATAATAAGTATGAATTAGAACAATTGCTAAGTAGTAATATCTAAGATATTATGTGTTAAGTGAAACACATACCGTTGAGGATATAGGAGATGCTGAAATTAGTATAAATGGTTATAGCGTTGTAAGGTGCGACTCAATATCAAAGCATATAGGAGTTTCAAAATATTTGCGCAACGGATGGCAGTATGAAATAGCCAGTAAAAGAGCGCATGGTGGTTATCATAACGTTGTATAGCGCATGATGATCAATTCTTAATTACATTCATATATAGGTCACCAAGCTCCACAAAAAGTCAGTTTTGTGAAATATTTAAAAGTTAATGGAGGAATTTAATAAACAGAATGGAGAAATAATAATCTTAGGCGACTTTAACATAAATTGGAAAGAAAATATTATATATAAACGACAAATTAAAATTATTATTCAAGATTATTGATGTAAACAAATAGTTGAGGAATATACTCGAATTACGAAAAATTCCAATACGTTGATTGACTGGGTGGTTTTTGATCAAATAGGACAACTGGGCATAAAGTTACTAAACCAGGATAAGGAAATGCTCCAAAAATATATTAATAATATTAAGTTACAGAATATTCTGGCAAAAGCAAACCTCGATGAGATAAAGGAATTCGACGTCAGAATAAATGAAGCCATAGAAAATTCGTATACAGGCAGAAAGTTTACTCCAAGAGCAGAGAATGGTACACGGAAGAACTAGCAAGGATGAACAAGTATAAAATTAGGCTATACATGAAAGCCAAATTATTAGACGATGAAATTGCTTGAGAAAACTACACGCGTGTTAGAAATTTCTATAAAGTTAAAATCAAGTTAGCTAAAAGGAAATGTATAGAAGACATAATAGACAAAGCGATATCACAAAGATATGTGGAAAGCAATTAAACAAATAGTTTTAAGAAAATGCATGCCATGCATGATCCAGTCGTATGATTTGTTTGAACGTGTAGCGGCCTTTAGACCAATAATATGTGTCGAACAGTGTTCTGCAGAACACAGAAGATTGCGAATTGAATTGATTTGTATGGTACATAGAAGTAGAAATAGTTTTGAAAGTATAGAGAAAATAATCAAGGTGCAATGCCATTTTGGAAAATATTTTCAATCCTATTATTGTTTCACCCATAATCGAATGTTAATAGTAAGCACTTTATGCTTGCTATTATTTGTCATCATAAAACTAACCATTTTACTGTTGTCTCAATCTACCGCAGTGAGCCTGTTCATTGCTCATTTTTTAGTTCGCTTAATAACTTTGCACAATGCCAATTATGCCAATCATCTAATGTTAACTCGATGTACCTAACGTTGTTACGTAGCTGAAGCTGAGGTTCTTCAATAAATGATTTTTCTATTCTATTCTATTATTAAAAAAAAAAAAAAAATGCCAACTTTAATTGATGAAGACAAAAGTACGTTAACCTTTGTAATGCTGTTTTCGATGATCTACAGAGCTCGAAGACAGATTATTCGGAATAAATATAAATCAAAACTGGTTTAGCAGCATTATTTTGAAATATGTGACATCAACAAAATATGATAATGACGATGGAACAAGTTAAGGTCACCTTCAGGCAACTGCATCAACTTTTGACAAAACTATTTTTAGTGAATAAAAAAAGTATTGACAGTGGTCATATCATAACCGTCTCAATACAATACAAGCAAGAAGTGACTACGCTTTGCATAATGTATATGTAACATAGTCGACCGGTTGGCATGTCGGAATTACCTCAAGTTGCCTATATAGAGCAATTAAAATTTAATTTGAAATAGAGAAATGGAGACTATAGTTTCCAAAGTAGAATCAACTACTTACAAATTAGTCTTTAATGATAAATTTAACAAGTAAAATATATTTACGAAAACTTGAAAAATCACATCGCATCTGTTTTGATATAAAAGGACCTTGTAGAAATCCTATACCTCGTAGGCTTAATTTGTATATTACAGTGGGTTAAGGAGTGCCATAAAACAGATATAGCTGAATAATGCAATTGAAGATTAGGATCTCATGATAACAATTATATATTGTAAAATATCGCCACTGAAATTCAATTACTATAGCAGGTGGACTCCTGACATCGAGTGAAAAAAGCATGGATTGATTTCTTATATTTTCAATATTTAACTCTGAATTTTCTATGTTCATGTTGTCATTAACAATTACAAACGACAAGAATTTAAAATTACAAATAGTTGGAACAGAGTACATACCCATTCCATGCCACATAACTACTGGAGTCGCAAAACTTACATCTGTCCGCGCCATAAATATTACGAACCAGACTATAAAAATGGTATACTTTGCCATTCTAATTTCGTTTATTGACATCAATAACGAAATTCTTATGATACACACAAAAGACAACCAACCAAAGTTCAGCCGGACCCGGAAATGTCAATGTTTACGAAACAAAACAAACCATTAGGGTTGCCACTTGCTAGTTTTTAGTGCTGAGTTGTATGCGCGAGACCACACGCTGCAGCACGGTACAAAAAATAAAAATTTCTCTGTACGAACCACGTTCCTCCATTTTTGGACGAAATTTCATGCCCTGTATAGAAAGGCACGGTAAAATACTATCTCTCTTTTCTCTGACACAAAGTCGAAAAAAGACAGCAGCGGGCCGGTCAGCAGGCGACATCCAGTCTTTTTGACTTGTCTTACTACAGGAGATTTCATATGTATAAAAGTTGCTTGTATTTTGTTCAAACAAACGCTATAATTTCATAAATTTGTTCTACATGCAATTTTTTTTAACTAGAAAGAAAACATATTTGGCTGCAATTTGTTTTAATTTCATTTTGCTCTAAGAGCGACAGTTTTGGGCCTTAGGACCTGTTTAAGATGAAATTTTCGTTTTTCCTCCATAACGAGTATACAAAAAGCAGTGAGAGTGAGCTCTTACTGCATGCTGTACCCGGCACGTTAAGACCTTTTAATGGGTCGGTGCCTTCGGCGACTTCATGGCTTATATTTATTATATTCCGGGGGTTACGGTACAGCCGTCCGATGAGAAATTGCAGAAATTTCGCAATTTCAAAATGTCCGGCTGGCTGTAGCATTGGTATGCTGCACGTACTCCCGATCTAAACTTGGTAGCACGAACTTTTCCTGACCCCCGAGTACCTTTTACACGTAAAAAGTGCCAATAATCCCCCTGTGTGGGCTATGGCTAAGGAACTACGCGATGCAATATTATTGTTATAGCACGTCTAAGCCAAGGGAAGTAAACTCCTTCCTTCCCTAAAAAATTCTTGTGTGGGTTGGCCCATAGAATATACGCGTTTTTAACGCAAAAGTAGATCAATGTTCTACATACTTTAACTCGCGGTAGAAGCTTTGACAGTTCTTTTTATTGATTTTAAACTGTTTATATGCTTGGTAAGCTGAAAATGCAAGAACTACCACATCTAATTACTCTGATATATCCATTATTCCACTTTTAATTAATAATTCAAGTTTTTCTATCACTTTTGTTTTTACAAATAAGTCTTAAGAATACCTACGCGACGCGTCCATTGGTCTTGCTCAAAGCCTACACGCGTCTGCCGCGAAAATGCATCGGACGTCACGCGTACATTGGGCATTCGCCTTTAGAATATATGGCAAACAGGAATGGGTGAATCCCATGATACAAAGATTAACAAGTATGGCCGGAAAATCTGTCAATTGATTGCTTGCCTCCTTTGGCGACAAATGTCAGAAATTTGTTCGTCTCAATTTCAATCGTCCTTTCACAGTGAAAAATTTTCTATTTTTAAATTTCTTTGCTTTCCCACTAGCACATAATTACTTTTCCCGAAGTGATGAAGAAACTAATATTTTGTTAAATATTTTAATATATTCAAAACGTATTTCAGTCAATAAAATACGAAAAATTCAAAACAAATTCGCTGGAAATGACAGTAGGCACCTCATGACGTAGCAACACAAAAAATTCCTCTCGAATCGGCCATACTTGTTATCTTTGTATCATGGGTGAATCCAAGGTATATACAAGACAAGTTAAGCCACTTTCGCATCGAAACCGATAAGTTCTACACCGAAAATTCGTTTTTGCTTTCACATCAAAAACCGAAAACTTTTTTTCGGTTAAATAGAAGTAACATTTAATTATCATAAAACTTGTATGATCAGAGCTCATCCAAAAAACGTACTTCGAAATCCCTATCCATATTATAATAATATAATAAATAATAAAATAAAATAATATAATTTTCAATGTAAACACAAAAGTGAGGATTAGTACGACCGAAAAAATTTTAAGTATGTGAAGATATCAGGAAAGACGTCAACTTATCAGGAAAATATGGAATGACGTGGGAAATGGTCCAAATCAGAAAATCTTAATGACGGAAAATGGGACAAAAACGGCATAATGTAAATATTTTAATATCTATTTACGTATTTATAATTGTTATAAGTGTGATTTAAAAAATAATAAAGATTGATACTTTAATAATTGAGTATTTTTGTTTCATAGATTCCCAATTCGGTGCACTTAATGTACTTTTTGCCTTGTTTTCAGCTTATCGTTCGTGTTGTTCATAGTTGGTTAATTGTTTGTTATTTTAAGGAAAGTCCACCTATGATTTGGACAGGATTACATTTGAACGTTTAAAAGGATCTTTTGAAGGTTTCAAGATATATCCTAAGGTGCCACACGGAGTGGTTCCCGACTTATATCCAAGGAATCTTGACCTTTCTTGATTCCAGATTTTCGTTCTTAATTGTTTGTTCTTCTAAGGAAAGTGTGTTCTTTTAAGGAAAGTCCACCTATGATTTGGACAGGATTACATTTGAACGTTTAAAAGGATCTTTTGAAGGTTTCAAGATATATCCTAAGGTACCACACGGAGTGGTTCCCGACTTATATCCAAGGAATCTTGACCTTTCTTGATTCCAGATTTTCGTTCTTAATTGTTTGTTCTTCTAAGGAAAGTGTGTTCTTTTAAGGAAAGTCCACCTATGATTTGGACAGGATTACATTTGAACGTTTAAAGGGATCTTTTGAAGGTTTCAAGATATATCCTAAAGTGCCACACGGAGTGGTTCCCGACTTATATCCAAGGAATCTTGACCTTTCTTGATTCCAGATTTTCGTTCTTAATTGTTTGTTCTTCTAAGGAAAATGTGTTCTTTTAAGGAAAGTCCACCTATGATTTGGACAGGATTACATTTGAACGTTTAAAAGGATCTTTTGAAGGTTTCAAGATATATCCTAAAGTGCCACACGGAGTGGTTCCCGACTTATATCCAAGGAATCTTGACCTTTCTTGATTCCAGATTTTCGTTCTTAATTGTTTGTTCTTCTAAGGAAAGTGTGTTCTTCTTAGGAAAGTCCACCTATGATTTGGACAGGATTACATTTGAACGTTTAAAAGGATCTGTTACTGTTTATATAAAAAACTGTGACTTAATTGAGCACGCACACAATTAATTTCGGTAATATTATAAGGAACTACGCAGAGCAATGCGCTGGCACATTTCAGCATAAGGGGAGGGAATTCCTGCCGTCCTTAAAACCTTATCGTGTGGGAGGGCCCAATTTGCGTCCATCGTATTTCAACTTTTATATGTGTCACAACAAGAACAAACCCTCTTCCAAGATCTGAACACTTAAAATTATTTTCCCACCTATAAAATTGAAGTTTTTTTTTTTTTACTATAATGTTATCTATTGTAATTTGCCAAAACTGTTACCAAATAATTTTTCTGAATTCTTCATATGGGTTGTGATGTCGTGACGTCACAACTCAAGTATTAAATAATTAGTAGGCATACTTTCTTACTCTGGCTTGAAGTAAAGTTTTCACTTCAATCGTATTGTCTTAAGCACAAACTCACTTGTTTTTTATTTAATTGACTCTGATTATTCTGAGTAATGAAACCCAATTAATTTACTTCAAACGCTTCACAAATATTTAATTGAACAAAATTATTAAATTCCTCTTAAACCTTAAATTAAATTAAGTAACGAAACACCTTGCGAAAACAAATGCGTGTACCAAGACTTAATTATTTGAAATTGGAACTAATGGACACTAGAAAACATATATCCATAATCGAATGACAAATAATTGTTTGAAATTCAAATAACGACCATCACAATAATAAGAAATCACAAATAATTCATCAAATAATGAATAACGCACGATCGAATAAAAAATAATTATTCGAAACTCAAATAATTTGCACCAAATAACAAATAATTATTTGCGAATAATTCACCAAATAACGAATAATTATTTGATTTTCAAATAACGCACGATCGAATAAAAAATAATTATTTGAAATTCAAATAATTTGCACCAAATAACAAATAATTATTTGCGAATAATTCACCAAATAACGAATAATTATTTGATTTTCAAATAACGCACGATCGAATAAAAAATAATTATTTGAAACTCAAGCACCAAATAACAAATAACTATTTGCGAATAATTCACCAAATAACGAATAATTATTTTATTTTCAAATAACACACGATCGAATAACGAATAATTATTTGAATCTCAAATAATTTGCACCAAATAACAAATAATTATTTGCGAAGAACTTAAAATAAATTGATACTCAAATAAAAATTAATCCGAATAATTTTTTATTTGATTTTTTAAAAAATCGTTATTTGATTGAAAATTTATTCGAATAATGCCCAGCACTGTTTTATAGTACCACTGGTGCCTGTTAAAATCTTCATATCAATTAAAAAACCAGAAATGAATTGTTCAGACAGTGCTTGCAAATATAATTCGAATTATAAAGTAGGGAAATCGCGTTTCAGGCAAGTGAACTATGGAAATTATCAGTTTTGTTAATAGACGCAAAGATTTATATAAATTAAATATATGAATTGTTTCAAAATAAAGTCGAGAAAGAATATTTCTTACCACAGATGCTCCCCACAAAACTTTTGTTTACTTTTCTCAAATTGACCAGTTGTTTAGAATAGGGACGGCCGGCATGTAACACATGTAAAACACCAATACCAATACAACCACCCTTCCTGTTTGCTATATATTCTAAGGGCCGACCCAGACGAGAACTCTTTAGGGAAGGAAGGAATTTGGCTTAGACGTGCAAAACAATAATGTTCCTTCGCGTAGTTCCTTATATAAATACCGAAATGATTTGTGTGCGTGTTCAATTAAGTTGCAGTTTTTGATATAAACAATTACTGTATCACAAATTCACAGCACGTTATGATTATTAAATTATTATATTATCACCTCAAATCGCAAATACACATCTGTACAGCCGTCTGATGAGAAATTTCAGAAATTTTGCAATTTCAAAATGGCCGGCTTGCTGTAGTATTGGTATGCTGCCCGTACTCCCGATCGAAACTTGGCATTTCGGCATTTTTCCTCCCCCCGAATACTTCTCACTAGTAAAAAGTGCCAATCTCCTCCCCTGTGGGGGCTATGGCTACGGTACCATGCGATGCAGTATACTTCACTTCTTGTGCATGATAGACACTCGGGGGAGGGATTTTCTCTCCACCGCCGGACGTACAGAGAACAAGTATTAATTTTGAGACATGAGCTGTGACGAAATTTCTTTCACTAATAAACATACATTTCTTTTTAAAACACAGAATAAAATAGAATAGCAAAGTTGTTTATTTTCCACGTCGGCCATTTAGCCACGTCCCAAGACGTTGGGTATTACGATGTTACAAAGATTTACATTTAACGATTCTTAATTATACTGAATACAAAACAAAAGGTATGATTAAACGATAGCATATAGAAAAAGATTTTAGTTGTGTCAAAAGATACATTACTAATGTTGGTATAAAATATATGATATATGTAATATAACAAAGTTACCAAAACATTTGCAACTCGAAAGATGCCCTGATACATTAAGCGTAATTAATCCAAACAATATGTGCAAAAGTGATATATCAAGTATGTTAGACTAGTAGTAACCACGGATAGTAGTGTAGCTATGGGAATACCAGACCACTTTTTCCATACAAAAAGTGTCCGGAAAATTCCAACTATTTTGGTCGTCATGGGCCTGCCTGGGAATTCCTTTCCTACCGTCTGCCTGACCAGGGGATGTGACGTCGTCTGGTTGGCTGATCCCCGTCAGCTGTACAAGCTATTGTCTTAGCTGATTTTTTTTAATAAAATTACGTTGGATTTTTTTTTCTGTTGGAATCGAACCGAGAACGCTTGGTTTTGTAAAATCCGAGGTGCTCTACCATGCGACCATGGAGGTGTTGTGTGAATATTCATTAAAGTTGCTATATATGGGTAGAGTTCTGGACCAGAGTTTTTTTATCCAGAACTCTCACCTGGGTGATTTGAGTACATACTAAATGTTGGTTTGTGTCTTGACTGTACTGGTTTATGTCTCGGCCGTACCATTGAGTCTCGGATTACTGGTTAATGTCTTGGATGCACCATTGAGTCTTGACTTGCTTAGTCTTGGATGTGTAATTTGGTCTTGACTGCGCCCTAGTGGCATTAGCTGATACTACCAGCATGCTCCGGTACTACGGCTTTCTTGGATGTGTGGTACGGTTATCTTGGCTGTGTGAAGCTTTTTGCTTCACTTTTGACCCACACGTAGCAGCATGCTACGGTTTTCTTGGAAGTGGGAAGTTTTATGCTCTACTTTTCCCACACGTAGCAGCATCCTAATGTTATTTGGATGTGTCGTGAGCTTAAATGTAGGCTTTTGTTGTTTTCAAGTGTTACGCCTGGTTTTGAATTAATATTAGTAATAATTAAAGTTTAATAGTAGGAAATTTTTGTTTATGCCAATGGATTCTAGATGGTGGGGAGGTGGGGGGGATAATAAGGAAAGGGAGGGGGTAATGAAATTTTCATCCTCTACTTTGGTTTTCGAGATATTAGCGTATTAATAATTCAAGTTATTTTTGTTCATGCCAATGGATTCTAGGTGGTGTGGGGTGGGAGGGGGAACGAAATTTTTATCAGAAATCCTCTACGGGCTTTGGTTTTCGAGATATTAGCGATCTTACCTTTTCAGGTGTAATCAATATTACTAATAATTCAAGTTACCCTGGGGAGTTGTAGATATCAGCATGACGTCATCTTGGATTTGCTGTTTTCTTACTTGAATATTTCTTAGCGAGGAATTTGTAGATATCAGAAGTTCTGGATTACTTTCTATGGGGGCTCTGGGGCAGTGGGGTTCTTGGTATCAAATATTAAATGTTTATCAAACATTAGGCATACTTCCCCTATTCCCGATGCAGCGGAATGGGTATGAAATCGTTCTTGAGGCAGTTTTCATAATCTGAATTTCAAATTAATGATAAAAGAATTGTAAAATTATATCGTCAGATATTTGTCAATAAGTAAAATTTAACAACAATTATCAAGTCAGATACATGATAACATGGACCTTTGCATACCGCAAGAGCCGAGCATTAGATGCCTTTAGATTTAAAACAGGAATGCAATCTTAGATCCAATTTTAGATAAAAATCTCAGAAAAACAATTTACGTAGAAAGATTTAATTAAAACATATTGTTGCGAGCGTGGCTTTTGGTGCGTTATTTAAAACACAGTATTAAATTTTTAATATGCAAATTCTTCATTCTATTCGAGAATCCTCTTAACTATTCTATTCAATCTATTCTTGAACCTTCCCGAAGATTCTATCATCGATTCTCCGAACCTGAAGTTGTTTACCTCCATTGCCAGTAGATGTCACCAGTTTGCTCTTTCTATTGCACGTAACATTGCCCCCTTCTTAAAATTGTTCGTCCCGAACAACAGGTGGTCCACGGTCTTGATGCTCGTTGTATTGACACAAGCGGTCCAAATTAACAATTTTACGCTTGCCTCTTGTGCCACGCTGAATCCTGTATACCACGTCATTAATTCTAGTTACTACTGAATACGGTCCCTCCCACTGTTGTTGTAGTTTTGGAGAACGTCCCTTATGTCGTTTCGGGTTGTACAGCCAAACAAGATCACCTTCGTTAAATCCTGCGGAATTAGCACGTAAGTCATAGCGGATTTTCATCCGATCAGTATTTTCGTTCTCGTGGCCTCGTGCACATCAGCTAGTTGTTGTTTGAGCTTCGATACGTAGCCTTCTGGTAACTTTTGTTCACCTTTGGGGGTACCAAATTTGAGGTCTCTAGGTAAACGCATCTCCCTCCCGAATATGACCTTAGCTGGGGTTTGTCCAGTAGTGTTATGAATGGCTGATCTATAAGCCATTAGGAATAGAGGAATATGTCGATCCCAATCGCGTTGATGATAGTCAACTACTTTCTTTAGATGATCGATCAATGTTATGTTGAAGCGCTCAACCATACCATCAGATTGTGGGTGTAGAGGAGTTGTTTTGGTTTTTCTTATTCCCAACATTTTACACATCTCCTGAAAGGTCCGCGACTCGAAGTTCCGTCCTTGGTCCGATTGAAGTTCGTGAGGCATACCAAACCTACTGACGCAATTCGTTATTATTTGTTCCGCAACTGTGGTTGCCTCTTGATTAGGGATTGCATAAGCTTCGGGCCATTTACTGAAATAGTCAATGGCAACTAATATATAACGGTTACCGCCATCCGTTTCTGGAAAAGGTCCAGCGATGTCTACAGCTATCCTTTCAAAGGGGGCTCCGACATTATACTTATGCATTTCTCCTCTGCTTCTGTGTTGCGGCCCTTTGCAAGCAGCACAGACAGTGCCTCTGCGGAACCACTCCTCCACATCTTCTCGCATATGTAGCCAATAAAACCTTTCCCGTATTTTGGAAATTGTTTTGTTCACTCCCAAATGTCCTCCAGAGACTCCACCGTACATTTCTTCTAGAACATCTTTGAGATTTCATGCGGGCACGACTATCTGCATCCGGAATGATTCGCCGTTAGGTGTTTCCCATTTGCGTTTTAATATACCACATTCAATATGAAGAGAGTTCCATTGAGCCCAGTAACTTTTCAGCTTCTCGCTCCGTTCCGAAATATCCTTTCAGTCTGGTCTTTCCATGTCTTCTTTCCAAGCGAGAATAGGTGAAATGTCCGGATCTTCTCGTTGTGCTGTTCTCAGGTCCTCGTTGTCCCAACCTGTAGATGGTTCCACGGTTATCAACTGTATAGTTGCTGTTGTTTCTTTTTCTTCCACCCGGGCGCAATGTTTGTATTTAAGTTTGCATGGACGTCGTGAAAGGGCATCTGCATTTCCATGCATACGACCTCTTCGGTGTTGGATTTCAAAATCATAAGCCTGGAGTTGCTCTATCCATCTCGCCACTTGTCCCTCAGGGGTTTTAAACTGCAGAAGCCATTTAAGCGCTGCATGGTCGGTGCGAAGGATGAATTTCTGACCGTAGAGATATTTA
This sequence comes from Dioctria rufipes, assembly GCA_963924295.1. NCBI lineage: Eukaryota > Metazoa > Arthropoda > Insecta > Diptera > Asilidae > Dioctria > Dioctria rufipes. The sequence continues at coordinate 85,252,937 of OZ002742.1, forward strand.
TGAAAATGTTTTGTTGAACTTACAATGGCAAGTAGCTCTTTTCTTGTAGCACAATAATTTTTCTCTGACTTTGAAAGTGCTTTGCTATAGTAAGCTACTGGAACTTCTTGACCATTCTCCTCCTGCGAAAGCACTGCACCAATACCTTCATTGCTGGCATCCGTGTCTAATATGAATGTTTTTGCCAGCTTTGGATAGTGAAGTACTGGAGCTTCACAGAGCTGTTGCTTCAGATTTTCAAAACTTTCGTTGCATTTATCCGACCATATGAACGGATTTCCCTTTTCTGTAAGTTGATGTAGGCTTCTTACTATATCTGCAAAACCTTTCACGAATCGCCTGTAGTACGTAGCAAAACCAACAAAACTCCGTAATTGATGTTTATCCTTTGTAACTGGCCAATTTTTGACGACTTCTATCTTCTCTGGATCGTTTCTTACTCCTTGTGATGAAACTATGTGCCCTAAATATTTAACTTCATCTTTGAAAAGAGCACATTTACTCGCACTGAGCTTCAATTTTCCATCTTTGAGTCTTTGAAGTACGTCCCGTAAGTTGTTTTTATGTTCCTTGAATGTCCTTCCGATTACTATTATGTCATCCAAGTAGACAAGACATGTTTTCCAGGTTAAACCACGTAGAACACATTCCATTAGTCGTTCAAATGTGGTTGGAGCATTACATAACCCAAATGGCATTACTTTGAATTGCCATAAACCACTGCCAACTGAGAAAGCAGATTTTTCTCGGTCCTCGGGATGTATTTCCACTTGCCAGTAGCCACTCTTTAAATCCAGCGTGGAAAACCATTGCGTTCCGGAAAGGGTATCCAACGTGTCACCAATCCTCGGTAATGGATAGCTATCTTTTCTCGTAACGTTATTTAGTTTGCGGTAGTCTACACAGAATCGGGTGCTGCCAACCTTTTTCCTAACCAAAACAACCGGCGATGTCCAAGGGCTGTTAGATTTCTCTATTATTCCTTGTTTCTTCATGGAGTTCATAATGTCTGACACTTCTGGTTGTTTGGCTAATGGCAATCTTCGTGGTGTCTTTCGAATGGGCCTGGAATATCCTGTATCGATCCGATGCTGAACAAGATTTGTTTTACCATAGTCATCATCATTCATTGCAAATAATTCCGAAAATTCATCAATTACCTCTTTGACATTGTTGTGTTGTTGTTCCCTTAAGGCACTGGACGAAAGAAGTTTCTGAACCTGTTGGGTAGTAGCTGGTATAGGTTTTGTCTCCTTGACATTATTACCATTATCGAAATGTTATTCTCGATTATTTCTCCAAAGACCTGTGCTGCTGCTCCAGTTGTTGTTCTTAGTAGATATTTGGTGGTGTTGTGAAGCCATTTGTTCTTAACAAGATCTGTTCTAACAATTGATCTCGAAGCTCCAGTATCGATAGTGACTGCGCAGTGATTTTTTCCTACATTTTCATATATAACAAGACTGCTATTATTTCTCTGCAACTGGCCTACTTGAATGATGACTTCGGGGCTGTCGATTCCACCAACCAACTTCGGCCCCACAAAGTTGGTTTTTACTAGTTTTCCGACTGCTCAACAGGAGAGGTGGTTCGACTAGTCGCTGTTTGATATCTAGTCTCTCCACGATTAGCTTGTTCCCTGGCTCGACATCTTTGGCATTCTTCTTTCCCCTCTTCTTCAGGTAATTCCACTCGTCGACGTTTTCTGCAGTCTCTTTGAAGGTGCCCTGGTCTATTACAATTCCAGCATCGAAGGACACCAGTCTTCTGTTCCTCCAAACGAGTTTCTAGACAATTCTCCAGAGAGATCTTTTGTTCGTCCAAACGGGTTTCCAGAGATTTATTTTGTTCGTCAAAAGCATTCTTTTGCTCGTCCAAACGGGTTTCCATAGATTTCTTCTGCTCATCTAAACGGAATTCCAGAGAATTCTTTTGTTCAATGAAAGCATTCTTTTGTTCAATGAAAGCATTCTTTTGTTCAATGAAAGCATTCTTTTGTTCCTTGAGAGAATTCTTTTGTTCCTCGAGAGAATTCTTTTGTTCCTCGAGAGTATTCTTTTGTTCAGTTTCTTCCAAGTTCTCTACGAAAACAAATGTCTCAGGATTCTTTCCTTCCTCTATCAAAGCTTGTCTAAGTCGCTCGACTAGAACTTTCTTTGCACCTGTCGTTTGTAATGACCGGTTCCCTAACTCCATTTTCCTGTATTCGAAGCTCCTCCACTTTGCGCCCCATTACTTTAGTAATTCACTTAAACTTAAATATAAATTATTTTCCAGAACTTTCAAAATTTAACACAATTTCACAAAATTAATCACATTTTGAATTTTTAAGACAATTGCCACCACTTTATTTCGCGAATTTATCCCACTTCTGTCACCAGTTGTTGCGAGCGTGGCTTTTGGTTCGTTATTTAAAACACAATATTAAATTTTTAATATGCATGTTCTTTATTTCACTCTAATCTTATACAATTCACAAAGTTTCAATTAATCAACTCAACTTTAATTATCGCTTAATACTGTACTTTCAATTATCGCAATCTAATTACAACACTTTCGCACGTTTATTACTTTCGCTTGTTAACACTGCAACGTCTAAGACAAGACTCTTTTCTTGGCGGTGACAACTGTTATATTTATACCCTAGAGACTCTCCAGATTAGTCTGGAGTGTTCTATTCGAGAATCCTCTTAACTATTCTATTCAATCTATTCTTGAACCTTCCCGAAGATTCTATCATCGATTCTCCGAACCTGAAGTTGTTTACTCTCCATTGCCAGTGGATGTCACCAGTTTGCTCTTTCTATTGCACGTAACAATATTTTAAGGAAGAAAGCGATTTTTATTCAACTAAACAAGTTGTCATGTAATTACATATTTCTCTTAACCACATCAAAGTTTATCTTCATTCATCAATTGCTCTGTACGTTTAAAACTTAATTCTATTAACTTTAAACTTGCCGCATAATATCACGATAAAGCTCGTTATTAATGCAATTTAGCCGGCTTTCAACTTATTTACAATCTACCGGCACATGTTTTCATTCACTACCAGTGCATGACGCAATCTCACAATAATTAAATAAAACAATAAAGCAATTACTACGAGTTTTCTTTGTTTATTTCATCTCCCGTTATTTCAACCCAAATGAAAACTTGTGTCGGAGGTTGCACTTAATTCTTCTTAGAGTGAAAGCAAGATTAAAAATCTCATTGAATGCAACAAAGTAATTATAGCTTTAGCCGGAAGCTGCACATAATTATTCTTAGAGTGTGAATTTCTGTTTCTTATGATATTGTATCGCGTTCTGTGCACCTGTTTAAGACGAGTCGTAAACAAAGCCTAGGGAAACGGCTGAAGGAGCCGAGGGGGCGATAGGCTAGCAACCATACAACCCAACCATAGAGCTTTCATGACGTCATCACCCACGACTATGCTCGTCCACGTCTACGAAGAGCTTTTGGAACCATTTTGTAATTCTGAACATCTCCATAAGAAATAACATGGGATTTTGCCGCAGAACTAGCTTTTGGGACCATTTTGTAATTTTGGACCTCCATAAGAAATAACATTGGATTTTGCCGCAGAACCCGTATAGCTTATCTACTAATTACATAGGAGCGTAGATATATCTTAAGTTTATATATATATATATATATGTATAGCTATAGGATATTGCGCCGCCGTATGGCAGTTGGATTTATTTTTAGTGTGAGATATTATGGGTACGCCCTATTAGGGCCAAACACCGTACACTATGGCTAGACCTACAGTATTATCGAGACGTACCGAACTGTGCAAATTGGGAATAGGTATCTAGAAATACATATGGCCCGGTGAATTCATTAGTTATAGAGGTTAAGTTCAGAACATAGTAACATACAGGGTGTTTCCCCTTAGGAGGTCCATAGAGCGGGAGGTGATAGTACTCACCTAGACGAACCAAAAATTGTATGGCAGGTGGGGGGGCAATATCAACCGTTTAGGAGTTACAGGGTGATTCATAAAAAAAGCTAGGTTTTTACAAAACACCCTGTATCTTAAAAACTACAGGGCGTATGGTCACAGTTAAGGGCTCACTGTATGTAGAACTTCATGGCCTTTCCAACGACAGCTCAACCAGCCCCGTGCCCCTCTCCCCGCAGATGTTATGAAGGTCTAAACTAAAAATTTCGGATTTTCTTTCCTTTTTTTTTAATTTGACCTCTATTATTTTTGCAAAAACGTCGTTAACATAACTTTTTTTTATAAAAACTGTAAACTGTGGAGCCTCCTCTTTAATTTGACCTATTACACCCTATGTGTTAACTGTAGCCGTTAAACAGTTATTAACTCATAACCTTTTCCGGTCACACCGAAATTAGACGATATTTTTTAAAATGACGTACTAAGGGAACAAATTATCGTTGAGGATAGGTTTGAAAATAGGTTTGAGAATAAGTTTAGAGCTAATAACTCTTTAACGGATACAGTTAACACATAGGGTGTAATAGGTCAAATTAAAGAGGAGGCGCCACAGTTTACAGTTTTTATAAAAAAAAGTTATGTTAACGACCTTTTTGCAAAAATAATAGAGGTCAAATTAAAAAAAAAGGAAAGAAAATCCGAAATTTTTAGTTTAGACCTTCATAACAAAGCTGTCGTTGGAAAGGCCATGAAGTTCTGCATACAGTGAGCCCTTAACTGTGACCATACGCCCTGTAGTTTTTAAGATACAGGGTGTTTTGTAAAAACCTAGCTTTTTTTATGAATCACCCTGTAACTCCTAAACGGTTGATATTGCCCCCCCACCTGCCATACAATTTTTGGTTCGTCTAGGTGAGTACTATCACCTCCCGCTCTGTGGACCTCCTAAGGGGAAACACCCTGTATATCGGCATTTAGAAATACATACATGTAAGGATGATCAGTTTAGTAAATAGTAGGCCTACAGCCCTATTGGTGACGACGTAAGGCCTAGGATAAGACAATAGTTTAGGCACGGGACTCTAAGACAAGGGAAACCAAACGAAAGAAGGATTGAATGTACTAGGTAAAATTTCGTTGAAATGTATATTAGAAATAACATCTATATATATTTATATATATATAAATATATATATTTTCTTTATTTTCTCAAGTGGATCCTTCTTTGTAGTATTCGTAGGTATGGTTGAGTAGCTTAGGTTCAGCTCAAAGTTTTTTTTGTTCGTGCTCTTGTTTTAAATGAGCAGTGTTAAGGAATTTCCCTTGGTTGCGAATTCCGATAGTATGGAGTAAGGAGGAATTTAGGTGTAGCACGTCCTGTCCTCTCCGCCTTGCCTCGGTGAGACCTCGCAGAAGCTATGCTATTTCCTTGGTGGGAAAGTGATTCCTAGAATGTTGTAAGGGGGAGGTATTATGCAGGCAGAGAAGCATTCCTGTCGTGAGGTGGACATGAGCTATGATAGCTCCGTCATTCGCGTGTGATTACAGTTTAAGGGTGGTGACTTGATCTCTCTCCCACGCCCGAGCCGACGAGTCCTAGCCGAACTAATTAAGGAGGTTCAGGGAGATCAAGGCACTTCCCGCGTGCTCAGTTTAGTTATATAAGTGGCTCTCGTGCTATGCTGCGTCGCTGGTGTATGTCAGCGGAGATCGGTAACGCACTTAACAGTGAGGGACATTTCCTTTTCTCCAGGGTACTTGGCGCCCAATCAATCTTACAGTAGTCAATAGGATTCGGTGGAATACCGAGATGCATCCGATCAAGCGTACATTATGAAAGTTACCATTACTAATACCTCCGACTTATGGACACGGGGCGCTTTAAAGGAACCCCGTTGTTACAGGAGTCCTTAGAATTACAATGGTTCGACCTCAACAAATATCAAAAAATACCAAGCCAGAAATAATTCAGGTGAAAACTCTGCAGGACCTTAGTTTACTTCAAATGCTAGAGAATTTGTAAACATTATACCTCACCGAAGATTTCTCAATGAAATTACATAATTCTGCTGGGGAATAGTTCTTTTTGACGAATTTGTATTTTTTGTTTGCATCGACTAAAAATTATTGGAGTATTGTGTGCTTGGAGAAACGTAAGTGTAGATGAAACTGGTTACATTCGTAGTATTCAATTCAGCATTATTATGATAGTTTTTCTAAAGATAGTCAATAGAGCCCAATCTTATTGTATCAACCAAAATCCCCTTACATAGTTATACTAAATGTTGTTAGATTAAATTCTAGTGCTAAATGACACCAGTTTACGGATATATACAAGTTTTGCATCAGCTAAAGAGCTATTACCCATATGTAAAATCAGATGAAATTTAACGTGGGTAGGAGAGGGATAACCGCTTGTTATAAAGAATAAAGCTTTCAAAGCAAAAAAAGACATTTATCTACGAAAAACACGTAAGCAAGCTAGATTTGGGCTAAGACCAATTTTTACGATACCCTACAAGATGATGCCCGTATGTAGTTTCGTATGGTTACCTATCATAACCAATTTCATAGGATTGTATGAGGTAGAGATGGAAAGCTAAAAAGTAGGCACAAGAAAGATAACAAAAAAAAAAGAAAAGGGTAATGAAAAACAAAAAAAAAATATGTTAAAAATGTTGATTAATAAACGAAGAGGTTTTTAAAAAAATAAGATTCAAGAAAAAATTTAAAAGTTAAAAGGAATAACAGATTTAAGGAGAAGGTTTTTAAAAAAACAAAAAGAAAAATAATAATAATAATGACAGTAAAAAAGAAAAGCTAAAAAAGAAGCAAGAGTTATAAGAAAAGATTTAAAATATATAGTAGCATAGAGAAAAATAAAAGGGTTGCCCTAGCTTAAATAACTATAGGTAAGATCGTCAAATCTACATAATCAACGCTTGCAGCAGCAGAAGGAGAAGATCTATGAACGAAAATATTAACCATAGTAGATATGCAAGAGTATATATAGGGGATCGACATTATTGCAGCTCAGAGTATGAGCGCAGTACGAGAAATTATTAAGATGCAGCTGATAAGGATAAGTACACTGGTGTCTTTGAGCCTCGGATAGTTACATCCACGGATAATTTACGATCGGAAGATGAGTGAAATAATCGTTTGAACATGAACAAGATATACACTATTCCTATAACAGTGAAGTCCACATATATGATCTCCATAGATGCCGAATTTGGAGCAGCAGTGAAAAAGTCCCAAAATATAGCTACATCTTAGATAAACTTTTAATGGAAAACTATAATTAGGAAACCTGGCGGAACTACGAGAGCATAATTTAATACTGAAAGGCGGGTAATATATATATAATATACAGGGTGTCCCGTAAGTCGACGTCAAGCCGGAACCGGGTGATACACCAAATCGTAACAGTTACCAGAAAAATATAAAAAAAAATCTAAGTCATGTATTTTAAAAATTATAGGCATTTCTTTTGTTTTCGAGAAAATGTACACCTTGTGATGGTTTATTAGCTCCTGTTGCTACAAATCTTTACTTTTTTCAATTTTATTTTTCTTATGTAATCCCGAATAGTGCTTGTGTAACCTGTTGCTTTAAGTTCTAAGCCAACTGCTTCAGCTTGGAAGAAAATGTCACATTTTGCCGAACCAACAATATAAAATTAATAATTCGTTGAACTTTAACTGACTGTTAATTAATCGCAATAATTAATTATTAGTTATCAAGTTAAAATCAATTAAATATTTCAAATCCGCCGCCAACTGTAACTATTTTTCATGCTTCTTAATTTATTGCTAATCTATTACAATTCTGTATTCAATCACATTTTGTAAACAACTTGTCTAGGGCAGTAGATCTAGAAAATTCTCTGTAGCCGACATCCGGCATTCTCATTGTCAAAAAAGCATTGCAGAAGTCAACACAATAAAATACTTGCATTGGAGGAATAAGTTTAAATTTATTTTTTTTACCAAGTCCCATAGTTTGGAATTTCGTTCTTTCGTTAGTTTGGTAAATCGGTTCCTAAAAACTATTAGGAACATAACATTGGCGCCCGAGCAGGGACTTGATAAATTATAAACTTTTTGGAAATCAGCAATTAATTATTCATCGATTTGGAGTATCAGCAGAACGTGACGGATCTCATGTATATAGCTGCATCCAGCATAAAACAAGCGGGAAATCTTGCTGAGGAAGAGTCTGCACAATTTACATTCGCTTTGGAATTTGGTAACAAACGGTTAATTTACTTTGTTTTGGCCAATATATGTACATGTGAAGGCAGAAAAATTGTGAGTACCTTACATTTATTTAACTGAAATAAATATCACGAAAGACAACTGCAAGTTGATAATAGCTGGATTGAAATTGGAGTTTCGTGTTTGGAATTTTTATCTAATAATTACTAAAATATTTAAAGCGAATTGGCATATTTTAATTATCATTGCATTGGCATTCAGACTATATATTATTGCACTTACAGCTATTGCATAATTCGCAATATCTTAGATGCCTTATTGGTGGTTAAATATGATTTATTAAAGAATTTTGTGAGCGACATTTATTGGAATTTCATTTGTGAATTTAATTAAACGCATTTCACTGGTGTTCAAAGGTGGTGCCAAGTAGCTGCAGCTAACAGTACATATCCAATAAAGACATACCGTTTCAGTGTATACATTGAAGAGTTTGTAATAAATCTTATCGGTTCTCGATCCATTTAATTTGCTAAAAATAATTCGAACTTTTCCCCAAATTCACACCTGGTGAGTTGAACTCTTTATCATTAATTACATCATTCTATTATAACATTAATCGTAACAATGAGTGAAGGTAACGACAGTGATAGCGGAGATTCAGACAATGATATTGTGCAATTAAATAAAAAGAAAATCTCGGACTTACGAATTTTACGCGGTACAGTGACTATGCAGGAAACAAAAATGAGAAATTATATAGAATCTCCAGGTAAGGTATTTAGCTTAACCGAATTAGAGACAAGATTGGGGTTGCTTGAAGGTTACTTAGTGCGATTCAATGATATTCAAGGTCAATTAGAGTCCGAGGACCCTGAAGAACATAATAGTGATAAACGCCAGACTTTCGAAGAGACTTATATTGCATTAAAGGGCAAAATTCTCGCGTTAATAGATCAAAAACGTTCGCGTATGTCATTACCTTCCCTGAACAATACCTCCGCGTTTACGTCCAGTCAAGTCCGCAATGCAAGTTTGCCTAAGTTGCAGATCAAGAAATTTACGGGTAACCCCATAGATTGGCCGGACTTTTATGCAACGTTTAGAACTTTAGTACAGGAGAATGACTCCTTTAGTAATGTAGAAAGGTTGGCTTACCTACGCAATTCATTAGAAGAGGGACCAGCGCAAATAATTAATAACATAGGATTAGATGAAAACGGCTTTGAGAATGCTCTTAGTTTATTAAAGACTCGATATGAGAATAAGCGGCTTATCTTCCAAGGCCATATTCAGGCGTTGTTTAACCTCAAATCAGCGGAGAAGAATTCAGCAGTCCACTTAAGACAAATCGCAGATTCAGTCAAATCACATCTCAGAGCTTTAGATAATATCGCTACTAAAGAGCAAATAGCTGACGGTTTACTACTTCAAATACTTCACGACAAGGTTGATACTGTTACTCTCACGAAGTGGGAGGAAGAAGCATCGTTACGCGTGTTACCTTCCTGGGGTGAGTTTATTGAATTTTTGGACAAACGGTGTCAAACACTTGAAAATACACAACATGTTCAGCGAAATAAATTCGAGAGCACTAAATCTAATCATCCTAAAGCTAAGTCAAGTAATCTGCGAAGAATCTCTCTAACAGCCGCTCAGGTTGATTCGACGTGCATACTGTGTCATGGTCGAGGCCATGCGATATCGAATTGTAGCTCCTTCTTGAAATTAAACCCAGTCGAAAGGTTTGCCGAGGTTAAACGGCTAAAGCTATGCATAAATTGTTTAAAGGCTAATCATGCCGTAAAGAATTGTAAATCGAGAAGGTGTCGCTATTGTAACTTTAAGCACAATACTCTCCTACACAGACATTCAGAAATCAATCAACCGAATGTGTTGTTATCGGATCCTGTCAACGAATCCTCTTCGATTACATCCAGTCCCACAGCATTAATTAACGCAACTGCTATGACGTCAGAATTAGAAAGGACTTCTATCGCGGATGTGTCCGATACTGATATAGATGTTGTATTGGCAACTGCCTTAATTGAAGTACGTGACAAGGCAGGTCAATTTATTCCTTACAGAGCCTTGCTCGACTCAGGGTCTTCTTTGCATTTCGTCTCAGAGCGAATGGTTCAACAGCTGAGATTGGAACGATCGAAGGTTAATATTGGTATCACTGGTATAGGCACTACTTCCACAGCAGTGAAACATAAGGTCCAGATTGTCATTAAGTCCCGTATGAATGGTTATCAAAGTTCGTTTGAAGCCTAGGCAGACGGACAAAATCAATGATCATTCGTTCGTAATTGATTTTTTCAAAAATCTAGTTACCCATGGTTTTGTGAATTAAAACGAAAGTCCTGTCAATTTTTATATGTAATTGACAGCACATTTTTAATAATTAAAATTCAAATTCAATGGTAAAGCGATTTTTGAAAAATTCAATTACGAACGAATGATCATTGATTTTGCCCGTCTGCCTAGGGTATTAGTGCTACCCAAAATAGCGAGCGATCAGCCCTGGCGAAGTTTTAATGTAAAACATTGGAAGATACCTGATAATTTACCTCTCGCTGACCCAGAATTCAATACCTCTCGACCCGTTGATGTATTAATTGGTGCTAGTCTATTTTTTGAACTGCTTTCGATTGGTCAGATCCGCTTTGGTAAGGGGCTTCCCGTTTTACAGAAGACATTGCTCGGATGGGTGGTATCCGGAGGCGGAAAGACGTCTGTTGGCAGTTGTCTAGTTGCAGCAAATGCGTCTGAGAAAGACGACGATCACATCGAAGAAGTGGTTCGGCGGTTTTGGGAACTCGAAGCTTGCAAGGACGCCGTCAGCCCACTATGCTACGTTGATAGGGAATGCGAAGAGCACTTCGTCAGGAACGTGAAGAGAGATATAACTGGCAGATTTTCTGTCAAATTACCCTTTCGGAAAAACCCAAACTTACTTGGTGACTCGTTGGAAATTGCGAAAAAGAGATTTTTCAACCTCGAGCAAAAATTGTTGAAGGATGTTGATCTTCGAAGCCAATATTCGGAATTCCTAACCAACTACGTGGAGTCCGGCCATATGGAGAAGATATCGTTCGCTACTCTTCCTTGTGAAAACTATTTGCTCCCACACCACTGCGTGCTTAAACCTGAGAGCAGCAGTACAAAGTTACGAGTCGTTTTCGACGCTTCATGCAAAACGACTTCAGGACACTCGCTCAATGATGTCCTCATGGTGGGCCCAGTAATTCAAGATGACTTATTTACTGCCCTTATCAGATTTCGCTCCCATAGGGTTGCTTTAACAGCTGATATTTTTAAAATGTACAGACAGGTGTGTGTAGAGCCACCAGACACAAACTGGCAATGCATAATCTGGCGAGATTCACCTAAGAAGGCATTGGAGTTCTATCGTTTGACCACTGTTACGTACGGTACATCACCTGCATCTTTTCTATCAACACGCTGCCTTCTTCAACTAGCACAGGATGAGGAATCTAAGTATCCCAATGGAGCTAAAACTCTTCGCCGTGATTTCTATGTCGACGACATGCTGACCGGTGCAAATACGTTAGCAGAAGCCATGACAATTAAAACAGAAACAGAGCAGTTGCTAAGCAGAGGAGGCTTTCCTTTAACCAAGTGGTGTTCTAACAGTAAGGAAATTCTGTCTTAGATCGACGATGCTTGTTTGGAAAAATATCTCAATATATCTGGTGAACACGCAATTAAAACATTAGGCATGATCTGGCAACCTCAACAAGATATTTTTCGTTTCGTAAATCAAGGAACTTCAAACTTATCTCGCATTACAAAGCGAACAGTTCTTTCCGCAATTAGTCGCCTGTTCGATCCGCTAGGTCTCATAAACCCCATTATAGTAAGGGCTAAAATATTTCTTCAGCGCTTATGGAGCTTAAAAATAGCTTGGGATGAGACCTTACCGCAAGTTCTGCATTCTGAATGGACTTCCTTTCATAGTCAACTTGAGCTTATTAATATTGTTACGAAATTTTCCTAAAATTTAAGTTATTTAATTAGATGAGATGAATTAACATAAGAAAAAGTTTTGAATTGTAAGATAATAGAATTTATTATGATTAAATTTAAAATAAATGTAATAGAATAGATGTAAGAAAATTGCGCTACTTTGGAAACGACCGGACCCATTGGAAAATGCAATTTCCGGCATCCCGAGGAGAACCGTGGAAATAATGTCAAGAAGATTTCCTTCTTGCGGTACGAAAAGCGAAAGAGTGAGGTCGTGTTCCAAAAGAAAAACCCATTGTACATAAATTAAAATTGTTAAAGAAGTGTTAAAGAATTGTTAAAGTGAAATAAAACTAAAGCAGATGTGCGCAGAAAACAGTGTTATTATTGAAGCAGATAAAAACAGAATAAACTAAGATTAGTTTTAATTTTATTGACCGCGAGTTTCCCGTCGGGAAAAAGATAATTCGTAGGTGGTGGGTGTTCGAGAACGGATTTTGCGGTGAGTACCAGCACCTTAAGAATTTTAGGAAAGGCATAAAAATAAATAAATAAAATGTAGTCAGTTTGGCATTTTATTTAACTTTTTCCACATTTAATTTCTAATTTTTGATAATTTGCTAAAAGGATTTATTTAGCAAAAATCGCTCATCACTGACTGAAACTTTCCCCACGGTCAAGCTTCTACTTCTCCTTAACAGCACGAAAATTTAGCCTACCCACACATAAATTTTGTGGTGTAAATAACAAGAACGAAAGCTCGATCTAAAAGTGTTATACTTACTGACTTTGGCCGCCATCTTGACCATTCGTAGTAAATCCAGCAAATTTGTTCTCCCAAGCCGAATTTAATTATAAATCAGCCAAAGAACACCAAAAGGGAAGGCGATCAACTTTTATTTCCTCCCAGGCTGGTGCCCCCTGGCATTATTTCCACGTGCTATCTTAACACCACTCCAAAACTGCAAACACTGACACCTCCAAACACAATACCGGCGTTTGCGCACTATAACCCGGATAACTTTACGCCACAGATCAAATTTGTCCCGCCGTTAATAAACAATCGAAACAAGCAAGTAAAAACACAAATTCTCGACCCGATTTTAATTCACTAAATTTTACATAAATAAAACACGATTGGCACTCGCGCACGCCTAGGAATATCAGTAAAGTACCCGCACACGTAAGTCTAAATCGCAACTATACGAGACTTACGCCGTCCATTCATTCCACAGAGAAGTTTCGTTCATTCATAAATTTCGAAAACGAAATTCTCTGCTGGGGAATAAAAGCTGCAGAAAGAATTGAGAAATTACACCACCGATGTACTTAAGGGGTCTACTGATTAGGCAAAACTCAACACAACTTCGAATGTTGCTAACCTACTTCTGAGCTCTGCTTTCCGGCAACACTTCCATCAACTTTATTGCTGACCTACTTAGGCATTCTGCTCTCGTGCGATATTTACATCGCCCTCCGCTTATCAACTTTATCGTGTTCCCCACTGCAAGCAATTCACGATAAAATCTCCCTCTCGATTTACTAAAATTGTAACACTGGTGTCAAGTGTGGGGTCCACGAACAGATTTCGAAAGAATCTTGTACCAATTAAAAGTAAAAAAAAAAAAAAAAGAAAAATGGATAACCAAAACGTAAACAACACGATAGAAACTAATTTTAGCTCAGCACAGTCGAATTCGACTTTAGATCTGTTAGAGAACTATATGTGCCGACAAGCCCAGCAAATTCAGAACGTTACCACAGTAGTCGAGTCGCTTGCTGGTAAATTGCGTAACTTGGAAGTTAATCAGGAGGAAACAGTTCAAAGAGCTATCGATGGTCTAGCCGCCCATCCTACGCCACCCTTTAGGAGGCCGCCCATTATTGGTCCACCGCCAGCAGCAACTGCTAATCAAAGGGATAATTCTCTTATTAACCTAGAAGAACAGAGACTTAATGATGGAATACCGGAGACGCGGTTTAACGAGGCGGTCTCCAATGTACAATTGCGTAACTCAAATTCTAGCGACCAGCCGCCTGCTAGTGCGCCAGAGGAAGTTATAAATAACTCCAGTCCTAATATTTATGGTAGCTTCCAAGAGCATGGATCGAACCGCACAGTACCAGAGCCGCAAGAAAAGAGAGTTACACTAGATTCGCGACCTCCTAGCTCAACCTTCATCAGCGAGCCATGCAATAACAACAGTCAAAATGCTGTCGCAGGGAATCACCCTCACGTGCCGCACACGGATGCACAAAAGGTTTGTCCCTTACCACATGCGGACTCCCAGTACAGTTTATCAGCCACACCATTTGTTACTCCAGCTCGGCTTGCTCTAGCTCCCAAAGATTATGATGGCAAAGAACCTTGGTCTATATATCGCAGACACTTTGAAGCTACAGCACGCGCTAATGGATGGGATGCTAACTTTAAAGCTCTATACCTCGTCCCCTACCTGCGAGGAACTGCTTTAAGTTTTTACGACACACTCCCCGAGTCGACCAGAGAAGACTACGAAGCACTAAGTCAGGCACTAAATGCTCGATTCTCGGATGAGTATCAAATTGCCATAGCGCACATTCAGCTGCGTGGGCGAATACAGCGACACAATGAGAGCCTTACGGAATTTGCCACAGACGTACAACGACTCGTCTATCTGAGTTTTAAGGAAGCCGCAGAATGTACTAGAAACAGAATCGCTCTTGGCCAGTTTCTAGATGATATAGCAGAACCTTGGAGTCGGCTTTGGCACAGGCTATTAGAATCGAGGCCAGCCGAGATGCCACGCGTATAAGTAGACGAAACCTTCGACCTATGGAAACGACTATCTTAAACAGGCGCGCGAGCAGAGGTAAAGGAAATCCGCGACAGACTTCGGGAAACTAGATTCGCCCAGACTCGAGGAGCCAAGACTGGGCCTAGAAACAAATAGAGCTCCAATACCAGCATACTCCAAAATTTTTAAATGGGAAATTTCTCAGCAGACCAAACAGCCGAAAATATCACCTGCTAAGCAAACAACAGCCCCGAAGAAACCAAAGGCCAAGACGATCGTGAAAACTGCAGGTAACTCAGAGCCACCTAAAGCCTGCCAGTCAAGAAAAAGGCAAACACCACCTAGGCCAACTATTCTTGAAACGAATGTCGAGGGCACAGTAAAATGGTTTAATGTGCGACAAAGATATGGCTTTATAGTTCGACAAGATAGCGGTGAAGAGCTTTTCGTACATGGATCAAACATTAAGGCAAACAATCCCCAAAAAAGAATTCCATCCTTAGGAGACGGCGAGTTCGTCATCTTCGATGTAGTAACCGGCACAAAGAAGCGGGAAGCTATCAATGTGACTGGACCTAAAGGACAGCCAGTTATTGGAAACCGTTTTGCACCAGAAAAGAAACAAACTAGTCTAGCACGGCCTTCGATTACTAACAAGAAAGCTGCCGCCTACCAAAGAGTCAACAAAGTCACTAATGGTAATGCTGATAAGGAAAAGATTCAGCTTCAGTGCTACCCTGATATAGGATCACTATCGCTGGACTACGGTGATATACACGAAGAACCTTTCGCAATACAGGATAGCGTAGAAAACAAGGTAATTATACCACCGCCTGCAGAGTATATCGACGATAAGACAGATTTAAACTACCACCCACTGACTCATTGGGGCAGGAGTTAGTGGAAAATCAGGCCCCGGATCCACATAGAATTTTTATAGGAGCCACGGAAGCAATAAACAACATCTCAGTAGA
Organism: Dioctria rufipes; assembly: GCA_963924295.1. NCBI lineage: Eukaryota > Metazoa > Arthropoda > Insecta > Diptera > Asilidae > Dioctria > Dioctria rufipes. Next base: position 85,268,805 of record OZ002742.1, read on the forward strand.
TGGGAGGGTGAACGGCGCTATTTGTCAATTACTCATCGATACAGGAGCAAGCCAGACCATAATCCACCCTCGTATATTAAATAGATCTTGTTGCGAAACTAAATTAAGTCCCTCAAATGCTGTTATTCAGAGCGTTAGTGGAGAAATTTTTCCAGTAGATGGAGTGACTAAAATTCTCATAGAAATAGGTGGTTTTTCTACTCACCACTCTGCGTTTGTTGCTACCATCTCTGATGACTGCATCATTGGAGTTGACTTTCTTCTTCGCTACGCTTGCAAACTGGATATGGGACATGGCACTCTCTGCATTGCCAACGAAATAGTCCATCTAAAACAAATAAAAAAACAAGAGCTAGAAGCAAAAACTGGAAAGCATCTGATTATACTACCTGGAGAACAGGAGCTATCTGGTAACTGCTCATCTACTGGACACGTGTTGATTCCATCCACGTCTAATTTTCAGAATACCACAGACTGGTTCCTGCCGGCTTCATTAGACAAAAACAGAGTCGAGTCGACCCGGATGCTGAATACTTCTCACAAGGAAGCTCGAAATTCGACAACAACTAACCTCGAGAGCTTAGAAGTCGGTCCTAAAATAATAAATAAAAGTCAGTCCAAAACAGCCATTACGTCTCCCGAATTTTTCGCACTATATCAGCGTAGCATACTATCTTTAAGTAACGAACAACAAAATTTTCTATGGCAACTATTAAAGAGATATCAGGACATATTCTCCCAAGCAAAAGATGACATCGGCAGAACTTCCGTACTACGGCATAAAATTGATATCGGAGGTGCTAAACCCATTAAGCAGCCACCACGCAGGATTCCTCTTTCTCGAAGAGCAGAAGCAGAAAATCTCATACGAGAAATGATCGAGCAGGGCATTGTACATCCGTCTAAAAGTGCGTGGAGCAGCCCCGTCGTACTGGTCAGAAAGAAAGATGGTTCACTTCGGTTCTGTGTCGACTATCGGAGGCTTAATGAAGTTACTCGAAAGGATTCCTACCCCCTCCCACGAATGGATCTAACTCTAGATGCCATGGGAGACTCCAAATGGTTTGCCGACTTTTAAAATTGTTTTTTTTTTAAAAAAAAAATTTTTACATGTGATTATACATATTTTTTCTTTTATATGTGTTTATACATATGTTTTCATTTATTTACTTAAAAATTATTTATATGTGTTTATACATATGTTTTCAAATTCTTTATGTGCGTTTATGCATATGTTTTTAGATTCTTTATATGTGTTTATACATACTTTTTATAAAAAAAAAATTTTACGTCTGATTATACATATCTCTTCTTTTATGTGTTTATGCATATTTTTTCTTTTATATGTGTTTATAATATGTTTTCAAATTCTTAAAAAAAAATTTTATATCTGTTTATACCTATTTTTTCTTTCTTAGATTTATCTATAAATAGGTACGTTACTTCTAATGCATAGTATATGGTATGTGTTTATAAATACATTTTTTTTTGTGTATTACATTTTACATCTTCAATCTTGTTTTCAAATTTCTATTATGTTTAAAATAGTTAAACTACCTGTAGATGACGGGTACGTGTAATTGGATTCTGCTCAACATGAATTAATGATTTTGGAAGAGGAGGGGGTGGAGGCGGTTCTCTTGTTGTTAAACTTACTTTATTACTTGCCTGTGTAGGCTGGGGAGCACGGTGTTTGATTGCATCTTTTAATTCCGAACTATTTATTTGTGAGTTAGTTTTGTTTGTTGTTGTTAGTTCCTGGGTAGGTGCTAGTGAGGAAATCCGAGATTTGTTTGCTCTTACGATTTCCGATTGGAAAGTCAATTAAAAATTCATTTTCTGTATTATTATAGAAATAAAATGATTTGTTTAATTATTCACTCTTTTTCTTAAAATTTTAGCCTTATTATTTTTTTGTAGTAAATGCAATTGTAATCCCTTCCTGGAAGATTAGCCATTATTCGTGAAATGGTTTCAATCTATTATTATGTACGGTTACTCTTCTTTTACCGATTTGTATGATTGTGTTAACAGGCGTAAAAGCTTGTACCACGAGAAATGGTCCTAGCCATATCTGGGAAAGCTTGTGTTTTTTAGCGGGATTTTTTAGCAATACTTTATCTCCTGCTTTGAAAGTTACCGGACGTGAGTTCCTATCATAGTACGCTTTCGACTTTTCCTTGGCTTTCAGCAAATTTTTTCGGGCGATAGCATATGCGTTTTGTATTTTGTACCTAAGAAGGTGATAGTAACTCTCGTGGTTATAAATGGGCTCTGGCTCTCTTTTAAGATTAGAGGGAACATCTGCTGTGAATCCGAACAGACAGTCCATTGGCGTGAGCTTAGTGCCTTCATGTGGGCTGTTATTGTATACAAAAGCCGCGGTTCTCAGGAATCGATCCCAAGCCTTTGGATTTTCGGACACAATAGCTCTTAAATACTCCACTAGAGGTCTGTGGGTTCGTTCAAGTGCGCCATTGGATTGCGGATGATAAGCGGAAGTCTGTAATTTTTTTATTTTTAGAAGTTTACAGACACGTTTGAAAAGATCGCTTAAAAAGTTAGATCCCTGGTCAGTTACTACCTTTTTAGGAATGCGATAACGAGTAATTATCTCATCGAAGAATATTGCTGCTACCGTTTCTGCTTCGCCATTCGGCATGGCATAACAATCTACGAATTTCGTAAGATTGTCTTGGAATGTCAATATATACTTGTTTCCGGAGTGGGTTTCTTCTAGTGGTCCTACTATATCTAAATAGATTTTCTCAAAGGGCATTAGGGCAGTATCCGTGATTATCATCGGCATACGGTATTCCGGGCTAGCCTTCATTTTTTGGCATTTAGGGCACTTTCGAATATATTTCCTGATGGAACTGAGCATATTTTTCCACTTATATTTTTTCTTTATTTTTTTATAAGTTTTCATTACTCCTTGGTGACCACCAAACGCGGAGTCGTGATAGTCTTTTAAAATTGTCCCGATTTCTTCAGGGTCTGAGATATTTTCCGGTAATGTATGCTGGGAATTTATTAGATTTTGGTTCCAAGGTAATTCGCCGTGTTCAGATGCACTGCTTTCGGATCTGCTGCTATCAGTTGAGTCAATTTCGACTAATTCATTTTGGAGGTTCCGTGGATGATTTTGAACTATATTGGGAGTTTTTGGGTTTTGATTTTCTTCTTCAATATCATTTTGTGCCTCCCTTATTTGAGCTCTCGTAACAGCATGACAATGTTTTTGTTTAGGCTTTGAGGGTGTTGGAGAACTAGAATCATTTTCGTCGATGTCGGAATCGGCTCGGTGATGTACCTGAGCTTCCACAATGAACGAATTGGGGTTTGCCTGGTTTAGCTCGGCAGGTATTCGACTAAGCGCGTCTGCATTAGTGTTATATTTTCCAGGCTTATATTCAATTTTATAATCAAACTCTGAGAGTTTATGGTGAAACCTGACTAATCTCGATGTCGGGTCTTTCACATTGAATACGCCTTTCAAGGGCTTGTGGTCTGTGTAAACCGTAAAAGCTCTACCTTGTAAATAACACCTGAAGTTCCTGGCGGCCCACACAATAGCGAGCAACTCTTTTTCTATTGTGGAGTATCTTTGTTCCGCCTTATTTAAACTTCTACTTGCATACGCTATTGGCCTGTCTTTACCTATTGCCCCTTGTGATAAAACAGCTCCCAATGCCTCGTTACTAGCATCTGTTGTTAGATTAAAAGGTTGGGTAAAATCTGGATACTTGAGTAGAGGCGGATTTATAAGGGAATTTTTAATTTCATTGAAAGAGTCTTGGCACTTTTGAGTCCAATTAAATTTGACGTCTTTCCGTAATAGATTTGTTAATGGCCTGACTATCTTTGAGAAATTAGGGATAAACTTGCGATAGTAGTTTGCCAATCCCAGAAACGATTGGGTTTGTCTCACAGTTCGGGGTTGAGGAAAATTTTGAACGCAACTTGTTTTACCGGGATCTGGAAGTGCTCCTTCGTTTGAGCATTTGTGTCCAAGGTAGATTACTTCTCGGCGAAGGAACTGACACTTTTCGGGTTGTAATTTAAGATTATGGGCTCGAAGTCTGTCGAATACCTTAGCCAGTTTCTCGTTATGATCTTGTAAATTTTTTCCATATATTACAATATCATCGAGATAGACAAAGCATTCTAATCCTTGGAGCCCCGTTAGAATGTAATTCATCAGGCGTTGAAAAGTCGCAGGTGCGCCTTTCAACCCAAATGGCATTCTCTTAAATTCATAATGCCCGTAAGCGGTACTAAATGCAGTTTTTGGTCTATCCCTTGGGTCAACCAGTACTTGATGGTATCCGCTTGCAAGGTCAAGAGTAGTAAAATACCGTGAATGCCCAAGTTGATCCAGTATATCCTCTATCCTGGGTAGTGGAAAGGCATCCCCTATAGATTTCTCGTTGACTTTACGGAAATCTACTACTACGCGCCAACGTTTATTGCCGTCAGGCCCAGCTTTCTTGGGGACTACAAGTAACGGAGAATTCCATGGGCTTTTGCTTATTTGGATTATGTCATTCTCCAACATATCCTTGATCTGTTCATTTATTACAGCCCGGTGCGTTTCTGGAAGTCTATACATCTTTTGGTTTATTGGTGGCTGATTGTGCAAAATGGGGATGGTATGCTTTATGGTATTAGTGCTTGTTAGTTTATCTCCCTTTAGATAAAAAAGATCGTTATACTTATAGCATAACGCAAGAATTGATTTTTCTTCTTCGTGATTTAAATTTTCATCCAACAGTAATTCTTTACGTAAAGCCACAAGTCTGTCTGGGTTATAGCTTTTAATATGGTTTACGTTTATTGAATACGGATTGGAGTTGAAATTTGTCTTATCACCTTTGAAGTTGTATTCTGTTTTGTTATGTGTACGAGGGGAAGGTGGATCACCTTCTTTCTGATTACTTTGGGTATTTATGTCGTCCAAAGGTATATTGAGAAGTTTAATATTGTAATGACTACTTGGAACTAGAGTAAGCTTTAGTCTTCTTAGGAATACTGGTTCTATGTTTATGTTTAGAACAGATAATGGTATAAAGCTTTTATTAGGACCAACTAGGCAATTTGCGACAAATACTCCTTCTTGGATCTCCTGAGACATACAGATCATTTCTTGGTCCAATTGTAATGGTATGCTCAGTACAATTTGAGATCGAGGAGGTATTCTATTGGATCGCTGAAGTACTACTTCATATTGCCTACTTTCCTCTTTTTTTGAGGTGTTCAGAGTTTCTTCCATTGGAGGTAAGGCATTTTTGTTATCTGGTACCCGTGATTTAAATTGCTCCTCCAATTGATCACTTGGTATTTCCTCTCCATCTTCTAGGGATGTTTCGAGAGGTACCGTGAATTCAATAGGGTTGGTTTCCGTGCGAGGGAACCGGAGTAATTTATTAGGCCCTTCGATATTACAATTTTTTGCAAGAAAATCATTGCCTAGCAGCCCATCGTGGGAGATTTGGGCAATGTTTTCTACTACCTGGAGTTTGCATGGGACACTGCGGCTTAATAAAAAGTTGCCTTGGCAGTTTCCCAATGTTTCTCCTTCTCCAAATGGAGTCTTCAAAGTCACCTTTTGGCTTCGTTCTATATGTTCTGGGTTATCTAATGCTTCCTTTTTTATGATGCTTACTTCAGCTCCAGTGTCTACTATCAGCCGAACGGCTGTGTTTTTGCTTATGTCCAGAGGTAAGTCTACCACTGGTACATTTTCTCTATTTGATTGTTTTTTTGTTTGATAGGACCCTGAAGTAATTTGCGCAGTTTTATTTAATGTCGAGCCGGGGATTTTTCGGTCGACAGTGTGCCGTTTCCCGATTTTGTAGCTTCCCATCGTTGCTTCTGTTGACAAGTGGGTACTGTATGACCTCTTCTTCCACAAAACTTACACATCTCTTGAACATTAAATCTTTGTTCGTGATTTGGATTGCCCCACTGAGTGTTGTTGTTACTATTTAAGTGATTCCGTGGCGCTTTGACATTTTGTTTACAATATTGGGCATCATGCCCCTTTGTTCTGCAGTTAATACAGAAGGGAGTATTTTTACGTTTTAAACAATCATCATACGTATGTCCCTTGTATTTGCAATAACTGCAGGTGATCCTACCTAAAAGTAATTTTTGCTCTTCGTATGGTTTCTTGTCTGGATATTGAGAAGAAGAGTTCTGGAATGGAGGTGGACTTCTTAAGGATTCTCTTGCCTTACTGGCTTGAGTAAAGCACCAATTATTTGTTTGATTTTTGTCAGTATTAAAGGATACTGAAGGTACCTTTAATGACTCCAGTTTTGGAGGTATACCACACTCAGTTTTTATATTAGGTTTTCCTGTATCAGTTGTGTAGGGATATATAGAGGAGTTTAAATTTTCGTGTATGGGATAACCATAAGCATTAGTAAAAGTCGAGGTATTTGGTCTAAAGAAATGGTCCGTTTGAAAAGAATTTGTATGTTGAGGTAAGTAGTTTATTGGTTGTGGAATGAAAAAGAGACCCTGTTGTAACCTTTCCATATCTAATGCTTTTTGAATGAGAGTCTCTAACGAGCTTTCATTTATTGTCAACAGATAGGCCCTTAGATGGGGGTTATTTGCACCACTCTTTACGGAAGCCATTGCAAAGTCCTCTATCTGTTGCTTTACTACATTAAAATTTTCAGCACCGTATTTGCTTTGTGCTGCCTCGTTACATTGTACTAAAAGTCTTTTTAGTCTAGTAGTAAATGTATTAAACGATTCTTGGGGATATTGTCGGCAAGTGATTAGTTTGTTAATTAACTCATGATATGTTTCACGAGGTAAGTAAGTCCGATAAAGCAACTGCTCAACTTCTTCAAATGTCGTGAGTGTACTGGACGCTATTAATTGATATGCATTTCCTCTCAATCTTGTTGGGAAAATTTGCATGAAGGCTGCCTTTTCCTCCTCCGCTAGACATTGTCGTACTTGTTTACAACAGCCTAGGAACGTTTGCAGTTCTGTGAGGGTTTCAGAATTAATTTCTCCAGAGAACAAAGGCACCATTTGTGCAGTAAGTTTAACTACTTTCTCATAATTCACTGGCATTTTGGCTGGTTGGTTGGGTTGCTTTCTCTGGGGAATATCTGGAGTATCGTTATTAGAAGTAGGCGCGGTTAATGATTTTTCTGTGATTAGGGCGTTTAAGCTATTTCTTCTTACTAGAAAATTAATTAGGCTGTGCCTTCTGAAACGTTTACCTGAGCGATGCTCACGATACCAGTTTACGGAAGGTCGACTTTGGGATGAATTACACTCTACACTTGGGCTATCTGGAGGACTGGTATTGTCAAATGATAATGAATTTATTGCCGTCTCAAAGGTAGAGCATGAAGAACTACGGCCAGTTTTAGCAGACTTTTCTCGAAAAGGAGGTAGTCTTGACTAGTTTTGTATATACGTATGTATATGAATAATCTTGAAAAAAAAGAACAAGTTTGACGGAATATGTGCAGAATTCTCTCGAAGAAACGATAGTTTAACTAATTTTTATATATATATATGCTTGAATATATGTTAATAACAGAAGTTTGATTGAAGATGTATTACACTGACATTCTTTGATGTGTGTTTTATACTAAGTAGTTTATTTAAAGTACTTTGGGGAGATGAGTAATATTGAAGCTCTGCCAATCGCTGAACTTAGATTGAAACTTACTTAGTGCTTGATGTATGTAGTTTCAGCAATGCTTTGATGTCTGTCCAAAATGTGGATTTTACGTCTTCTTAAGATCTGAGCCGATAAATTTCCTTAGAAGTATATTCCCTTTATTTCTTGTAGTAGTTGTTGGAATTAAATCAGGAACAAACAAATTAAGTCAGAAGTGCCCTAACGTCATGCTTTTGACGCTAGTTTTTGTTTCACTTCTATGTGGGTTCGAGGATCAAGGTTTTTCAAGTATATTGAATTAACTTCCTTGATCCTACCGGCTGCGCCAAATTGTTAGGTAGGAATTTATCCTACTTAAACTTTGCTGTGGTTTCTTTGTGGAGAAACCGTTTGACTTAATTTTTTGTTTTTCCCAGCAGCGACTGTCGTATCTCTAATGTGAGAGTAGATGCGTGGAGTAGCTTGTTAAAGCACAACTCCTAGTGTTATTATGGAGTAGCTTGTTTAAAGCACAACTCCTAGTATTATTATGGAGTAGCTTGTTTAAAGCACAACTCCTAGTGTTAGTATGGAGTAGCTTGTTTAAGCACAACTCCTAGTGTTAGTATGGAGTAGCTTGTTTAAAGCACAACTCCTAATTCAAACGAACTGTTTACTGTACACTTCTTCCAATCGACTGCTCTCGACTTCTTTATTTAACTCGACTCCTTTCTTTTACAATTTCTTACCTTATTTATACAGAGTAATCTTATTAATACGGAAATAAATGAAATACTTCCGACCAAACATTTTGTATATAACAGTACAAAGTGTTAGGTCATTTGCACTTCATTTATTTCTGTTTATAAATAAATCGCGGCACTCGTCGCTTCCGTACATACATACATATATTTTTCTCTGACTAGAATCGTACTGAGCGTTTCGTCAGTACTTTATCGCATTTGTTTTTACATACGTACATACATAAATCTCGACAAACGCTAATCGCTTGTTGTTTGTTCATCGTGATATTCATGATTTACATACATACCTACATAAACATCATTTTTTTCATACACAAATCGTGAACCATCATTTGGTCACCTGGGTTCTACCGCTGGCGCAAGGTTATCGTATTACAACGTGCGAATTCTTGCGCGCAGGGTATTGCGTCACTCAATCTACCTTAGTTATTTCCTCAACTTGTTAAGTAATTGGGGAAGGTCAGTAACGAGTGGAATTATAATTTAATGAAAATGATGTAGGCATGTATGTTCATTGAAAAATGATGAAAATATGTATGCTTGCATTTGCTAGCATTTCTTTGATAATTCTTGTAGGTATGTACGTATGTTACAATGCTCACTTAAAATTGTGGGTGGAGGTATGTATGTAACAACCCTAGATCTTCAATCCGGGTATTGGCAAGTTGAAATGGACAAAGAAGATCGGGACAAAACAGCATTTAGCACCGGAAGTGGTTTGTATGAATTTAGTGTCATGCCGTTTGGCTTAACGAACGCTCCAGCTACCTTCCAACGATTGATGGAGTTAGTTCTAGAAGGGATTCCCTACACCACCTGCCTGGTATACTTGGATGACATTATCGTCCATGGTAAGACATTCGAAGAAATGCTAGATCACCTGAAAACAGTCTTCGAAAGGCTAGGACTAGCTGGCCTGAAACTATCTCCAGCGAAATGCCAGCTTTGCAGGGACGAAGTAAAATTCCTAGGGCACGTTGTATCCAGCAAGGGTCTAGCAACTGACCCCGATAAGGTGAAAGCTGTCCAAAACTGGCCCCAGCCTATGAATAAGACAGAGATTCAATCGTTCCTTGGGCTGTGTGCTTACTACCGCCGCTTCATACAGGATTTTTCAAAAATTGCTAAGCCACTCACCACCCTGACTGAAAAAAATGCGAAATTTGCCTGGACTGAAGATTGTGCGGCGGCCTTTAATACGCTGAAGACAAAACTGACAACGGCACCTATACTCTCACAACCAAAGGAGGGAGGCCGCTTCGTTTTAGACACCGACGCCAGCTATTATGCATGGGGAGTTGTATTGTCACAGGTCCAGGATGGTGAAGAGAAGGTCATTGAGTTCCACAGCAAAACACTCAATAAACCGGAGCGTAATTATTGCGTAACTCGCAAGGAACTTTTAGCTGTAGTAAAAGCGATAGCTCATTTTCAACCTTACCTTCTAGGCCGTCACTTCCTCCTACGAACTGACCATGCCTTGTTACGATGGCTGATGAATTTCCGCGAGCCAGAAGGACAGATCGCTAGATGGCTAGAACGTCTTCAAAACTTTGACTTCGAGATACAACACAGACCAGGAAATAAGCATGGAAATGCAGATGCCTTATCTCGTCGTCCGTGCTTAAGCTCCAACTGTCGCTATTGTGCTCTTTTAGAGGAAAAAAACATAATAAAACTTAGGATAGCAGTTATCCACGATTCAATCGCTACCCAACAAGAGGAAGACGAACATCTGGGAATAATAAAAAATTGGTTAAGAGAGGATAAGCGACCGACGCGTGAGGAAATTACCCATCTTCATCCGACTATCAAGGCGTATTGGTCGATGTGGCCATCACTAACCATTAAAGATGATGTGTTATGTCGAAGCTTCGTGAATGCGACTGGTATTAGTTACCAAATTATTTTGCCTAACTCGAGAAAAGATGAGATCCTTCAACACCTGCACAGCAGTGCCACGGGCGGCCACCTAGGCATCGACAAAACCATTTCAAAAGTTAAAGCCAGATACTATTGGGTGAATTGTACCGAAGATATCAGGAACTGGTGCCAACAATGCAAAGTATGTCAGGAGCGCAAAGGCCCTGTGCCTAGGACAAGAGCACCGCTACAAGTCTATAATGTAAGTGCCCCTTTCGAAAGACTGGGAGTAGACATTCTAGGACCTTTACCAACTACTACTAAGGGCAATCGGTATATCCTAGTGGTTATAGACTACTTCACAAAGTGGCCTGAAGCTATCGCCATACAGGAACAAACTGCAAGCACTGTTATGGAAGCGTTAATAGAGCACGTCTTCTCTCGATTTGGACTACCCCTGCAAATCCATTCAGATCAGGGTAGGAACTTCGAATCAGTCATATTCCGTGAAGTGCTACGAAGATTTGGGGTTGAAAAGACTCGCACGACTCCTTTACACCCGCAGTCAGACGGAATGGTGGAGAGATTTAACCGTACGATTTTAGATTATCTCGCGAAACATGTAGCAGAACACCAAAGAGACTGGGATGGACATTTACCTTTTCTCCTGCTTGCATATCGATCAGCAGTGCATGAAACTACTCGACAAACACCAGCCATGCTTAACTTCGGAAGAGAATTGCGACTACCAGTAGAGCTATACACTGGACAGCCTCCATCCGAGCAGCCACTAACAACTGCTGACTACGTGAATAACTTGAAAGAACGCTTAGAGCTCGTGCATAAGACTAATCGTGAAATGCTGGAAAAAAATAGTGGAAAAATGAAAATCCGATACGACTTATCCGCTCGAGCCAACCCCTTTAAAATCGGAGATTTGGTCTGGCTCTACTTTCCCAAGAGGCGGAAAGGAAAATGCCCAAAGCTGCAGAGGAATTGGGAAGGCCCGTATACTGTACTGGAACAACTAAGTGATGTAACGTATAAAATTGCCACAGAAAGTTGCAAAAAGTCACTTGTAATTCACCGCAACCGTTTAGCCCCCTATCACTAAACCCAAATAAACAACACTAAACGCCGTGCGAAATTAACGTCTACGATCGGGCAACAATAGGCGAGTAAGAGGCGCCTCGTTATCTTCTAGATCCTGAATTAGGATGGGCCGGCCGTCTCGAGTTAATCAATCGCGTTCGCGGGCGGAAACGCCAACGGCCCTACCCTAATAAAATATCCGTTCTTATGGGAAACAACAATAGCCTTAAACACAATGACAAGAAAATCACCCAAATAAGATTAACTGAAAGACGTACCTGTGTAACTATACATGAATTTCTTCCAGGTATCATAATTCCGTCCAATTTTTCTAATGGTTTCTTTTTTTTTTCTATAAATGAATTGTCCTCATCTGAACACCGTCATCATATCTCGGGTGCTATCCCCAGTGGAGTACTGTTGAACACTATTGACTAACTGGAGCGTCCTGTAGCAGCAGAGAAGGAGTATTCCTACCAACATCCGTCAGAGCTGAGGACAGCTCTTTTTCATCATCACGGAGCAGTGTTACGAAATTTTCCTAAAATTTAAGTTATTTAATTAGATGAGATAAATTAACATAAGAAAAAGTTTTGAATTGTAAGATAATAGAATTTATTATGATTAAATTTAAAATAAATGTAATAGAATAGATGTAAGAAAATTGCGCTACTTTGGAAACGACCGGACCCATTGGAAAATGCAATTTCCGCCATCCCGAGGAGAACCGTGGAAATAATGTCAAGAAGATTTCCTTCTTGCGGTACGAAAAGCGAAAGAGTGAGGTCGTGTTCCAAAAGAAACACCCATTGTACATAAATTAAAATTGTTAAAGAAGTGTTAAAGAATTGTTAAAGTGAAATAAAACTAAAGCAGATGTGCGCAGAAAACAGTGTTATTATTGAAGCAGATAAAAACAGAATAAACTAAGATTAGTTTTAATTTTATTGACCGCGAGTTTCCCGTCGGGAAAAAGACAATTCGTAGGTGGTGGGTGTTCGAGAACGTATTTTGCGGTGAGTACCAGCACCTTGAGAATTTTAGGAAAGGCATAAAAATAAATAAATAAAAAGTAGTCAGTTTGGCATTTTATTTAACTTTTTCCACATTTAATTTCTAATTTTTGATAATTTGCTAAAAGGATTTATTTAGCAAAAATCGCTCATCACTGACTGAAACTTTCCCCACGATCAAGCTTCTACTTCTCCTTAACAGCACGAAAATTTAGCCTACCCACACATAAATTTTGTGGTGTAAATAACAAGAACGAAAGCTCTATCTAAAAGCGTTATACTTACTGACTTTGGCCGCCATCTTGACCATTCGTAGTAAATCCAGCAAATTTGTTCTCCCAAGCCGAATTTAATTATAAATCAGCCAAAGAACACCAAAAGGGAAGGCGATCAACTTTTATTTCCTCCCAGGCTGGTGCCCCCTGGCATTATTTCCACGTGCTATCTTAACACCACTCCAAAACTGCAAACACTGACACCTCCAAACACAATACCGGCGTTTGCGCACTATAACCCGGATAACTTTACGCCACAGATCAAATTTGTCCCGCCGTTAATAAACAATCGAAACAAGCAAGTAAAAACACAAATTCTCGACCCGATTTTAATTCACTAAATTTTACATAAATAAAACACGATTGGCACTCGCGCACGCCTAGGAATATCAGTAAAGCACCCGCACACGTAAGTCTAAATCGCAACTATACGAGACTTACGCCGTCCATTCATTCCACAGAGAAGTTTCGTTCATTCATAAATTTCGAAAACGAAATTCTCTGCTGGGGAATAAAAGCTGCAGAAAGAATTGAGAAATTACACCACCGATGTACTTAAGGGGTCTACTGATTAGGCAAAACTCAACACAACTTCGAATGTTGCTAACCTACTTCTGAGCTCTGCTTTCCGGCAACACTTCCATCAACTTTATTGCTGACCTACTGCATTCTGCTATCGTGCGATATTTACATCGCCCTCCGCTTATCAACTTTATCGTGTTCCCCACTGCAAGCAATTCACGATAAAATCTCCCTCTCGATTTACTAAAATTGTAACAATATATTTAAAATTCCACGATATGTCATGCCCACTTCATCGAACGTCGAAATTCATAGTTTTGCTGACGCTAGTGTGTCCGCCTACGGAGCTGCTGTTTATGTTCGCTGCGTAAGGGATGGCGATATCACTTGCAATTTACTGACGTCTAAATCCAGAGTGGCACCTCTCAAAACCATCTCTATACCTAGACTGGAATTATGTGCTGCTCTTCTAGCTGCAGAGCTTACCGCACGTGTGTGCAAGATTCTCGTCTCATTGATAAAGGAAGTAGTCTACTGGTCAGACTCACCGATCGTGCTTACGAGGTTATCATCTTCACCATCCAGATGGAGCGTATTCGTCAGCAACCGGGTTTCGAAAATACAAGAACTAACAGAAGGATCCCACTGCAGGCATATCTCCTCTGAAGATAACCCAGCGGACATCGTTAGCAGAGGAGCTGCTCCTAATGAACTCGTCAACTCCAAGCTTTGGTTCAACGGCCCATCATTTCTCTGCATGCCAAGTCATAGGTGGCCTGAAGCTGCTTTCGAAATTAATGCAAGCATACCTGAAGAGCGCAAGATGACAGTCGCTTGTGTCGCAACTGAATCAAATGATCTAATCGAATCGTCAAAATTTGCCAATTCGTACACAAAGTTGATTAACACTTTCGCCTATATTTTTCGGTTTTATGACAATACAAAAATCAAGTGTAATGAATTTGATAAACGCGCGATTGGACCAAATAGTGTATATGAATTCGAGCGTGCGCTTATGGCGGTAATTCGGTTGGAACAGAAAAAACATTTTTTCGAAGATTTTCGCTTAATAAAATCCAACAAACCTGTGAAATCGAGCAGTCCTCTTAGAAGTCATAATCCATTTATCGACGAGAATAATTTATTGCGAGTTGGCGGTCGATTGATGCATTCAAATCTAGAACATGACGCCAAGCACCCTATATTATTACCCAAATCAAAGTTCACTAAAACACTAATCAATTACTATCATTACAGAAGTCTTCACGTTGGTGTACAGTCTCTTCTAGCTATCGTTCGCACAAGGTTCTGGCCCATAGCAGGCAAAGGTATGGCGAAGCAAGTGGTGCATGGTTGTATAAGGTGCCTTCGAGCAACCAAGTCCGGTATTTTATAACACTGGAGTGGACTATTGTTGGCCTTTCTACATTAAGAGTCCGGTACGTAATCGCCCATCCACGAAGGCGTACCTCTGTATCTTCATATGCTTAGCTGTAAAGGCGGTTCACCTCGAAGTTGTCTCTAGTTTGACCACGGAATCATTTCTCTCGGCACTAACGAAGTTCATAGCAAGAAGACCTCACGTTTCGGTAATACACTCTGACAACGCAACAAATTTCATCGGAGGGTGTCGAGAGTTGAAGGAGCTAAAGGAACTCTTCGGCTCGCAGGATCATTGTAAATTGGTGCAAGAAATGTGCAAGGCAGATGGCATCGAGTGGAAATTCATACCACCCCGTTCTCCTCACTTTGGTGGCTTGTGGGAGGCAGCAGTAAAGCAAGCAAAGCATCATATTCGTCGCATTCTCGGCCTGGAATCGTACTCATTTGATGAACTACAAAGAATTTCCTGCAAGGTAGAAAGTATACTTAATTCTCGTCCTCTCACGCCGCTTTCTAGTGACCAGCATACCTGAACCTCGCCTTGCTGATACAGACGTTAAACTACTATCTAGATGGCAGCATATCCAGGCGATGATGCAATGCTTTTGGGAACGATGGAGAAAGGAGTACCTACAGTCTCTCCAGCAGCGCGTTAAATGGAAGGGTGTTCAAGATAGTCTTCGAGTCGGATCTATGGTGATATTAAAGGACGACAACATGCCTTCACTAAAATGGCCTCTAGGTCGTGTCGAGGTGGTTCTCGGTGGAGTCGATGGTTACGTACGAGTAGCAACAATTCGAACAATAGCTGGCCTTGTCAAGAGGCCGATAACTAAGCTTTGCCCTCTCGCATTAGAAGATCCGGACAAGGCAGATGAGTTGGAAGCTGGACCTTCCAAGGTGGCCGGCTTATGTTAATTAATCGCAATAATTAATTATTAGTTATCAAGTTAAAATCAATTAAATATTTCAAATCCGCCGCCAACTGTAAATATTTTTCATGTTTCTTAATTTATTGCTAATCTATTACAATTCTGTATTCAATCACATTTTGTAAACAACTTGTCTAGGGCAGTAGATCTAGAAAATTCTCTGTAGCCGACATCCGGCATTCTCATTGTCAAAAAAGCATTGCAGAAGTCAACACAATAAAATACTTGCATTGGAGGAATAAGTTTAAATTTATTTTTTTTACCAAGTCCCATAGTTTGGAATTTCGTTCTTTCGTTAGTTTGGTAAATCGGTTCCTAAAAACTATTAGGAACACAACACTGACTGTGCTGGAAAAAAAATGTACTACGCCAGTCTGGCAAGTAACTTTAAAAGTTGACGCATTTAATAAGGATTCTAAAATGGTACAACACTTGCTACATTATTTCTTAGATTACGGAAAAAAAAATTTTTTCTTCAAGAAACCCAGTTTCGAAAAATTTCTTTTCACCTACTAAAATTGTTTCTAGTGTACCCAAAGCGTGCCTTAAGAGCGTAACTTTAAGATTCTAGCTTGAGTGAGACGGAGAGTCATTCTGTGTCTGAGACAGATAGTGACTTATAGTGCTTATGTAACCTGTTGCTTTAAATTCTACTGCTTCAGCTTTGAAGAAAATGTCACATTTTGATTGTACTGAAACAAAAATGTACTACGCCAGTTTGGCAAGTAACTTTAAAAGTATTCCATATTCGTTCGTGGTATTTCGTACTTTCGACTTTTTGCTTCGTTTATTGGACTTGTTTGCTTGTAATTGGATTTGGACAGTTTCGATCTCTTTACGACAAGCTTTAATTTTTTCTGGACTATAGTGTGATTGAGTAGTGCCACCATGTCTTTATACATCACACAGGAATATGCCAACATGCACTTCTTGAAGAAGATCCAGGTAGTTCGGTACGTGCAATCCAGGAATGCACAGGAGTGCCCAAAAGTATAGCTCACCGAATATTACAAAAACATGAGCTCCACCCATACCATGTATAGCGAGTACAAACCCTGCTTGCTACCTCGGGATTATCAACCTCGGGTTGCGTTTTGTCAAACGATGCTACAAAGACAACGGGAAGATCTGCGATTCTTCGAGAAAATTTTGTGGTCGGATGAATCGACATTTAAAAAAGACGATTACATGAACCTACACAACTTACACGAGTGGCACGTAGAGAATCCGAATTTAATGGGACAAAATAGATCTTAATATTGTTTTAAAATAAACATGTGGACCGGAATTTTAAACGGAAAAGTCATAGGACCTTTTGAGTTGCCAGAGGTCTTTAATGCTGAAGTTTATTTAGATTTTTTGCAAAACCATTTACCTAATTTACTGGAAGACATGCCACTAAGTATTTACAGAGAGATGTGGTATCAGCAAGACGGCTGCCCAGCGCACTATGCCCTTTCAGTTAGAGAATATCTCACTGAAGAATATCCGGACAGATGGATAGGGCGGTCTGGTACGATCTCGTGGCCAGCCTGTTCACCTGATCTAAATCCATTAGATTTCTTTTACTGGAGAGCAGTAAAAGAGAAAGTTTATAAGAAGTCAATTGAAAATTTAGCTGAGCTTCGGCAAAGAATTACGGAAGCAGTTGAATTTGTCAACAACGGAAGAATTGCCCGTCTGATAACCCGATCTTTTTTAAGAAGATGTCGAGCTTGTATTGAAGCTGAAGGAAGGCAGTTTGAACATCTTTTGTAAATAATAAATCTTAGCATCCAAATAATTGGTGTTTAATTTTAAACTTAAGGAAAATTTGTCCTAAATTTAACAAAAAGTTAGCATCTCTAACTTGAAAGTGCCACTATCTGTCTCACTCACACTTCATGGAATGACTCTCCGTCTCATTCAAGCTACGCTCTTAAGGCAAGCTTTGGGTACACTAGAATCAATTTTAGTAGGTGAAAAGAAATTTTTCGAAACTGGGTTTCTTGAAGAAAAATTTTTTTTTTCCGTAATCTAAGAAATAATGTAGCAAATGTTGTACCATTTTAGAATCCTTATTAAATGCGTCAACTGTTAAAGTTACTTGCCAGACTGGCGTAGTCAATTTTTTTTACAGCACAGTCAGTTAAAGTTCAACGAATTATTAATTTTATATTGTTGGTTCGGCAAAATGTGACATTTTCTTCCAAACTGGAGCAGTTGGCTTAGAACTTAAAGCAACCGGTTACATAAGCACTATTCGGGATTACATAAGAAAAATAAAATTGAAAAAAAGTAAAGATTTGTAGCAACAGGAGCTAAAAACCATTACAAGGTGTACATTTTCTCGAAAACAAAAGAAATGCCTATAATTTGAAAAATACATGACTAAGATTTTTTTTTTATATTTTTCTGGTAACTGTTACGATTTGGTCTATCACCCGGTTCCGGCTTGACGTCGACTTACGGGACACTCGTATATTCCATAAAAAAATGTAGAATAATACCAAATTTTTTGAATGTTCAATTGCTTTGGGGAAATTGAACTGATTTTCCCTTTATATCAGAGAAAAATTCATTTATTTTTATTGGAAAAAGTGTCTTAGATTTTTACCGTGTATATGACACTCCCCATAGGCTGCCTGATTTTTGAGGCCAGCCATTCCCTTTAACTCATACACGAATTTGTCTATTTATATATTTCTTTACTATTTTCGACACTCTCGTAGACCCACTTTTCGTCATCACAGTGAAATTTGGTACACAGGTTCATGTCGCGTGACAATTGAATCTGGCGAAATTTGAACCGGAAATTTCCATGGAAAACCCGTAAAATCGGGAAAACTCATTTGAAAATTTGGTACAAATTTGATTAGTGATAAATCCGTTTCAGGAAAAATTCAGAGTTTTCCGATTTTTCCGAGAAATTTTCCGGAATTTTCCGACTTTTCCGACTTTTCCGGAAAATTTTCCGACTTTTCTGGAAAGTTTTCTAAATTATGCAGGATCAAGTTCCCTATTAACTGGCATCATTACTTTCTCTCCGACAATGGTGAAAACTTGCAGAAAATATCGAGGAAAATTCATGTAAAACGCTTTTCCGGAGTTTTTCCGACCAAGGAAGCGTTTGAGTGTTTTGCAACCTAAGACAAAGTTGTAGAGCGAAATGAGTTGCATATAGTTGCTTTAGTGGAAAACTCCATGGAAAACCCGGAAAAGCGGGAAAATCATCGGAAAAATTTTCATCGATATGATTAGTGATAAATCTGTTTCAGGAAAAATGCAGAATTTTCCAATTTAGTTAACGTGGAAAAGGCAGAAAATAAAATAAGTAAAAAACGAGTTTTCAAACAAAACTGAGGCCAAGCCGCATGAAAAAGTAGAAAATAAACTTTTCTTCACACACAGAGGTGGACTCAGATTTTATTCGCTGACAATCACCGATATATTTCAGTATTCAATCAGACGTAGTAAGTGATTTGATTCATGAAGAGAAAGAATATTCAAGAGAAATGTCCCAATCAAAAAATCTGAGTCCACCTCTTTATCTTTTACTTTTTCATGCGGCTTGGCCTCAGTTTTGTTTGAAAACTCGTTTTATACTTATTTTATTATAAAACCAAAAGCTGAACCTACAAATGTACAAATGTATATTTGATAATAATAAATCACTAAAAACGCATAACTCGGATACTAACTGATTTTATATGAATCGGACATAATGGCAGCAATTTTGCGATGGACTAATTCTTTGGAGCATCAACATGAATTTATTTATAAATCATTCTATCAAAATTCATTTGACTAAAATGATTTATTTATGTCATATAATTTTGCAATAATGTATGCAGATGGAAAGGAATATCCCATAAAATGTGTCTGGTAAGTGGTGATGTATCCAGCCTACAGTGCACACATGTACACATATTATATGAATGTGTAAAATAAGCTAAGTGGATTACATCGTATTAAAAGCCCAATTTTAGATTAATTCGGATGAATAGATGCGCTTTGATCCTTTTATATTCACTAAATGGAATTATATGATGCACGGAATAAGTATAGCTTTAAGTAAGCACATATGTATGTAACTATGTATGACCAGAGGATTCTCTTATATTTTGGATATAACCTACCTGTATCAGTGGTCAATGAAAACTGTATTAGTTAATCCCAAAAATTGATTCGTCCCGACCTATTCTTTTTTTTTTTTTTTATATAAATTTATTGCTCTACGAATATATTGATGTTGTGGCATTGGGAAATTCTACTTATTAGAAATTCATGAGAATGCATATGCTCTCTAATTTAATCAAAAATGTATATATGTATATGTAGTTAAGAACTTTTGATAATTGGAAAGGAGAGAGTACCGTTTCTCTCTTTCCATTACGGGGATTGTATGATTTTCTTTAATTTTTATAAGATACCTTTAAAGGACGATTCGCAATAGGTAAGAAGTAAGAAGAATCAAATAAGAAACTTTAAATTAATGGAAGACGACTTACTTAGAAAAAAACTAATCCAAAATTTGTTTTGGAACAATTAATAAGAAAGGCATGTTTTATTACAATCTAAATATGAAAATAGTAGTATATTTTTCGTCAACGCGAAGACCCGAACTCTAACGTATAATATGGATTAACCAATTTGCTGTTAATTTATCACACATTTCTTAATTCTACTTTGTGTATGGGCGTTATATACAGCTGCTTTGATTATAGGGTCATCCATGCAAAATTCTCCACCACTTTCGATTGAACCGTCACGGATATTTTTGAAAGTTAATATGTTTATTGAAGGCTTTATAGAGCCGACGATATAGGCTTACTGCAAACACAAAATAATTCCATTTTGTGTATTTTTAAGTTATATGCGTTTCTGTCGCCTCTGTCCTTGAAATGTATTTAATTACTAGGGCAGCCCGCGTAGGCGTTTCCCGGAGATAATATAGATGGCTAAATAGACGGGGGTGGGGTGGTTAGAGATACATAATATCGAAGCTATTATCTGACTCAATCGCGCGATTCCGTACTCTAGGGTTTCACTCTGTGTCTGTATGTGTTTGTGTATATATGTGTGTGGTTGTATGTGGGTGCATGCATAGTTCTCTACGTAGGCGCGTTCTCAGGCAGTGCCAATATATACAGAAAAAAATTTATGGCAATCCTACGAAAAAATAGCCCGATTAGTCCGATTTTCGAATATAAATTTCCTTTTTTTTTAAAAAGGCCCGTGTACAAAACCGCAACTCTCTACGTCGACACGTGAAGCAGTGTCCAAATATATAGTGAAACCCCATAGTTTTCTATCGCCAGGAAGGAGTAACCCGCTTTAGTCCATTCTTGAAATTTTACTATGGAAACACCATGTACCACATTTTAGCTCTCTACGTTGACGTGTTCTCAGGCATTGCCCAAAAATATAGTTAAAAACGACATTTTTTTACGGCAATCCTACGAAGGAGTTGCCCGATTGGTCACTTTTGAATTTAAGCTTACGTCGACGCGGGAGGCAGTTGTTATAGACCTAGCTTGAGTGATGGAGGAAGAACGTTAAGACCTGTCTGCCAGCGTGAGCGGTCAGCTCACTCCATGACAGCTGTTCTCAGGTCGGCACGATAGCACCTTGACTACTAGCGGAGAGTGCGGGGTGGGTGCAAAACGAAATTCGTGCCTGGAATCTAAACGGAGATCTACAAGAAAAAAATCGCATCATACACCGCCCTTGAAGGGACCGCATACACTACTCACCAGAAGATAATCCTAAGGATCAGATGTGCGGCCGTCCCGGCCTCCCATGACACCGCTGGCACTTTTTGACGATGTTCCTTAAAATCGGGAAAGAAAGGGGGCGCAAAAATATCTTTACGCAAACGAAAAATCTTTGAAAAAAGAAATTTAATTGCAAAAAGAGGGCGTTTCATATAAGCAGGAAACGTATAATCGTCAGTACGGCTTGGTTCTTGCCTGCCGTATACGCCAAAGCAAACAGCCAAACTGACTTCATATATAGACTTAAAATAAATTTTAAGTGTGAATTATATGAGGCGAAATACTACGTATTTACTTGAATGCCTAGTAATAGCCCTATGCAGGACTGGCATTTCATACAAAAAGATTTGCTTTGAAAATTCATAGCGAAATAAGTCAATCTGAAATTGACCCAGTTTGCTGTTAAGTCTGCAGCTCGAGAATTGAGCGGAAAAAACTCTTTATACAAACGAAAAATATTTGAAAAAAGAAATTTCATTGCAAAAAGAGGGCGTTTCATATAAACGGGAACCGTATAATCGTCAGTCCACTCAATTCTCGGGCTGCAGGCTTAGCAGCAAAATGAGTCAATTTCAGATTGACTTATTTCGCTATGAATTTTCACAGCAAGACTCTCTATATGAAATGCTAGTCCCGCATAGGGCTGAATCTTGCTAGGCATTCAAGTAAATACGTAGTATTTCCTTCCATATAATTCACACTTAAAATTTATTTTAAGTTTATATATGAGGTCAGCTTGGCTGTTTGCTTTGGCGTATACGGCAGGTAGGAACCAAGCCGTACTGACGATTATACGGTTCCTGCTTATATGAAACGCCGTCCACTCAATTCTCGAGCTGCAGACTTAGCAGCTAACTGAGTCAATTTCAGATTGACTTATTTCGCTATGAGTTTTTATAGCAAAACTCTCTATAAGAAAGGGGGCTCGGGAGAGAGAAAAAGGAACAGCCAAGTGTTTATTATTCCATATTTATTCGTTTATGTTCCTATTAAATGTAGCTACTAAACTCTCATTTTAGCAATTTTCTTCTTTGCCTGTTTTTGTTTCTTTTATCTAGTTTCAAGTGCCAAATTCTTGAAACTTAAGACTTGCATAGACGTAATATTCCACGTTAATTGATTTGATTAATTTCAATAATTTAAAAGAAATAACTATACCGTTGATACCAAAAAGTGCGTAACAGATATTCCTTTCTTCCTCCCCAAGTCTCTCTAGAAGCTTCTGGGAGGTAGGGTACTCGGTATTTAATTCCCAAGATTGCTACCAAATTGTGCGAAAGGGACTGTTTCTGACTGTACCTCATGAATAAAAAATGCTATACATTATAGGCGCTCCTTTGACGGATGGCCTCACCTAAACAAATCTTAAATTTTTATAATGTAATCACTTGAAAATGATAAATTTGTTCTTCTAATGATAAGCACTCCTCGGACGGATGACCCCAAAATAAGTGAGTTTCTTCATAATTAATTAACGAGGAAGCGTGAGCACACGTGACAATTTGCTTCCTTTCTTTTCAAACACTACGTGACTTGGATTACACTCAGTAACTTATTCGATAAAAGGATTCTAATTCTAGTGTCAATAGTTCAAAAACCAACAGCACTTATTTTCACGATGAAATACAAATTTTGATTTTTTACGACAACAGTAATTCAAGACTCCGCGGTCTGGATTACTGGGTAACTTTCACGCTATTACTTATCCGCTATAATTACGATATATATGTCTAAGGTCAGTGCCACTTATCGTTTACGACGAAGTATAATCTATAAATTCTTTGCTTTAATTAACTATATTTATTATAATTGTAAAATCAAAAACCACTACTTTATTTGCGGCGAAATGTAATATATGTTTTCTTTTCTTTTCCAGGCTCTCCGTGGACTGGATAACTTGGTAAATTCTGCGAAAATTTTATTCGTGAATATGGGTGTCCCGGTATTCAAATCCACAACACCTAATTTCCTTTGCAGTTTAATATAAGGACTAAATGAAACGCTTATCGTAACACTTATCTGTAGAAGCTTCACTTCTTTTTCCCGACTAATTTCCCGTTCTCTTTATTTTTCGGTCAATTTCGTTGAATTCTTTGCCGAGGTACAATATAGTTTCACTATGGTATTCAGGTATGGTTCTGTTTTCACCGATTACACAGAAGAATCTAGATTTAATCTTGATTATTCTGAGGACTGTTCTCTTCCGCCACTTTAGACTTAATGAATCAAACCGTGGCCGGCTGTCCCTCTTTTCCGGCATCTACAATTCCTCTTCTTTATTTTTCGGACCCTTTTTCCAACTCTCCGCCATCGGGTGTCAATCGAACAGCAGATACAAAAATTTGTAGCACCTTCGCCATGTGGGGAGTTGCCACTAAGAGACGGTGCCCCACATGATGCTGCCCACTGCATCGTGTTGGGCTGCGACCATAACTTAGCAGAGTCGTATGCTTCGTCTGTGAATCAGACGTGTGACACGACCCACAGCCACCTGCGTTGTTGAAATGAGTGCTGTGATAGCTTCTGGAAAGCCATGAGGGCTTGTCAGACTGACGTCTTACTCCGACCGCAGACCAACACTCGTTCGAGGGTGTGTCTCCAAGTCCTTACACACAGATCGAGTTGCTACCAATTTAAACTAAACAACAGGGTGCTTGCACAGCAGTTCAGCGCCCCCCTTGAGGGAATATGGGTGCCACCATTAGCTATATCTCAAGCTCATCCACTGCCAACCCTTGCAGGCCTTCACTGGACTTCGTCCGGAATACTTCGGTATAGCTCAAGTGAAAGATTCATGTTCCTTTAGTTGGCACTTACGACAAGCAGAACATACTGGGAGAGAATTCGTTTTCCCCTCTCACAGGGAAGTAAAGTCCAATGCCTGGAAAAGTTTTACAAGGGTATAGCTCACCCCGGAAGAATTTTAGCCGAAATCCTCATGAATAGCTAGGCGCAGGTATGAATAATAAAATGACTGCGTCAGAAAGAAAAGGGACGTGATTTGTAACACTTTTATTGCTCATGGCCTGATATTCTTGGCATGGAAGTTTCCCTTGAAGATCTTCAAGTTCATATAAAGATTTCGCTCTTTTAGATCTTATGCGATATTTAAGAAATGTATAGTTTAGCACGAATTTGATTCTGGAAACTTCTCTGCATGAAATTTCTTCTAAATATATCTTGACCTACTTTGAACTCTACAGGCTTTGAGCGCAACTTATAATACTTTGTATCCTTCTCAAACGCATAGCTCAGATTTTTTTTGGCCCTTAGCACGAATTAACTGCTCTATGTCGGCCTCCTGTGTATTTCCATTGGCTCACGAGACTTTTCAACTGTTTACAAAACTTGCGTGTTCCATCATCTGAAACCCAAAAATTGCTTTATATGGGGGAAACCAGTCGTCTGATGAACAGCGCTCCTTAAAGAACTAGCAATGTGACTCAGTTTCGCATCTGATTTACTGTGTTAGTTTGTGATACATGCCCGGATTCCCGATAGTATGTACCTGTTTACTCGTTCTGACGCATTTGCCTGCAGTTTGCAGGAAATGTACGCCGTTCCTTTCTAGCATTATCTCGAATTGCGCAGAGCAAAATTGAGATACATTGTCTGTTACTATCGTTTCTGGAACTCCGAACATGTGAAAGATTTCAGTTTCCACAAACTGACACATTCGTTGGGTAGGCTTTTCTAATTGGTTTCAGCAAGGGTTATTTTGAAAAATATCAAGGGCAATGATCATGCAGATGTTTCTGTATGTTGATCTGCGGTAAGGACCTAATAAGTGGATGAATGTTAGCTGCCAAGGTCTTTCTGTTTGAGATTGTGTTTCCAAAGATGGCCTTAGACTCGGAACACCAGAGTCTTTGATTCCTTACACACGTCACATGAGCCGGTATAATTTCTAACGTCGACTGTCATCCTTGGCGTTGGTGTTGCCGTTAGCATTCCAGAGTCTTTCCTAAGCCTCCATGAGAAATCAGTATCGGGTTATGCGCCCTCGAAATGACGTTTGTGACCAGGCCTCGCGGAATCCAAAGCTTCCACGCCTCTTCCTCCTGGACTGGATTCCCTGATCTTGGAGCGGTTCGGGTGTAAACGAAGCCCCTTCTGTCACATAGATCTGTTAGCTTGTTTGAGGCCGATTTAACTCGTTGCATTTGCGTTCGCATTATTCTATTATTGACCAGGCCAGCCTAAATGCAGAGGCATCTGCATTAGACTGAAATCAATTATACTCCTTGGTATCAGCCAATGATCAAGTTTATTATATTCTTTCTCTAGTAAAATATCTTTTTAACAGATTTGTACCGCTTAAAGGAAGGCTTACCATTGATCCAACCTAATCTATCAACGTAATTTGGCCTATAGAAGGTGGACACGCTTTAGAGCTCCTGAATTTTGGAACATTTTTCGTACTCTCCGTAATTCAGTAACTTGCGAAATCCGTCGATCAAAAACAATTTTTTACAGATCAGTGTTCAATGTGAAGCGCCTTAATAAAAAGCTGTTGATGAATTTAAGACATCGGGGTGGGTAAATCAAGATCCTCTATTATTTCTAAGGATGTGAATGAACTAAATCTTGAGTTCACTCACTCCAACAACTTTTCACCGGAATGATCCAAATAACGGGTACTCATTCATAAATGTATACATCCATAATGGCCATTAGATGCAATGCCATGGGAATTGATGGTATTCACCCGAGGTTTATAAAAATTATAATTTCTTTCTAAATTACACACATAACTTATATCTTTAATAATATTATTTCAACTTCCACATTTTCCATCAAATGGAAATTGGCTAAAATCGTTCCAGTTCTTAAAAAATTAGGTACCCAGGAATACCATCCTATTTTAATACGTCCTTTCTTTTCAAAAGTGCTCGAAAAATTAATGCACAATCAGCTGTGTCATTATATTGAAAGTAGTAGTCTATTATCATTGATAGCATGGCTTTAGGTCAAAGAATAGCTGCATCACAGCCTTAATTAAAATAAGAGATGACACCCGCGAAGCAATGGCGGCAAATTATTTAACTATTCTAAGCCTATTAGATTTCTCCAAAGCATTTTATAGAGTTGATCATGCCATCTTAATTAAAAAAACTCAGTACACATTTTGATTTTTCTACTCCAGGCCGGCAGCAACAGGTTTGTTGTGACGGCAGAGTTTCTGACTTTCTGCCACCAGTATTTAGTGGTGTGCCCAAAGGATCTATTCTAGGACTTTTACTGTTTACCATCTTCATCAACGATCTTATTGGTGTTATTCTGCATTGTAGATACCACTTGCATGCTGACGATGTTCAGTTATACATTTCTAGGCATAAGAATCAAATTGGTGAGTGCATGATTTCTGATTTAAGAAACGTCTATAATTACGCTGTTGAAAATAAGGTGGTTCTGAACACTTCTAAGTCCAATTCCA
The DNA here is from genome assembly GCA_963924295.1 of Dioctria rufipes. Classification (NCBI taxonomy): domain Eukaryota; kingdom Metazoa; phylum Arthropoda; class Insecta; order Diptera; family Asilidae; genus Dioctria; species Dioctria rufipes. The sequence goes on from OZ002742.1 coordinate 85,295,478, forward strand.
TAATTATACATAAAACCGTAATTGACATACCCAGCTGCCCTATACACAGTATGATCAACGAGGTGACTCCCTATATTTATCTGCATCGTATACACCCGTTCAGACTCGAGTAGTACCACTACTTATTTACGGCTGTGAGCTGCTGTGTGCAGTTCACCCAATTTCCCAGAGAAAACTTAATTAGCATTCAACTCTGCTTTTCGTTATGGTTTTCGGCTTCGGCCATATGACCATGTTTCTCCTTATGTAAATTCAATCTTTGATTGCACACTTCGTACAAATTTGGACTTTCGCATGATTTGTTTTTTACGTAACTTGATTCAATATCGGAAACCAATTTATTTGTATCAAAAGCTTAGTTTTTTATGGTCTCAGAGGACAATGAATTTAATTATTCCAAGCTGCAGTGATCGGGTTTCTGAGCGTCAATTCGTTGCCCAAGCCATCAGACTATGGAACACTCTTCCTCTTGAACTCAAGAGTGATAGCAGCGGTCATAGTTTTTGTGTGGGTTTGTTGCTCTTCCTGCAAGATAGATAGCTACTGTTTCCTTTTCTCTGATGTTTTAAATTTTATTTATTTTTTCCCTGATGTTTAATAGTGAAGTCAAAGCCCTGTGAAGCTTCTGACTACACCATGCGAGTCGACTGCTGAGGACTTTTTGGGATATCAGTCATTTCAAGACAATATTATCCGTCACGATCTTTGTTCTGCCCAATGAGAACACTCAAGAAAAATATAAATAACGATGTGGACTGTAAATAAGAATGCCGGGGAATACTTTAAAGTCAGTGGTTACTAAGTACTACTAAGTCTAATAGAATTCAATTTCACTTATATTAGATACCCTTTATTTGGATAACGTCACTTAACAACTGAACTTCAATTAGGTAAATTGATTCAATAAAATCGCTTACACTCTAGTTTCACTTATGTTTCTAATTTCAATTTCTACACAATACTGTCAAAGCTGAGACAACTTTGAGCAATGGCACTATGTATATATATATAAATATAAGAATCAGTATGAAATATAGTATATGATCAATAAAAAAATTGTACTCACCAATTTAAACTATGGAATCGACTTTATGGGGTTGGTAGTTAGATAGTTAGTGATTATATTGTTCTAGTCATTCCCCGGAACAAGATACTTTACTTCAGTCGAGACCCAAAGCAAAGTTGTATTAGTACTGTTTATTCTAGTCGGGACCCAGAATAAATATCTTTACCTCAGTCGAAACCCAAGATAAAGATTTGAGATAAGTAACTATCTTTATCTCAGTCGAGACCCAAGATAAAGGCTTGAGTTAGTATTTTTTATTCTGGTCGCTACCCAGAGTAACTATCTTTATCTCAGTCGCTACCCAAGATAACGTTATTGAGTTAGTAAGATTTATTCCACTCAAGGCCCAGAATAAATATCTTTATCTCAGTCGCTACCCGAGATAAAGTTGTTAGGTTAATAAATTTTATTCCAGTCGATACCCAGAATAAATATCTTTATCTCAGTCGATACCCAAGATAAAGTTGATTTGTTAATAATTCTATTTTATTACCACTCGCCAAGTCGATTCCAAATGATGCGCAATCTATGAAAGCTGGATGCGAAAAGAGAAGGATTCAAATTGGCCTGCGACTTATATTGCCTCTGAATTGCGCAAGGCACCAACAAATTATTTTAACTTGCGCATAGCAACCAAAGTACATTGACCTTAGCAGCTGTGCGTAGGTAGCAACAGAAAAATTCGTTGACCTTAGCAGCTGTGCATACGTCAGAAGAGTACATTGAAGCTAGCAGCTGTGCAAAGCAACTGGGATTTTTAGCATTTTTGTTGCTGTTCCTAATTTGACCTAGCTAAAGTTATTAGGATTATAATTATACAATAAGATACCTATTACAATCATGCGCGTAGCTAGGTGGGGGCACGGATGGGCACGGCCCACCCCAGGGAACCCGAAACGGTACCCGGTGTCCCCCCCCCCGAAACTTTAGGCAGAATAGAAAATTTCCAGCTTAGAAAAGATTTTAAGAAATCATATTTATTAGATTAATTTGTACTGTTGAATATGGTATAAAATAAAAAGAACAATTCAAAAGTTTAAAAAAATTAAGTATTTCCAATTATATACATAAAATAAAGTACACAAAACTATCCGGAGTTGTACAACACTATAAATTAAATTTTAAAATTTGGTTGGATAACCATTAGATTTTAATACACTTTTCAGTCTGTTAGTTTGTTGTTTTAGTCTGTTGTTTTAACATACTTTTGCTGGAAATGTTATGTGGAGTTAAGGACCTTTTTAATTCTGCTCATAAATATTCATGTCCTGCGACTGACGAAGGTCTTTCCAGCTGTTTGCGTACATTATAAAGTAGGCATTCCTTCGTTTTTCTGGCACAATGTTTAGGATCGTTGTCTTATTGGAAGACAAAATTATTTCCTAATCCTAACTTTTCTGCAGTGGATTTTAAATAATGCTTTAAAAAATTGATATAAGCATATTGATCCATCATTCCATCAATGAAATGAAGACTTCCGACCCCAGCCACCGACATACAACCCCATACCATAATAGCACCACCTCCATTTTTAACGGTTGGTTGCAGGTTTTCTTTGTTGAACTCATTTCTTGGCTTTCTCCAGACAAATTGTTTCCGAGATGAGTTAAATATTTCAATTTTACACTCATTGCTAAAAATGACAGTATCCCAAAAGCTTTGAGCCTCATGAACGAATTCTTTATCGAACTTGATTCTCTTTTCCCTATTTGTTTTATATATTCACGGTTCTTTTCATGCAATTCGTCTACGGTATCCGCTTTTCCTTATCGTTCTGCTCACTGTTTCAACATATATTTTTGCCAGTACTTTTGCGAATTTCTGCGGACATCTCTTTAGCACTAGTATGAGGATTCACTTTCGCTCGCTTCAAAATTTTTCTTTCTTCGGTTTCATTTAGTATCCCTGGTCGTCCCGTACACGGTTTATTTATTAATATACCGTCACTTTTATACTTCTTAATAATGTCTTGTATCATGTAAAATGTTCTTTGTTATAGCGAGTCAGTTTCTTTTTATAAGCGATAATTTTCTTATAATAAGAAGAATTTTTCTAGCGTTTCTACGCATATTAATTAAATTTGGTTCCTATTAGATCTACGGTTTTATTGCCGTTAAAAGGAGTTTTCTTCTTTCTATGAAAGTTTTCTCACTCCAGGAGAAATAGTAATGCTAGTAGATTTGAAAAAAAAATCATATGTATCTTGTATTCAATAAAATAGTTTGCTTGATGTAAAGAAACTTGGTGTTAACACTGATTAACGTCTTAGAAACTTGTACACATTTTTGAAAACAATACTTGATTGAAGAATATTCTTTTTCAATATTTGTGTCAAACTGGCCCCTACTAGGCCCACCCCACAACAAAACCCTGGCTACGCCCATGATTACAATATTGATAATTTGCTATGTTAAAGATACATTTAAATGTACAGATGACTTAATCTAATTCCATTTGATTTGCGTACTGATATCGAAGACAAGTCACTTTCTTCTCATTGGATTGTGTCCCGGATTTGTTTATGTGGAATGTAGCCATGATGTGTTGATTGTTATCTCCACTAAAAACTGCCTTATCGATATGCTTGTAAGTAGGTATACATCGTTTCGTTCCCAACCTATTTGCAATGATTAGAAATACTTGGAATTAGAATCTTTTAAACTATTTTAATTCCAGGTGGCTATTTAATGTTGGTTTGAACATACTGCCCCTGTTGAAAGGTTGAATTTTATTTGAAAATTCAATCTTTCAAGTAATTATAAATTAATTGCAAAAATGACGACATAAAGCATACCTTTGATGTCTTCTTTTTATATATGTATAAGGAATTATACCTTACTTTTTTAAATGTTTCTGCGATCGGAATCTGAAAAATAAATTGTGGTGTCTGTTGCTATGAATGGATTAGCTGAGTCAGAGCAGCGCATTCGTTTGGTTGACGTCTGTCTCATTGGCGATCGCTTCGTGGTGGAAGGACTTCAATTACCATGTAATGAGCTGAATTCTTGTTGGCAGCATAGCCCAGCTGCGCTCAGTATTACGTCCCAGGTCCAAGGTTCGAGTCTGGCGGAGCTACCCTTTTATTATAAGACACATTTTTTTTTGTCTGAAAAAATAATTTGTTTTTTGTTCTCAAATGATGCCAGTGTGATAACTTCCTGCTGTGTCTCGTAGAAATATTCAATAGCAATGGAAATCTTTCTTCGAATTGTTATTACGCCCTAGTTTACTAGATGAAAAAGGGGTTTGACATGCTTCGAAATTTATACTGCAGAAATTTTAGCATGATGAAATTTTTGGACGGGAAAAGTTCTGTGTCTTGAAACAGTTTTTTTTTAATTATTGTATGTTATGCGCAACCCTTGCGCGCATGGAAAAGGGGATGGGTCGATAGGTATTCTATCTGAACTGGGCGCTACGTGGTTAGTTAGAGTCCACGAACTCTCTTCGAAAATTTCTGACAATAAAAGAAACGCCGGCAATTTTCCAAAATCCTTAAACCTATATTTCATTTACTAATCCGCTCCTATAATTATTATTACAAAAAAAAAAAAAAAAATCGAAATTGCAAGCCAATAAAATAAAGAAATAAAAAAAAAATATATAAAGGGTTTTCCAATAAGAGGTGTTATTTTAATTAGCCCGCTATTTCGGTAGATGTCACTTTTGGAGCTGCCATTTTTTGACATTTGACAAGTAGAATACGCCATTAATAAAAATACAACGATACACAATTCAACAACGCAATGAAATTATTAAAATTCACTATAAAAATGGTGAAAATGTGGCAGAGACGGTTCGTAAAACTCGAACATTTTTGGGTCGTCGTGAAGCACCTTGTCGGACCGCAATACAGAAATTGGTAGAAAAATTCGAGCTGTCGGGACAAGTTAGTGATGTGAAGAATAAAACCCGTGCACGTCGCTCAAGAACAGCCGAGAATAATGCTGCTGTAGCCAAAAGTGTTGAAGAAAACCCAGGTTTGTCCATTCCTCGTCGTTCTTTGGAATTAGGCATTCCACAAAAGATTTGGGTCTTAAGGCTTATAAAGTTCAGTTAACACAAGAACTCAAGCCGGCCGATCATCAACAACGTCGAGTCTTTGCTGATTGGGTCCTTGAAATGCATGAAAATGATCTGGAATTCCATCGAAAACTCATCTTGAGTGATGAGGCCCATTTCCACCTCGATGGCTTCGTCAACAAGCAAAATTGTCGCATCTGGGGCTCGGAAAACCAAAGAGTTATTGTTGAAAAGCCTCTCTATCCTCAACGTGTGACTGTTTGGTGCGGTTTATGGCCCCGCGGAGTCATTGTACCTTACTTTTTCGAAAATGAGGCTGGAGCAACAGTTACGGTGAATGGATTGCGCTATCGACAGATGATTAATGATTTTTTATGGCCGGAATTGGATGGTATTGATCTGGATAACGTTTACTTTCAACAAGACGGCGATACGTGCCATACAAGCAACGAAACCATTGATCTTTTACGGGAAAAGTTTCCGGACCGTGTTATATCTCGAAAAGGTGATCACAATTGGCCACCGATATCTTGTGACTTAACACCTTGCGACTTCTTCCTTTGGGGCCACGTCAAGAGAGGGTCTACGCCAACAGCCCAGCGCCGATTCAAGACCTCAAAGATGGAATTCGTGAGGCTATCGAGGACATAGGGCAGCCACTTTGCGATTTGGTTATGGAAAATTTCATGAAAAGGATATGGCCCTGTAGGCGTGGTCGTGGTGGTCATTTGGCTGATGTTATTTTCCATTATTAACGGCATACCTTCCTTTTTATAATGAAATAAAGATCTGATCATTTATCTCAAAAAATGGCATTTTTCTTTGAATATCAAAATAACACCTCTTATTGGAAAACCCTTTATATAGATTAGCTACTATACCGACAAGGCAGCGCACGGAATTTTTATCTTTAAATACGAATAAAAAAAGGAAGTTAAAACCGTGAAACAAAATGTACGCAGTACTTATAGCTTTTAATCCGCTTTGTCCTAACGGTGTCTCCAATTCCTCGCCCGAATTCCTCGCTCCTGTTGCTTTTGATTTTAACTGTCTTCTCTTCCTGTCTTCACTTTTAATTTAACTTTCCTCCTTTTTTGTTACTCCTTTTCTTTACCTTCCACCATCTAATTAATTTTCCGCTGTTCTTGATCTTTCGGCTCGTTTTGACCTTGCTTTATTTTAATATTTTTTTTCCTTTTTTTTTTACCTTTGTACCTCACTGCTGTTGCTTCACCAAATGCCCCGAACTATCTGCTTCACCTACCAAGGTTGCCTTTTTGTGATTCATGGCAGCCCCCTATTTGGAAATTTCCAATAGATTTTGCAATCGGGTCATTTACTGGAAATCGGTGAAAATAATATAATATTATTTTCTAAAATTTATTTCCAAAATGATTTATAGCTTCTATGTGTTCTTTTCGTGACATTCAAAAAATTATTGCTGGCCTTTAAGTACGAAAATTTCGCGTAAAATCTTTCTCGTTGACAGGTGTCTCTACGTGTGGTTAACTCCTCATAGGTATACTTATAGGGCTCATTTCACATCGCGGCATATTCCTTGGGCTACAAATATTTCGGTTTAATAAATTTAAATATTCGGTTCGTGGAGGTATGGTATATTTATCTGAAAATAAAACAGTTTCTTTGCAGCATCACTCAAATAATTGGCTGGTAGGACATGGACGACACATTTTAACGGATAACAACACAGGTTATATTATTAACTTTCTTTTCTATCAGTTAACCCCTTTTAATTCTAGGTTGCAGCCTCTAGACAATTCGAATGTAATATAACATTGCCTCCCTTTCCTCCGGGAGATTTCCCCAAAATCTCATAATACGAACTTCCAACTCCTTAAAATGCGTTTGCGCTACTATTACTAATGTTAAAAAACAGTACTGAAATATACGAAATATTGGGAAGACCGCTGTTCTTAATTACTCGTCTACATCACCGGGATGATAAATCTTTAGGTCTTTAGAATGCCATATCCCTAAGTCTTTACCCGCATTATATACCAAACTATAAGTCCATGGTGAAACAACTTTTGCTACCTGAAACGCTCCTATATACTTGGGAGCTAATTTGGCATTGAAATATTTAGAGGCATCGGGCAGATCATAGTTTCTTCGTAGCACGTATCATTAACAAAAAATCTTTGATCTCTGATAGAATGCCGTGAATCTGATATTGATACCATAATTGCAACAAAGTTGTTTAAACTCTTTACTTTTGAATTGAGCCCCGTTGTCCCAAATTAGATTCTTGGGTACGCCGAAAAGCAAAATTACCGAGCCTTCTAGGGCTCGGGAGATCAAGTTAGAGCTAGCTGAATGCAAAGGGAATTTACTAAATTGGTCCGCTATGAGTATGTACTTGAATCCGCGATTGGAGCGAGGTAGAGGACCAATCAGGTCTCTGCTTATTATAGCTCGAGATGCCATTAGGCCTGCAGGTTTCTTCAACTCTGGTTTAATTTCTTGACAGGTGCTGCATCTCTTTACGTAAGATGCGATGTCACTTTTCATCCTGGGCCAGTAAAACCTTTGTGCTATTCGATGATAAGTTCTCTGAATCCCTCATGCCCAGAAGTAGGAAGATCATTAGCTTTGAATATTAAAGCCTTTCTTTGCTGCTTGGGAACCACTTGTTTCCAATTTTGATCCTCTGATACCAGATCTGGGTATTTGTGAAGGCAATGTTTCCATAACTGATTATTTATGACCTTCCAGTTCGAATACTTCGATGGGTTCACGCTAACTTCCTTTACCATTTTGGCAAACCATTTATCCTCTTTTCTAAGCTGTAAGCAATCAACTACTGGGACTGAACGAGATAACCAATCTGGCAATAGATGCTCCTTGCCTTTTCGATGGATGATATCGAAATCATACTGCTGTAGGCGCATGGCCCACCGCGCTAGTCTACCGGTAGGATCTTTCAGGTTATGTAACCATACCAGGGAGGCACGGTCTGTTACTACTTTAAAATCGCTACCTTCGATATATGGCCGAAGTTTTCCGATCGCCCATAATACAGCGAGGCACTCGCGCTCTGTCGTAGAATAGTTGTGTTCACATCTATTTAATGAACGACTTAAATATGCAATCACTTGGTCATCTCCATTGATTTGTTGAACTAGAACTGCACCTAAGACATATCCCGACGCATCAGGATAGTTAAAGTTCGGGTAAATCAGTATGGGCGCGCTAATTAAAGTATTCTTAACAAGGTGAAAGGCCTTCTCGCATTCTTCTGACCCAATAAATTTTATCCTCTTCTTTAATAAACCTGTAATTGGAGCTATCATCGTGGAGAAGTTAGGTACAAATCTCCGGTACCAAGCAACCATCCCCACAAATCTTCGCACTTCCGACACGTTTTTAGGGTTTTGTATCTCTAATATACACCTAACCTTCTCTGGGTCTACCTGAAGACCATGTGCGCCGATAACATAGCCCAAATATTTCAGTTCCGCGCGGCAAAACTCACACTTATCTTAGTTTATTATCAATCCTGCTTGATTCAATCGATTTAAAACGTTTGCTAGAACTCTCTTATGCTCCTGAAAGGTTTGAATAACAATGATGACATCATCTAAGTATACAAAGACGTTAATTTCTAAATCACCCACTAAAACATTGTCAATCAATCTTGGCTATGTTGCTGGTGAATTACTTAAGCCGAAGGGCATCCGTTTAAAATGAAAAAGCCCCCTTCCGGGGACTGTGAACGCCGTATGTTGTTTTGAATTTTCTTCGACAGGTACCTGCCAAAATGCAGATCTGATGTCAAGGAACAACATAAATTTTGCATCACGTAACTTGTCCAACGTAGTGAACACATAAGGTAAAGGGTACGCATCCTTTTTAGTTACCTTATTTAATTTTCCGTAATCTACGCAGAATCTATATTTACCATCTTTGTTTTAACCATAACTATTGGTGATGCCCATGCACTGTTGCTCGGTTCAACTACGTCTGCTTCTAGCATTTCATCTAATTCTCCGTTAATTATCCCTTGTATAGCGGCGGAGACTGGATAGTACCGCTGCTTTATCGGCAGGGAGTCAGTGTGGATTACATGTTCTACCCGATTAGTACAACCCAGTCCTGTGCCCATATCAGTCTTTGCCTTTTCAATTATCTCAGCAAGTTCCTTCTGTTGTTCTAGTGATAACTTAGAATGACACTGGAGGGTGTTTACATGCAAAGTTCTGGTATCTTTTGAAAATTGCCAGGAATTAGCTCTAAGATCTGCTCGAATGTTCATCTCATGCCAGAAATCGATACCCAGGATGATAAAATGAGGCAAAGCTGAATTGGTAAACTAATTTCTCCAAGTACATCTACTGTTCCCCCATTCGCTAAGCTCACCTTCCTTGCAGCTGTAACCCTACGTTTTAAATTCAGTCCCTTTATTAATTCCCAACCTAGCTCTCCAATAATCGTCCGTGAGGCTGTAACGTATCTACGAGAAAGCTAGAATATTAAGCGCAATTCCGTCGAAAAACGCCTCAAGGCACCGGTCCAGGAAGAGCCCTGTGAAATTCCAGCCATTCTCGATTCTGCTAAGTAAAGACCCGAAAACGTAAGGTCAAGGATTTTGCTTGTCCAGAATTTAATTTTCATGTACACCTATGTAAAAATAAATAAATAAATAAATAAATAAATAGTACTAACCATGAAATAAACCTTTATTGATAAGTAAAAATAATTGTTGAAATAATAAAAACAGAACCAATAATGAAAAAAAACTTCATTAATAAATAATAATAACTGTCAAAATAATAAAAGACACCGGACTTTGGTCGTTCCTTGAACCCCGTATAAATAATCTTTTCGAGTTCAATGGATGACACCGAATAGCTGATTTCCCTCTCTTCCGTCTAACTTGAGCAACAGCGAGTGACAAAAAGTTGACGTCCGCAGCGAGTAAGGAATAAATCTATAAGAATCCGAGCAAAGTTTTTATTAAAAAAGTAATTAGCAAAAACCCTGCGAAAACAACAAGATTATCATCCAAAATCTAATTGGATGAAAGATCCAGCAGCGTTCACCAGCCAGCTAAATACTTGGTTTGCGCAAGACGGGGCCACATTTGGTAGATTTGTGACAAATCGGATTGAAGCATTTTGAAATTGCATCAATGTGCATCGCTTAAATTTTACAGTGCCAATTGCAAAACTACGATAAATTCATCAATAAGATACTACATAAGGATTGAACTGGCAAAATTACAACAGTCATCGCAGGAAGGAAATTTGAAGGATTGTGAACTCTTTATGGAAACATCGAAATATTCATATCAAGACCGACCACGGCATCACGGAAACGGATAGCACGCAAGAAAACAAATTGAATCCGGTAACACGTAAGATAATTATCGCTAATTGTAATTCCTTTAACAAAACCGAATTAAATTGAAAATTAAAATTAGTATTAACCCACATTTAATAAAGAGAAAAATTATCACTAACTGTAGTTGCTAGAACAACATTAATTTGAATTGGAAATTATAATTAGTACTAACCCATATTTAGCTAAATCATTTTATAGCAGGGCGGCCGCAGATAGGGCATTAGCGTAATTGGAAATGGTTGTACCTATGTAAAGCAAGATCCGAGATACCTCACACAAATACATAATTCGAATCTTAAACAGTTTGTCGACTACTCAGTAAAATTCAATTTTCAGCCTAAATGTCCAATTGGCATACACCTTATACGTCCTAATTATTATTTTCTTATATATATATAATGTAAGCCGAATCAACCCCTAGACCAGAGTTCAGCTTACAAGGCACCGGAGTCCAGTAAGCGACAAAAGTCTAAACCGAAAATAGACACTTGTAGATGAGGGCGCATATCATTTTCTACTTTTGCGAAAATATAATCCACTAGTGTGTTATATGCATCCACCTCTTTTACAGGCTGCTTTTTAATCATTTCAACATTTTGATTCACATCGGCTTCTTGGGGAGTACTCGGTTCGCCGCCTAGGCTTGGGCTCCACTCGCGTTTCCCGACTCTTGCGGCTGTCTGGTATTACCACTAGAGGCTGGTCTCATACTTCTCGTGATATTGCAATTGCTACAATTAGGTCTAATGACGCCTTGCGCGCCGCATCCGTAACATCTTAACGCCATCCTACAAAACCGTGCTATATGGCCAAGATTTCCGCACTTGAAGCATTTCCGACCTCGGCTACTACTGGAAGGGGAACTCTCATGAACAATGGCTGACACCGTGGGCGATTCAACGGCCACATAAGCCAAATTAGGTTCCAACAGCTGGTTATTCTTCTTGGAGGGAGGTGGTACAAACGCCCCCACCGAGGCCCGAACCGGTTCTAGGCGCCTTCCAAACTCCACTAAATTGTGCACACTTTCAATTTCCGTCAGACTTAATTGGGTTTGGTAGAATGGGCTAACATTCCTCTTCAGGATACGTAGTTTTTGATCTTCTAGCAGGGAATCCGTAAGTCGAGAGAACATGTGTGTCATAACGGCTACATACATGCCTATAGTTTCGTCCTTGCCCTGTGTCCTCCTTTTAATTTCTTCTAACAGTCTCTCATCATTAGCGCTTGGCAGAAATTCTCTTTTTAATTCCTTTTCGAGATCCAACCAGGAGTGAAACTGAGTCTTATTTGCTCTGTACCAGATTAAAGCTCATCCAGTAAATAAATCTATCGCGGAGCGGAAGAGCTGCTGTTTCTTAACTCCGCGAGCATCAGCTAACTCTTGTACTCTATCTAAAAAGCCTCTCCAGAAAATTTTACATCCCACTTATGAAGGGGTACTCGGGATCGTGAGCTAGTTAAAACAGTAGCTGTCGTAGATAGCTCTTGCTCTTCATCTAAGGAATCACTTTCCTCGTCTTCACCATCTGCGTTAACCTGTAGAGACCTCGAAGCTAACACCAAGTCTCGACGAATCTTTGCTTTTTCCTTTGTTTGCATTTCATCGTCTGTTACACACCTTCCTAGTCTAGACCAAGCCCATTCAATCTTAGTTAGAATTTTTTTATACTCCCCTGAGTTACTTTGCCCTTTTAAAGAACCTAACAATCCCTGTATCTCCTTGATTTTATTACGTAGGGCTTCTAAGTCTTCATCGGCTTTAAATGGATATGGACTAACTAAAAGATCCCTTTCCTCCTTTTCGTCCACTTTTCCTATAGGCAAGCCGCGGATTGTGAGCCCGTATATGAGCTCCTCTTGATTTAGCCTATTGATTTCCATTTTGCCGAAGAGAAACTTTCAAATCTATGGGAAACTGATTTTCTTTGATCGATGAAGCGGGCGAAAGTGTACCAGAATATAGGAAATTCAAATTTCAATTTAAAACGATTAAGTTCTTAGCTCAGGTGCGGCTATTCGAGACGAACTAACTAAACGTAGATAACTATTATCAAAGCCAACAAAACAATAACAAAAATATTCTGGAAGAAATTACCACTTAAATTTAAATATCTATACTTAGACTGATATGCAAACTAATAATTATCCTCCAAATGATTCAGACTAAAATCAACATAAGATAGCATACATGTATAGGCTTACATACATCTATCTCCTGAGAACAAGTCGAGAAGTTAAGTCCATACGTACAGACAAGGAGTAAATATTAGGAAATGTTCCTCCTAGCTTGCATATATCGTAGTACAATGACCCCCACGGACTGTTTGGGTATATGCGATTTTAATTACAAAACGCCGAAATTACAGCCCTGAAAATTAACATGCACAAAAGGAAAAGGAATATATAATATATGACCTTAAAGCTATATCGAAAAAAAAAAAAAAAAACACATTCTAATAGAAGCCTTCGCAGCAGCTAGAATAACCTTCCAATTCCGATCAGGTTTAATTTACGCAATAATTCTTAATTTCCAGCGAAGCAACATCAGGAACAAATCAATCGACAAACGTCTGACCAGAAATGGGCGTACGGTTGAACGTATGTGTGTATGTACATATATGGCTTATGGAATCAAGAGTTTAGATAGATATTATAAATTTTTGTTATCTTTCATATGATTTTGTTTGGGGTTTTTTTTTAAAAGGCGAAGAGATATTTGAAATTTGGGTAGAAAAATTATTTCAATCTTATATGCTGTTATAGGAATACTTGAGCGAATACACTTTATTTTCCATATGATGCTCATGCAAGCGAAGATTATATATACACAATGCAGAGATCGAACTTCCGAAATTTCTACAAATTGTTAACCCCAGTTGAATGTTAGGAAGATAATAAAAAATAGATTCCAGATTAATTATTTTACGTTACGATTCGTATACGTCCATCTACAAGTAGCTTTACATTTATGTGTGTCCCGTCCTGAGCAGTGAAACGTTGCTTCTTTTTTCTGGACCGCTTTAATTTTTCATATGAGACGGTGATTTTCTTGAACGGTATTAGCTCTGCAAAATGTCGAAACTTCTGGACAGTTAGCACTGCCGCCAGGCATTTTTGCTCAGTGACGATGTAGTTACGTTGAGCTGAGATCAACTGCTTTGAGACGAACGTAATAAGTTTTTCGCCATCGTCATCCAGTTGCACAGCACTCTACCAATTGCTTGTTGCCTGGCATCACATTGAATGATGAACGGCCTGGTGAAGTCCGGACTCACTAGTAATGGAGCAGACGTGAGCTTTTGCTTCTGCTGTTCAAGAGACATTTGAACTTCAGTGGTCCACTTAAACTGACTAGGATTTTTTAATGTATCAGTTATGAAAGTATTCAAATCAGCATAATTTGAAGCGTTGATACCAACCTGCCATACCCAACAGGCGTCGAACCTGTCGAACCGTTTTACGCGTCGGGTATGAACTATTGATGCAACCCTGTCAGGCTCTTTCTCCGAATATGAAACCCAGATACTTGGTCTCTTTTATGCAAAATGTCCTTTTTTCTACGTTAATAGTTAGGCCAGCCTTCCTCAAGCAATCCCCAACTCTAGTGAAGCCAGATGGGAATTAAAGTATTGCGACAGAACTAACAAATCGTCCAAGTACACCAGGAACTTGTTACGAAGATCGAATGGGATGACTTTATCCATGAGTCGTCGCATAGTTTGAAGCCCGTTGCATAGTCCGAATGGCATCGCCGTGAAGTGATAAAGAGGGTGACCAGCTACTGTAAAAGCGATCTTCTCTAGCTATTCTTGATCTAATGAGATCTGCCAGACTGTGTCCTTCAGCTCCAGACTTGAAATGTATTTTACTGGAAGCAGTTGACCTAGAATTCCATCTATATGGGGTAACGGATAGGCGCCCTTCTTCGTGACTGTATTCAGCATCAAAACAAAGTTGCACCTTCCTGACTTTCTTACTATAACGACTCGAGAGCTCCATGGGCTCTCACCTATCACCCCCAGTGATAACAGCCGATCTAATTCGGCATCCATCAACCTTTGTATAATTGGTTGTGTTATCGGAGTAGCATCACCAGTGTCGATCTTGTGGGTATCGATTCTTGCTCCCAAAGAAAGTGGCTTTCAGTGTCTGAAGCTGCTATCAGACCTGATTTCAATTCCGCAACTGATTCCTAATTACAGCGAATCAGTGAGCCCAGGAACCACGTAGAAAAGTACGATCTTTGTCTCACTACGGAAGGTCAAATCTAGCTCCATATGACCATGAACACTCGTCATGGCACCATTAGCTAACTCTACTTGAGTCTTGTACCTCTTCCATTAAACCTCCACTTCCCACAACTTCTCAAGAGCTCCCCTGCCTAGCATACTGAGAGTGGTCTCTCACGGTGTGATATTTGTTTAGATGCCGCAGGTGGTATGGCGTCAGTGGATATTGAGCCGGCTCACGGCCACTCGTCATCACAGAGGTAGATAGCAGCCTCAATATTTAGAAAGTGGAAGACTGGACCCCCTCCGCAGCAATGCCGGAAGGTTTTGGTCGCAATTGAGGTCAACAGAACGTCGGTAGGATATGGACAAATCGGAAGGATTGCCTAGTAAATTGTCGCAGTCGTTGTTAGTGATCTCAGAGTTGGAATTCGGGATATCTAAGTCTAGTATTGAAGATTGTTTTTCGAGATCTCTGATCTCGAATTTTGGACTAGTAAAGCTGACTTTTGGAAAATTATCTGGACTGTCTTCCACGGATATCAGGTCCAGAGTTACAGATGGGCTTATTGTGGGGCTTGACTGCTCTCTGCCACAGCAGTCGGGGTGACTCTCAGCTGAGACTCTGCAGCTGTTGTTGACGTTGTCCGTGGGTACCGCGTTGTGTTTTGTCGGAAGCTGGTATTGTTGCTCCCGACTCGTCCCATGTTTTTCGCGGCACAATTTCATTACAAGACTTGACAAGACAAAGGTCAACATTTCAAGGGAAAATAACGAGAATAAAAATCTACATTCAGAGTAATAAACATTCGTTAAATATTTACGATCTGAAAACTATATTTCGAGCAAGCATTATTAATCCAACATTAGATTCATAAAGAAGAAGCTGATGACGTCGATCTGGAAAATGGAATGTGCTAGAAGATTCATATTGGTTGGCCAACGCCACGATTCTTAATTTACTATAATAGCACAGAAAGATAAGCCAGTTACGTTTGGAGGCATAGACACTCAAACATCATTTTCTATCCAGTCACATCGGTCTGTACAGTTACTGAAGTTAACACTACCAAGATTCTCAGGTAGATATACAGATTGGACTCTAATTCATTTTAAACATTAGTGCATGAAAATAGTGATTTAACGGACATAGACAAATTTGCATACTTACGATCATGCCTTCCTGAACAAGCTTTTAAAGTAATTCAAGCTCCGGAAAACACTTCCAATAATTATAAAACTGCTCTCGAACTTTTAAAATCTCGTTTTGAAAATAAAAATATTATCATACAAGCTCACGTTAAAGACATGATAGAATTACAAAGTGTTTCTAAGTGTTCGGGTTTTCAATTACGTACTTTGATAGACTCTGTTAATGCTCACCTACTTGCATTAAAATCAATCGGAAATACAGAGAACATTTTAGATGCTATTCTTGTATATATAGTAAATAATAAAGTTGATCCTGAGACTAGGTCCAAGTGAGAAGAACATAAGTCGGTTGACGATCTTGCAGATTGGGAAACATTCTCAAAATTCTTTAATAAACGTTGCACAATGCTGTAGGTATTGGTTCGAAATCTAGCTCTCCTGTTAGTTCAGTAGTCAAACCTAATTCACATAAACGCCAATCATTATGTGCATCGGTTTCAAAAACTTATTCATCGTTCAATTTATCATACAGTGTCTTTGCTGCAATAATCGCGATCATGCTATCAGTCATTGTAAAATCGTTTTTTGAAAATGTCTCCAATCGAAAGATATTATAAAACTAAATGACTTAGCTTGCGTCTCATTTGTTTATCGCGAGGTCATCCAATTAAAAACTGCTCTGCTGAGACATGTACTTCTTGTGATGGTCCACATCACTCTTTACTTTACTGATCGTCTGCTCGTACAAAGAGATTGTGTGAAAACTAGCAAAGGGTTTCGACAGAGTCACAACATTCATCATCCACGTCACAACAAACCAAGGTAGAAATTCCACCGTCAGTAGCAAATGACGTGAGTTCACTTAAGGTATCGCTTCGTTCCTCTGAAACTTGTTCGATTTAACAAAGGGAAACCGAAGGTGTCACTGATGTACTTTTAGCTACAGCAATCATTTATATCAAGAATGTCAGTGGATTATAAAGGGTTTTCCAATAAGAGGTGTTATTTTAATTAGCCCGCTATTTCGATTTTTTGACATTTGACAAGTAGAAACTACGCCATTAATAAAAATGGAACGATACACGATTCAACAACGCATTGAAATTATTAAAATTGACTATAAATATGGTAAAAATGTGGCAGAGACGGTTCGTAAAACTCGAGCATTTTTGGGTCGTCGTAAAGCACCTTGTCGAACCGCAATACAGAAATTGGTAGAAAAATTCGAGCTGTCGGGACAAGTTGGTGATGTGAAGAATAAAACCCGTGCACGTCGCTCAAGAACAGCCGAGAATATTGCTGCTGTAGTCGAAAGTGTTGAAGAAAACCGAGGTTCGTCTATTCCTCGTCGTTCTTTGGAATTAGGCATTCCACAAACGTCATTACACCGTATTTTGCATAAAGATCTGGGTCTTAAGGCTTATAAAGTTCAGTTAACACAAGAACTCAAGCCGGCCGATCATCAACAACGTCGAGTCTTTGCTGATTGGGTCCTTGAAATGCATGAAAATGATCCGGAATTCCATCGAAAACTCATCTTGAATGATGAGGCCCATTTCCACCTCGATGGCTTCGTCAACAAGCAAAATTGTCGCATCTGGGGCTCGGAAAACCCAAGAGTTATTGTTGAAAAGCCTCTCTATCTTCAACGTGTGACTGTTTGGTGCGGTTTATGGTCCCGCGGGGTAATTGGACCTTACTTTTTCGAAAATGAGGCTGGAGCAACAGTTACGGTGAATGGATTGCGCTATGGACAGATGCTTAATGATATTTTATGGCCGGAATTGGATGGTATTGATCTGGACAACGTTTACTTTCAACAAGACGGCGCTACGTGCCATACAAGCAACGAAACCAGTGATCTTTTACGGGAAAAGTTTCCGGACCGTGTTATCTCTCGAAGAGGTGATCACAATTGGCCACCGAGATCTTGTGACTTAACACCTTGCGACTTCTTCCTTTGGGGCCACGTGAAACAGAAGGTCTACGCCAACAGCCCAGCGTCGATTCAAGACCTCAAAGATGGAATTCGTGAGGCTATCGAGGACATAGGGCAGCCACTTTGTGATTTGTTTATGGAAAATTTCATTAAAAGGATATGGTCCTGTAGGCGTGGTCGTGGTGGTCATTTGGCTGATGTTATTTGCCATTATTAACGGCATACTTTCCTCTTCTCTTTATAATGAAATAAAGATCTGATCATTTATCTAAAAAACTGGCATTTTTCTTTGAATATCAAAATAACACCTCTTATTGGAAAACCGTATTCCATGTCGAGCTCTTTTAAATTCGGCATCTCAGTCGAACTTCATAAGAGAAAGACTTTGTCAAGGTTTGCAGTTACGGCGATCTAAGATTATAGCGGAAATTACTGGCATAGGAGAAGTAAAGTCAACACTCAAGCATCAAGTAACCAGCACGGTTAAATCTCAAGTTAATGACTTTTTCGCGGAGTTAGATTTTTGGCTTTTGCCTAAATTTATAGATTCACAACCTAAATTCGACATCCAATTAAATGACATATCAATTCCATCTGGCTATGAATTGCCAGATCTTCAGTTCTACAAGGCTCAGCTCAAAGAGTGGATATTTTGTTAGGATCTGGTATATTTTTCAAATTGTTGCTTGCTGACCACGTCAAATTGGGTGATAACCTACCCACGCTGCGTGGACGTTGTTTGGGTGGATAATAGCAGGTAATTACAAGTGTACTCCTCGAATTAATGTATGTTGCAGTACATCTGCAGAGACTGATAAAACTGCTGAAACCCATTTAATTAGTCAATTACTTGAAAGATTTTGGATTGTAGAAACAATTGACAAGAAACTTTCACTTTCAAAGGAGCAGCAGGAATATGAGGAGCATGTCGTAACAAGCATAACTCAATCACCTTCCGGTAGATTCCCAGTGAAGCCTCCTTTTCGTCAAGATCCTTCTGTTTTGGGGAACTCTCGCTTAATTGCCTTTAAGAGGTTTTCTAATTTGTAAAACGATTAATAAGTTCGATGTCACTTAAGATTGAATATGAAAGGTTCATGAATGAATATGAAGAGCTAAAACATATGTAACGGATCGATGCTTCCGTTCTCACTGAGCTTCATTATCACACACCACACCATGCGTCATTTTCAATTACCAATGATCTATCGTTAAAAGACATATTGATGGTAGGACCCACAGTTCAACCCGAACTATTTGACACAATTCTTCGCTTTCATTTTTACAAATATGCCAAGCGCGTATATCAAAAATGTACCGACAGATTTTACTTGCTCCAGAAGATCGAATATTCCAGCTTGTCTATTGGAGGAATTCTAATAAAGAGCCCCTTAACATTTATCAATTAAACACTCTTACGTATGGTACCGCTGCCGCACCCTACTTAGGTGTCTCAATTACCTGTCAGATTCAAAAAATAATCATTAACCGAATGGAACTAGGGTTATCAGAGCAAATTTTTATGTTGACGATATGCTCGCAGGAGCCGATTCAGTAGAGAAAGCTCGCAAGATTGTTGACGAGGTTCAGACAATACTAGAAATTGGATGTTTTCAGTTGAGAAAATGATGCTCAAATGAACCAAGTGTGCTAAGATCAATTCCATTAGAACATAAAGAGGAAATGCTAAAGCTTAATGATAAACAAGTTAAGAGGGCATTGGGAATTTCCTGGAAACCTGCAGTGATAACTTCTGTTTTTTCTTTGAAGACAATTCCAGTCCATCTGTCCTAACCAAACTTATGCAGGATTTTAAAGCTAGGATAGGACGATCATCTACCTTTAAATCTGAAGCCAAAGTTTGATGAGCTCTACAGTCAATTAATATGTCTGAATAAATTAAGTTTTTCTCGTTTCATTTCGCTCAATAATCAGTTGAATTCTCATCTACAACTTCATGGATTTGCAGATACCTCCACAAGAGCCTATGGTTGCTGTTTGTATGTTCGTGTTACAGATTCATTAGGTCATACTGGCGCCAGTCTCTATTGTGCTAAATCGCATGTAGCACCAGTTAAAACTATTTCACTGCCTCGTCTAGAACTTTATACAGCTAATCTCTTAGCTCAACTGATGTCTCGAGTATATGGAATCGTGAAGAATAAGATTAGCGACATTTTCTGTTGGTCGGATTCGGAAATTGTTTTAGATTGGCTAGCTACTCATCCCTTCAACTGTACTACCTTTATAGCTAATAGAGTTTCATTAATTCTGAAACTACTTCCTGCGGCTATCTGGAATCCTGTGTCTTCACGTAACAATCCAGCAGTTGTTGTGACTCAGGTACCTTTGCCCCGAATCAAAACCATAAGCGCAATACCACATAAAAAACCACATAAAAAACCCCGAAAATAAAAAACTATTTCCTTTTAAAATTTCAATATAAATTCAAAATGTATTTAGAAATGCATTCCAACATTATAACAAAATGCAATTTAGCATAAATTGCATTTTGTTATCAGACACACATTCCACTCACACGATATGCACACTTACCTACATACAGTGTCTTCTTACTTTTTTTCCGCATGTACACTCTACATACGTACAGTACCTATTTTTCCAATCTAATTGTATGTACATACATACATACAATTATCACAATTATTCGCGTCCTCTTAAAATTAATATTTCAAGGCGGGCGCACAAGTGCATATCGGATTACAGTTTGCAAAGATGCATATAGTTTGCATCAAAACTTTTGTACATTCTCTCATGTACGTTTTTTAACACCATGAGAAAGCAATAAAAAGATAAGAAAGCTTTTGCAAGATATCGTGGGTATTTAAAAAAAGTTACGGTTATTGAAAAAAATAAAGATTTACAAAGTGAAAAAAAAAGAATTAATTAATAGATTGAAGTTAACGAATAAATGCCACATTGTGTTTTTGAAAAGTTGTATTTACTGAAGAAAAATAAAGATTTAATAAAAAAAAAGGGTGTATAACAAATTAAATAATAGATTTAAGGGAAGTGAAGAACCATTTGTTTGTTTTTTTTTTAGAAGCTGTGTGCTCTCCGTCCGGAGCACGGCACACACTTACTCATAACATTTTTGGTGGCAGCGCCTACCCAAAAACAAAAAATCAGTGCCAATCAATAATAAAATAAAAAAAAAATTAATTAATACAAAATAAAAAAAAAACACGGGCACCCTAAAAAGGAGGATAATAATAATTTGGTAATTGGCACCTAATTTCCGCACCGGTGGACCTTTGCGAGGCTTCATACCTGCCTCAACAAGACGATTCCCAGAAGGAAGACATCTAGAAATCGTCGTCCAGGACGCGCGACCTATCACCATCATCCATCTGCAGCGCTTTCCACAACATCAGGAAGTCATCAAACTGGATGCCCGACAAATCTTTCCAATACCAACAGCACCCGGAATATTTCCCATCAATTTCAACAACTTCATCAATCATCAACCAACAAACCCAAAAACTCGGACTTATTAATTCAGAACCTAATAGATTGGGAGGTGACCGTCATAAATCCTATCTCATCGAAAAAATGAAAAATTCATATAACATTAGTTAGTACTAAGATAGTTGAAGACAGCGCCCCTTGGTTGCCTGGGCTGGGTCAGTCACGATGTTGAGAAAAAGCTTCACTTCACCGTAGAAATGGAAAATAAATAACCAATTTGTAGGGATCGGTGAGTACTACTCGAAAAATATATTTTAAGAAGCATTTCTTCGTTGAAATGGAAATTTTTGACATGGAATTAAATACAAAAGGTTACCTTCACATGAAATTAATATAGAAAGCTGGAACACCGTCGCATGACATAATAAATTAAAATCGAAGTTATATTATTAGATTTTCTTTATTACTTTAAATACAAAAATTACTATCAATAATTCTACATAATTTAGTTTTAAATATATTTCGCTGTAATTAAACATAATAAAAAACATACTTAATTCTAAATACATATAAACGCTTATCTACCCTATTACAAACATCATCCTACTCATCTTCGTCTGTGTTGGCTTCTAAGTTATCCTCGCTATCGTTAGAGTCAATTATAATATCTTCGACCGTAATTGGGCTTGGATCTCCTTCAAACCAAAGCGGCTGAAGCATGCCATCACTTGATATCCAACCGCACTGCTCTGCATCTAATTTAACACAACGAATATCTGTTGCATTTTACCATATCGACGTAACGTATATAGTCCGTAAAATTTTTTGTTTTAAAGATTTCCAGCAGGGTGGAATCAGGCTCGAATTGAAACTTTTTACATCTCTCATCAAATTTTCTGTTGTGGAGTTACTAGAGTTACTACTTTCGAAAATTATTAATCGCGCCAGATTTACTGAAGAACAATGTGTAACGCCATATAATGTACAAGTGAATTTTTCAATAATTTTCATTTTCTCGTCATTTTCAATATTGGTAGGATAATTTAATCTTGCGAAAACTGTTTGTACATCAATAAATTTTTGAAGTAATTGATAGCCGTTTACCTTTCCTTTCCTATAAAAACTAGCTGTATAATCACAGCCCGTAAATGCATGGAAGGCAGGTAAAGAGCGACAAAGCTCGTTACCAAGTATTTGCGATAAGGCTGTGCAATTTATATAATTTACATTAGCAGATTTTGTGCATATTACCTAATAATATTATTAAAACGTCAGTGTCAGAGGCTTTGAGCATATTTTTTGATATTTTTTCACATTTATTAATGTGATATATCATTCGCGTATCAGCCTCCTTGTGATAACACATAAAATCATTTTCTTCTGTTTTTATAACGCTTTCAAGTTCTGCAATGAATGAAAAACATTTTTCTTCAACTGTTATAAAAACTTTCTTCGTACCTAGTATTGGTGCCAGATTTTTGTTCTACCATTGCTCCGATAAAAATATGACCAAAGCCTCCTTAAATTTTTTATTTCTTAAACTTTTTATAAAGTCATTCGGTCTTACTTGAGACGGTCCTACAATTTCGTACGGGATATCAACCTCTTCTCTATTATACCGCTCTATATCTTTTATTGAGGGAAGCATATATCAGTCAAATATAATATGAATTTGTGAAGCATTGGTGTACCAAATTTTTTTAAAAATAAAAACAGCTATTTTATCAGTGAGTGATGGTCCTAATTTATATAAGAAATAAAATCCGTCAATTATTTCTGCATCTATTTGAGTGGGTGTTGCAAATTCAATAAAAGATTTAATTTTATGCGCCAGTTTGGATTTATCCGTTTTAAACATTTCTCCTGTACAATGACATAGAGCTGGAGGTCCGGGCGATAAAGGAAATGACAGGCAATATTCCATATCTATATTTTTTTAAAGCAATTGCTAATAGCCTACCGAAAATATCGCGTTCCATTTTTAGTAAAATTTTCGTTTCCCATCGCGACTTATTTAATGCCTTCTGACGAAAAATTGAGTATAGTGTGGTGCGTAATAGCCTTTTCAAACCTTTGTGCATCTAAATTACATTCTTCAATGAATTTTTTTTTGTATTCACCCATAGACATAACATTAAGGAGAAAAGAAGTCGTTTCCTCTGTT
Source organism: Dioctria rufipes (assembly GCA_963924295.1). Lineage (NCBI taxonomy): Eukaryota > Metazoa > Arthropoda > Insecta > Diptera > Asilidae > Dioctria > Dioctria rufipes. Next base: position 85,318,844 of record OZ002742.1, read on the forward strand.
ACTGCTCTGCCTGTTGTTACGTAGAATAAATTTTCATTGTCTATGCTTCTATCAAAAGGATTCATGTTTTCTTTTATACTTAATATTATATTTTCTACAGATGTTCTATCTTTTTTAATCCTGTGAGTTTCCAATTCGTGAGTAGTGTCATCTCTGCTAGTAATATGCAATTCTTCAAGCATTCTGGAAATAAGTTTAGTACGCATGATGAAATGAGTGACACCTGTTAGAGAGCTAGCAACATCGGCATTAATAGTTTGTTCCAGTGTAAGATCAACAGGAATTCTAGTTAAGTTAGTAGATGTCCTTTTAATACCGAAAGCCACTCTTCTAAATTCATCCAATAACGTTGACTTTTTTATTTTTAAATCAATTAAGTTACAGTAATACTGTAATATCCACTTAGCATAATTGGGCTGATTGAATGCGAAAAACAAATTAGCCATACCAAATAGAGTGTCTATATATAAATCAAAATCACTGGTTCTAATACTCCTTGAAAATCTTAAATAAATGTTAATGAATTCAATGTACTGCATATAATATTTAGCGGTTTTACCCCGAGAACCACGTAAAGTTTCTTTAACAAAACTTTCATAATCATTTACCGTTTCTAGAAATGATGGTGGTATATTCAGATTCTGATTACACTCAAAAGGATTATCTTGTATATATTTTAAATCTTGTATTATTTTTTCTGAATCCATTTCTTTAGTAGACATAAATTCTTCAATGTTTAAATTTTGGAGTGCGCTTGACAATAGGGGATGAATTCTTTTGCATCTGTTAAAGTGTTTACTACTCACGAAGCCATTGACTGATCCTTCTGCTAACAACAGCCTTAAAAAAAGCCATTTGAATGTGGAAGGCACCTAAATTTATAAAAATGTTATCAAATTTAGGACTTTCGGTCATCTGAATCATATGTCACAATTATTTGTTCTTGGTCACATTCATGAGCTACTCTTTGAGCATAAAGCATTGTTTCATTCATTAACAACGCTATATGAAATCGGAGATAAATTAATTTGTGGCAAGTAATCAACATTTTGAACTTCACTATTATCTAAAGTGTTCTTACTGTTATATTTATTTATTTATTTATTTAGGTCTACAGAGTAAAAACTCCTACAGACTAAGCATTAAAACTAACTTAATATTAAGTCAAAAGGATATAAATATGTTCTATAAAAAAGAATTATAAAGAATGTCTAAAGACGTAATTATCTATAAATTTGCATTACTGTATTTCTGAAACTATTACGTTCATCAGTAAGATCTACGAAAGTACAAACAGCGTTAAAGTTTCGAGAGCAGTGAGTGATGGGTTCATACTGACCGTAACAAGTTCTATGAGAAGGAATATATAATAAATCTCTAGATCGAATAGAAAAGCCAGGCACATAAATTTTGAATAAGGCAATCAATTCGGGTGAGCAAATCTTGTAGCAGAAAACATCTCTGACAAAGATAATACTGAAAGCCTTTCTACGAGACTCTAAAGTTTGGAGCCCAAGTAACTGGCACCTGGCCTCGTATAAGCCCGCGCAAAGCATAGCGAGTAAATGATCTTTGTATAGATTCAATGCGTTTAATATGTAAAGCAGTATAAGGGCACCAGACAACAGAGGAATACTCCAATATGGAGCGAACTAGTGAAACATAAAAAGCTTTTAAAGTGTAAGGGTCTTGAAAAACAGTGCAGTTACGCTTATTGAAACCAAGCATTTTAATAGCCTTGCAGGTGACATAGTCAACATATAAAGAGCAGTTCAACTTGTTATCAAAAATGATACCAAGATATTTAATCTCAGTAGGTCTGTCTCTATAGTAATGTCTTTAATCACATAATCAAACAAAATAGGATTAATGCAACGATAAAAGCTGAAGCTCTTACTAGGATTGAGCTCCAAACCATTTAACGAGCACCAAACTAGAAGTTTATCTAGGTCATTTTGAAGATGTAGACAATCTGCTAGATCTCTAATTGGCAAGAAAATTTTTAGGTCATCAGCGTACAAGAGACAGAAATAGTTTAACCACATCATTAATATAAATAATAAACAACAGGGGGCCAAGATGACTGACTTGAGGCACCCCAGATTTAATTATAAATTTACGAGATTTAACAAAATCCATTTTTACGCACTGCGAGCGATTACTTAAGTACGAATTAATCCACTTAAGAAGGGAGGAGTGAAACCCGAAGGCATGCAGTTTCGTTACAAGTAGATCAATATTTACCCGGTCAAAAGCCTTAACAAAGTCAGTATAGATAAGGTCGACTTGCGCACCATTTTCAATTTCGTTAATACAAAAATTTTTAAATAATACCAAATTGGTTGTTGAGGACTTACCCTTCACGAAGCCATGTTGCTGGGAACAAATATTTTCTTTTACGTGAAAATACGTCCTGTTCGTTATTATGCTTTCAAAACACTTGGGAATAGGTAGAAGTTTGGCAATTCCTCTGTAGTTTTTAATGGAATGCCGAGAACCTGCTTTGTATATGGGAGTAATAAAAGAAAATTTCCACTGGTCTAGAAAAAGTCCTAGTCTAAGTGAAACATTAAAAATTATTGTTAAAGCTGGTGCGAGAGTAGCATTGCAGTTTCTTAGTAAAATGTTAGGAACTAAATCATGTCCGTAAAAAACATAATTGTTTAAAGAGCTGAGCGAGTTTTCAATTTCATTAAGATCCAAAGAAATGGAACCAAGATCAATAGCAGCATCATAGGTATCCCAAATAGAGTAGAGGGAAAGAGAGGGATCTGAAACATAAACAGATTCGAACCAGTCAGCAAATAAGTCGCAGCTTTCTTGTAAATTGCTTGACATCACATTATCAAGTTCTCTGATCTGATCTCTGATCTTTTAGAAATAGGTACAAAACTGTTAATGCCTGTATGAACCACATTTAAAAATTTTATGTACAAAGCATTCAAATCATTTACTTGCCCAAAATCTAGCAACTCATTCCATTGAATTGACATAAAGAATTCGTTTAATTTCTTATAATCAGCTTTAAGAAAATCATAAACAAAAATATTAGTTATATTTGAATACGCAAAATTATAGAAGCAAAAATTAATGGTGATAGGTTTATGGTGTAAATCAGGCTTCGAAAGAGGGACTAAAACTTCATTGACATTACAAAATAATTCAGCACTTAAGAATACTAAATCTAAAATTCTGCCTAGGAAATTAGAATGGGAGTTTACTTGAACTAAATTACAACCAATTAATGAATCAAATATCAAACTTTCACACAGTGATGATATATTGGTGGGCATAAGACACTTATCTTCCTCTAACCAGCTCCAACGAATATCAGGAAGATTAAAGTCTCCAAGACAACACAAGTAAGTATTAGGATGCAGTTGAGACGCCAAATCGATTATGTTGTTTGAATGTTTTTCATATATAGCTAAGTTGCAAGCAGGAGGAATGTAGCTAACACAGATTAATATATTTACAGCCCCACAGAGTCAGTTGGGAGGATGGGGCAGGCAAAGAAGGCAGACCATCTGCGCCTTCGATGGGATACAGGTAAATGACGTAAGGGTCCCTTCAGGACCGAATGTGTGCCGGCTTTGGTGTGATAGGCACGAAAATTTTTCTGATTATGGCTGACGGCAGCGGCAATAGCTGAGGCGAACTAGCGTGCCGCCCTGCAGTTAACGCTGCCCGTCGAGTGATCTGTCAGCTCATGCTGACTGTCGGGACTTTACATCCCAAGCGAATCACTCTTCATAGTTCTATAACAAAATGTCCACATTGGAGTTGTATTTATAAGTGGTAAAGAGAAAATCCACATGAAGTCTTTTAAAATAGCATTTTTTTTTACTAATTTTACAATCCTGTGTCATCAATTTAATAACATCTAATTGAATTAACGCGGTTTTAGCCTGTATATCACGAGGAATCTCTTCGAATCTCCTTCTTTTCCGCGGTGGACATTCCGTGACAGTATCTTCAATTGCAACCATGAGGTTATATGTTGCTGTATTGGTGGCTAATAGAACAGAAGTAGATGTATCTTTAATGTTTCGTTGTAATCTTAGAGAACCATCATCAGCAGAATCTTTGGGCAAAACTGATAAATGATTCCTACTGTATCATGTAAAGTATCTTTACCGCTAAAAGTATCAACAAAACGGTCATAGTTATCGAAAGCTACGTGGGTACTCAGACCTTTTTCGGTACTTATGCCAGGTGGAATCAATTGATTATTGTCATAAGCGGTATAAGTCATTTCTGTTTCAATTTCTTCTGCAACAGTATACCCGACAGTATGACCGTATTTGTTTAAAATATTCAGAACTTTTTGCTACTAGTTAGGGATTTAATAGCTAAACCTAACATAAGATGTTTAGACGGTTTAATTCGCCCTTTAGTAATTACATAGAAAATATCTTGGCACAAAATTTTATTTTTGTGTAGTCATCAGTAGAATTTTTTCGTCTTGTATCCGGACCTTGAATAAGGCAACACATGAAATTAAATAGAAGCTCAGGAATTTCACATTCACGCTCAATGATGTCATCTACATTCATTTTTTCGGATTTACTTTTTTTTTAAGGACTTCACAGTGTTCCTTAATTTATAAGCAACGTCTTCAAATATCGTTTTTTTCTCGGAAATTCTAATTGCAGAATCATTAATTAGCTTGTTCACACCAATTCCCTGCTTATGCACTATTTTTTTTTAAGAGGTGTATCGGAAGAGGTTATCACTATAGTATGATTGTACTGTTTCATAATCTTTCTTTCCAGAAACTGAGCAGTGTAATTTTGAAATTCGCATTTCGAAAAAGTATTATTGTTAATTTCTAATAATAATGACTTATATCGCAAATACAAATCATTCAATAAATATATATTTTGTTTTGCTATAATTTCTTCGTCTATAAACACACATAGAGCTTCAAAAGATTCTTTATGAATTTTTTGTAATTCATACCAGTCACCCTCCGGCTTCTTAGTAACTGTTGCTCTTTTGGATTTTTGCATATAATTGGTTCTACATATATTGTGATATGGGAAGTGGTTACAATTATGTAATTTTTCCAGTAACAAATGGTCATCAACATTTTTCGCCGAAATTGTGACCGCATTATAGACATCAATAGAAGTACATATTGATGCAAAATAGCGACGGTTGCCTATTTTTCTTTCCACTTGCGAACAGAAAATGCATACCTTTTGATTTTGATGTAACGAAACTGGCGTGGGGATTTCTTCTATCAGTGGCTCATTTGCAACTCTCCCAAGTCCGAAGTTCTAGGATTTGACACACTAGAAATCTGTTGTAAGTTTAAAAAATCCCTCGATGTGCTTGGTGCAACCTGTATAGTCATACCTTCTGGTGCCTTTTATATATAATATTCACCTCTTGTTCCAGTACATCTGGTATTGTTTCCATCTGATGGGTATCAGGCGTTGTTGTCAATAAAGCCGTTGGTGCTTGGTCAAAAATCTCCATGCAGCTTGGTGCCGCTTCATCCTCAGAGCGAACAAAAAATGTGCTCGACTGGTCTTTCTGTAGAACAATAAGAAATTTTCTCACTGGTAATTTGATTTTGTTAAACTATCGCTGATTAGACGGCTTTGTAAATAACATAACATTATACAGCAAATCCAAACCAAAACGATCACCAATCGACCCCAACTCCCTCTAATTTTGACGAACTTTCAGAATTAGTTAAATATTAAAAAATATAATTATAAAATAGAAATTAAAAGTTGAACCCGCGAATTTCTTATATTATAATAATATTATGTATAAATAATAGAGCAAATTCGTAAATATATTTTTTATGGTGCGTTTCTCTTCCGGAAGAAGTTAAAGATCCAAAATTAATAATTGCGCTTTTTTTATTATATATTTTTTTATTTCATTGAGAAATCCCATTTAATACCATTTATTTAAAATATCACAAAAAAGAGTAACAAGTTAAAAACAAATTAAACAAATTAAAAAACACGAGCATAGTGAATACTTTCAAATTTGAGTCACTCTGTATCCAAGACCTGAGGTCGACAGGCTAAACAAAAATTGAAAATTGAAATTTTTGAGTGTTTTGGTATGGAATTGTAGTATATATGAATAAGAAGTAACATAACATTATATGAATGTGAAGGGATTCATAATTTAGAAAAACAAAAATGCTGAAATCTATATTTTTGACGTCAAAATGAAATTATTCAACTGCAACTCCAGAAGAAAATATTGGAAAGTAAATGTTTATAAAATAAATACTCATATTTCATACGTACATTTAGTGTTGATTCAGTAGTTTTAAATTCCTCTCTGTATCGGCTCTTTAGACTAGTTATTTTTTGTAGCATTCCAAATGATAACCAAGACGTTCCACTGGGTCTGAAGAAAGTTCAATATCGCCATACTTAAAGCCTTTAATTTTCCGAAAATTAATCACGTTTATACACTTATTCAAAGTATCACCGCAAAAGTTTTTCACTTCCACCACAAAGGAAACATTTACCCATTTTATTAAATCGATAACAAAACTTTTATTTAACTTTCAATTTAAAATCACTGTAAATCACTGGAACGTCGAACCTTGATTCTCTTACCGGTATTACGTAATGCGCAATGAGATATCGTCGAGAATATGCTTCTTAAAGTGCAGTTCGTCCTTGATGTTTTCTTAGCATTATCTTAATCACTATTAGGCTGTTTGCACGACCGCGATGTCGTTGTCGTACCGTAGTGCATATAAAATAAGTAGAAACAAATCAGCCGATTGCACATATGACGGCACCGACACGGCAATATAAAAATATAGCAATGTAGTGACCTGCACCGGTTCTGCCGTCGTGTGTGTAAACAGCCTTACTCAGTGGGCATCTATTCAAATCAAGATATGTGTATACCTGCTATACCTTTAATATGAAACCCTACTTCTAGATATTTCCTTAGCATTGTGATATTTTTACTTATGTGTACTTAATACCTGGGACCAAGCGAATAGACTTAGTATAACTATTCTTCCTTAGTATAAAAATTAGGCAGCTGTCAATTCGACCCGTATGCATTTTCGTTGTGTACATATGTAGATAAAACACTCCGGAATAAATAAAAAATAATTAAGACTAAATTATGTAGTAAGTTAAGAAATGAAGAAAAAATATGATATAATTTGGATTGTGATTTATAATGTCATGCCATGGGACAATGGGACATGACAATGCACATACCTTTAAAGTGAGACTGCCTTGCATGGTTGTGGCCAGGTAAGAGGTTGGCAGCCCTATAAATTTGATGTGAGGAAGTTGTTTGTATTTAATTCCACGCCAAAAATTTCCATTTCATTGATAAATAAATTAAAAACGTTTTTTTTTTTTAAAGTAGGCTCGGGGTGTTGTGGCGATTTTCCATGAGGCAACCTATATTTTTCGTGTAGTACTCGCCGTGCCCTACAAATTGGTATATTTATTTTCCATTTCTTCGGTGAGATGAAAATGCATAAAAAAACTGACCAGAAGTGAAGCTTTTTCTCAACATCGTGACTGACCCAGCCCAGGCAACCAAGGGGCGCTGTCTTCAACTATCTTAGTACTAACTAATGTTATATGAATTTTTCATTTTTTCGATGAGATAGGATTTATGACGGTCGCCTCCCGGATTATAAGTGGATATCATGGGGACGCAAAAATTGTTTATAAATGCGCTCAATGGCAGAGGACATATAAAAAAAAACAAGGCCTCTCGGTCCACTTAGCTTCCTGTAAGAATGAGCCTCCCGCTGTCTTGAGCTTTAGTTGTCCATTATGTCCTTCGACTTTTGCGACAGCTATTGGGCTGGGGCAGCATAGGAGACATGAGCACCCCGCAGCTAGTAATGTAGCACGTGGCTGTACATTTTCCGAACCTAGGAACCGGCTTAGGGTGTTTACAGAGGAAGAAATAGCTTCCATGCTTGACATGGAGGTGTTATACGAGGGTAATCCCAAGATTAATGGCGGAAAATGAGGTACTGTCCGCCAAGACCCTTAGGCAAATCAGGGACAAGAGAGCTGAACCAGCCGACAAAGCAGAAAGAGACACATACGTCGAGTCAATGAGGGTCTCACCAAGCCCCCCGCCTGTTACCACTGCCAATACGGAGGACCTAATGTCAACCCCTCACTATCAATGGTGCCATGAGGAATGGCGCACAGTAATTGCAATCAATATTTCCGATATTGGTAATAGCCTCGAAGATAACGGAAGAGCCGGTACGGCTAAGCTACTCATCAACGATATGAAAGTAGCAATCATTGATGCTAGTAGGAGAGAAATAGAGGTTGAGGTTCTTGACAATCTCTATAATAGGGTGGTAGACTTTGTTGGCCAACCACCAACGAGCAATAGAGGTTGAGGTTCTTGACAATCTCTATAATAGGGTGGTAGACTTTGTTGGCCAACCACCAACGAGTAATAATAACGCCGGTAATGTGCGCCGTCGTAGAAGAGGTCCTAACGGCATAAGCACGGGCTCTAGAAGGGCTAGACGTAGGCACTTATATGCTGCTACTCAGGAGCTATATAACAAAAATAGAGCCTTACTAGCTAGAAAAGTCAGGAAGAGCTCTAATATAGGTGATGAAAATGCTAGTGGTCCAGCTCCTGAGGACGTGAAAAATTATTACACTAGTTTTTGGGAATGTAGTAGCGTCCCTGTGCCTAATAATGTAGTACTGCATACTTCCCTATTAGACGAGGATCCATTCCTCTCCGTTATTACCGTCGATGAGATTCAACGCCGAATCTCCAAAACTAAGAATAATGTAGGTGCTGGCTGTGACGGTATTAAGAAGACTTGTCTTAACGGTAAATTAGTCCAGTTGGTTCTTATGGGGTTATTCAATTTATCCTTGGTGATGGAGTGTCAGCCATCACCTTGGAGGAATAATCGCAAGGAATAATCCCAAGGATGGCAAAGACGCCAGTGTGGTGGGCAATAACAGGCCGATCACTATTGGCTCACTGCTTAGTAGGATATACTGGGGCATCTTGGATCAGCGCCTTAGATTAAATGTCTCAATAAACCCCAGACAAAAAGGTTTCACAACCGAATCGGGTTGTTTTAACAATGTACAAATTCTAAGAGACATTATTAGCCTTGCAAAAACTAAAAACGGAATGGTTCTCACGCAGGTAGATATAGCCAAGGCATTCGACACCATACCTCACTGGGCAATAGAACGAGCCCTAGTTAATAAGAATCTACCACCCGCTGTCGTGAGAATCATTATGGATTCTTACAATAATATCACAACCACATTAAAAATTAGTGATGAATCCTTAACAATACCCCTACGTAGAGGCATTAAGCAAGGTGACCCAGCTTCCCCTTTTATTTTTAACTTAACCTTTGAAACCTTGTTGAACTCATTAGAGGAGGTGCAGGGTTTCACCATTAACGAATCAGCAACTGTCAGTTCGTTGGCCTTTGCCGATGATATTGTACTTGTTTCTGACAATAATGACAAAATGAAAGCTTTAATTGCTAGACTGGAGGAGTTCCTTGGTGTCCGCGGTATGGCACTAAGCAGCTTTAAATGTACGTCATTCCAGATAATAACGAAAAATAAAAGCCGGTATATTAAAGACCCTGAATTATGTTTAAACAATGGTGAAAGAATATCATTTACTAATGAGGAATTTAAACTGAGATATTTAGGTGCCGATTTATCTCCTTGGTATGGCTACAGGATAGCAGACATTAAGGACGCCCTTTACACGTCCTGTCTGCGAGTTAAGAAGCTGTACCTGAAGCCATTCCAAAAAATTATGCTATTACAGTCATATATTATACCGCACTTTGTATATCCCCTGGTTTTGGCAATTCCTCCCATTGCACAAATAAGGGAGATTGACCGTGAGCTTCGAGTTATGGTGAGAGAGATTCTACACCTTCCGCAATCTACGACTAATGGCCTTATTTATGCTGGGAAGAAAGATGGGGGCCTCGGCTTCCCGAAGCTCGAAATACTCACCACCAGTGCCATTCTGCGTTCAGGTATGAAATACCTAAATTCTACTGACACAATCCAGAATGCCTTGGCCTCACAGAATGGTTTTGGTGACCTCCTTAAAAAGGTGGCCAACGCAGTAAGGCTTAATTGGCCAATACACGATACCAGACTCATCGACAAGTACAAAACAAACGCCAAGTTAGATGAGCTTAGAAGGTGGGCGGCCCTACCGTCCCAGGGTAAGGCCGTAAGTTCGACCACGAACAATAAGATCGGTAACTTGGCTATATAAACCCAACCTTCTTAAGTCCTCAAGGTATATTACCGCACTAAAAATGAGGGCTAATGTAGCCTGCTGTAGAGTTACGCTGGCTAGATGCCAAATGGTACCTGATCAAATGTGCCGTAAATGTAGAGCGTTACCAGAAACACTAGCTCATATAGTCGGACAGCGTACCTATACAAAAGCCTCCCGAATAAGGAGGAACACCGAGATAAGGGACTTCGTCCTTGACGAACCAGGGGAGTGATTCCCAAAGACACTATTTCTGCCCTTAAAAGAATTGGTATTACCTCGAAAAAATCACTATTAACCATTTCTCTCATGGCTTTAAGAAGCACTATTGAACTTTTTCACCAGTTCCACGACTATGATGGTCGTGGATGACCAATCTCATGCCAATCGCATTAGAGTTGGTATGAGTGCCCACTACGGTGTCCGTCCTTATGACAATCTTTCTTTTTCTTTTTAGGGATGGTTGGCCATTTACATCAACTATCCCCAAACATAAGTTCCGTTTCCCTAACTTAGTTAATCTGACGATAATATATGTATTTTATTATTTAATATTTATTATTTATTATTTTATTCGTTGACTATTTATACTTTATCGTTAATAAGCAGTGGTACACATCTGTGATATTTAATATTAAGAATACTGTGATATTTTGATCTTACCAGTGAATGTCTAGCGGTAGGCAAACACTGGTTTATGGCCTGCTAGATTTGCATGAACTGTGATAACCGCATTTGATATTATACTGTGATATTAATGATATATGTGTGTGTTGTCCGTGTACCATCATAATATGGGATGGATACTAGCAATTTCTAACCGCTCGCCAGGGATAACATCGGTACCCTGGTAAGTTTTCCCTAAGAATTAGAATCATCTTACGAGTAGCGGGATGTTAGTTATCATCAACGATGATATCCAGCTCTGAAGCTTTAGCGGTGATTGCATAAAAGTGTGATAATTAAAGTGGGCAGTAGCAATCTACTGGCGGGTGAAACTGGCGAATATGGTGAGGTCTTATTGCCTTTGCCATAACCTAGCCGTCTCCCCATTGTATTTAGGTCGTGTTCGAACCTGGAGTGACCATGCTCCCCACAAAAGTGGTATGTGTGCAGCATACAGCCGCATAGAAAATAGCCGTAGAAATCTTTAATATTTTTAGTACTTATTCATTTCAGATATTTATAAGTTATTAATATAACAATTTTTACAATACATACACTTTCACATTTGAAATAACAAGTAAAGAAGGAAATAAATTTACGTGAAATAATTTTTTCATATCTAATGTTAAAGGTATTACATTTTTTATATTTGCGATCAAATTCGTGCAATTTCCATTTACAATCACACTGTTCGTCACTACACGGTTTTCGTCATTATAAAACCATTTTAGTGACCCGTTTTTGTTTGTTTATTAACTGTTCGATATTTAAATTGTTTTCCTATTGTCCACTCCCAAAATTTATTTTATTTTATTAGCTAAACTATTAGTATTGCAAAAATAGTGAAGCGACCCCTGCGGCAAGACTTCGTGAGCTTGTTGGTCAGAGGACTTTGTAAAAGATCAGTAATCGATCACTTGCGAGAAGACTTTATAGACCTCTCGTCAGGTGAAGATATTGGTCGGAGGAGACGATTAAATTAATTTCATTCATTTTTTCCTTCAGTGTTTACTCATTATCCATATATTCTGCTTATGAAAAAAATGAAAAAAGAATTTTTTTCCATTACTGTGTTTTCCTAACTTTACGCAAAATTTTATTTTTCTTAATTATCTACATATAAAGAAAAACCTTACTCCTTTTTTTATTGTTGGGAGGCTTTCTATCGGGTTTTCCAATAAGAGGTGTTATTTTGATATTCAAAGAAAAATGTCATTTTTTGAGATAAGGAAGGTATGCCGTTAATAATGGAAAATAACATTAGCCAAATGACCACCAGGACCACGCCTACAGGAACATATCCTTTTCATGAAATTTTCCATAACCAAATCGCAAAGTGGCTGCCCTATGTCCTCGATAGCCTCACGAATTAAACCTTTGAGGTCTTGAATCGACGCTAGGCTGTTAGCGTAGACCTACTCTCTCACGTGGCCCCAAAGGAAGAAGTCGCAAGGTGTTAAGTCACAAGATCTCGGTGGCCAATTGTGATCACCTCTTCGAGAGATAATACGGTCCGGAAACTTTTCCCGTAAAAGATCAATGGTTTCGTTGCTTGTATGGCACGTAGCGCCGTCTTGTTGAAAGTAAACGTTGTCCAGATCAATACCATCCAATTCCGGCCTAAAAAATCATTAATCATCTGTCGACAGAGCAATCCATTCACCGTAACTGTTGCTCCAGCCTCATTTTCGAAAAAGTAAGGTCCAATGACCCCGCGGGACCATAAACCGCACCAAACAGTCACACGTTGAGGATAGAGAGGCTTTTCAACAATAACTCTTGGGTTTTCCGATCCCCAGATGCGACAATTTTGCTTGTTGACGAAGCCATCGAGGTGGAAATGGGCCTCATCACTCAAGATGAGTTTTCGATGGAATTGCGGATCATTTTCATGCATTTCTGCATTTCAAGGACCCAATCAGCAAAGACTCGACGTTGTTGATGATCGGCCGGCTTGAGTTCTTGTGTTAACTGAACTATATAAGCCTTAAGACCCAAATCTTTATGCAAAATACGGTGTAATGACGTTTGTGGAATGCCTAATTCCAAAGAACGACGAGGAATGGACAAACCTGGGTTTTCTTCAACACTTTCGGCTACAGCAGCAATATTCTCGGCTGTTCTGGAGCGACGTGCACGGGTTTTATTCTTCACATCACTAACTTGTCCCGACAGCTCGAATTTTTCTACCAATTTCTGTATTGCGGTCCGACAAGGTGCTTCACGACGACCTAAAAATATTCGAGTTTTACGAACCGTCTCTGCCACATTTTCACCATTTTTATAGTGAATTTTAATAATTTCAATGCGTTGTTGAATCGTGTATCGTTCCACTTTTATTAATGGCGTAGTTTCTACTTGTCAAATGTCAAAAAATGATAAGCTCCAAAAGTGACATCTACCGAAATAGCGGGTTAATACAAATAACACCTCTTATTGGAAAACCCTTTATATTTTGATGATACATACTTTTAATTGTCATTAAAACAAAATTAGAATCCCATTTTGTTTCCTTTCTCTTTTTCAATACCATCTGTTGACTTACTACCAGGCATGTGTATATACAATTCGAAAAACAAATAATAAATAATTTCAATGCAATTTAAGCACATACATTCCTTTTCCACATTGTTTAACTCCAGACATAATTTTTATTCTAATTGAAATCAAGTGTTCTTAGATTTGTTCACACATTTTTCTTTTTATTGAGGACACAGCACAAATTTTATTTGCCTTATTCTCCCCAATTTTTACGCCCCACATAATATAACATGACAGAAGGAACCAAAACGTTTGATGAGCTTTGCTTGTCACAAATTGAGAAAACTGCACAAATCAGACAAATTCTGGCCGATTCTGAAAAACTCCAAAATTTGGAAGACCTGTGGGCTTCATTCGAAAAAACCGAAACCCTGATTCAAGATCATGATGAATCCGATGAGACCCATGATTACTTTAAACAGTCATGCTACGACAAAACAGAAGATTGGTACAAACTTACCAAGGTAACTCTGTCCGATAGGTTAAAATCCATCTCACTCCACGAAGAGAGGGAAAATAACCCATTCTACATTAAACCCCCAAAACCCTCACAAAAGGCAGCTTCAACAGATAATCAGGACAATACAGACCAAGACCGAGAAAATACAGTACGATTTCGGTTGCAAGAAGCTAGACGAAAAACATTATCCCATATATTATTCAATCTATAGACAATAATTCACTTGCAACTGCAACCCAGGCATATCTAAACCAAAAGTTAAACTCGTTGCACAAATATTGGGATGATTTTGAAGCAACACATAATGAAATAATCTTGAATGTTGGCTCAAACGACGAAGATAGCGAATACTTCGTGAATGATGTTTACATAAACATGGAAACATCATTCTTAGACACTGTAATTGCGCTGCAAGAACAGTTGGACTCGAGATTCCAAAACATAACGAATACTACAAATAATTCCACAGAGCATCACCACAGTGTCTCTTTCAGAGACCAATCAAATTTTTTCCTATTTGACGTGAGAACATTAATTCCAATTTCAATGGAAATCCAAAAGATCTCCACAAATTCATTTCAAGCTGTGATGATTCATACGCAACAGCAACGACGGCAAGCGAAAAGCACTCCCTCCTTAGTTTGATAAGGAGTAAACTATCCGCAGAGGCGTACGATGTATTCAGGTACAATCAAGTTGAAGATTGGCATACTTTAAAATCAATTTTAACTCAAACTTTCGAGGAAAAAATTCCCAGAACTGTGCTACAGTCTCAATTAAATAATTCCAAACAGAGATTAGGGGAAAGCGTGAAAGATTTTCTTCAGAGACTTAGCACAAATCTATCTGAATTAAATGAAGCAACACACTCATATACAAGTGATAAAGTTCTTTTAAACAGTCTCTTTTAAAAGATACCGAATTTCAAGCAGTGAGAGCTATTGAGGATGGACTAATTAATCCCCAAATCTAAATTTTAGCCAAAGTGATTCGGATATCTCTTTCTCTGCATTAAAATATCACATTTTAGATCACGTTTGGAGCTCAAGCAAACAAATTACAAGACAAATCCAGTCCCTTTCAGACAAAATACGAGTCGTAATTTACAATGCTTCAAATGTAATAGACTGGGACTTGCTGCTTCTAAATGCCCAATCATACAACGTCCTGTACAAAACTTCAACGCAGTTCCAAAACTAAACTCGCAATTGCAATGCCCTCTGGATTTCAATAAGGTCACATCTCCATCACAGGTACTATCTTGTCGATATTGTCATCGAATTGGGAACACTATCGAAGAATGCCGGACAAGAGAGGCGAACTACAATCGTTCTGGTTACAATTAGGGAAATCAAAGTAATTTCCAGAAGGTGAAAAATACTCCACCAACAAACTCGGCAAGCAGACAGTCACAGAACAGGAACTGCAGCAGCAAGTAATCCGAGAAAGTCGAACTCCAGCGCCAAGATATAATAATGCGAATATCTCAGCAAGATCACCATCTGCAAATAGGAAGAATAATCGAACTTTATCGGCACCCAGTCAGGGAAACTGGATGCAGCGGGGGGACTTATTCGGCAACCATTCGCATATACAAACAAAAGCACAAATTCACAGGATTCCCGAGACAATATCGGCAGAGGCAATATCAAATTAATTCGAATCCCCGTCCAGATCAATAAAAATTCCCTAACGCTTCCTTTGCTTGTCGATATCTGCTCTGCTCCAAGACTTACATTTTTAATTGATACTGGAGCAGAGATCAGCTTAATTAAACTCCATCCATTGAAGCTAGATAGCATCTGCTACAGAGATGCTGTCTGCAACATAAACATACAGAGTCCACTTCTACAGAAAGACTCATTTTTTCTAAGTTAAACTTAAATTCTGAACATAATAATTCCATTCTAGAAAATTGTTGGACATAACTCCATCCTCTCATACGATGGCCTGCTTGTTCATGACTTTTTATCTCGATACAATGCTCGTATCAACTACACAAATAAATGCATTTCTCTAGAAATAAATGATACAAGTAGTTGTTTTATACAGGTTCTGGGCCACCGTTTTAGCTTCCAGGATTTCGCCACAGATGGCGCCACCATCGCTAGGTGATTTGAGCCCATACTAAATGTGGGTTTGTGTCTTGACTGTATTGGTTTTTGTCTTTGATGCACCGGTAGGTCTTGGATGGTTTATGTCTTGGATGCACCATTGAGTCTTGACTGGCTTATGTCTTGGATACACCATTGAGCCTTGACTGCCTTAGGTCTTGGATGTGCCATTTGGTTTTGACTGCGCCCTAGCGGCATTAGCTGGTACTACCAGCACGCTCCGGTACTACGGTTTTCTTGGATGTGTGTGTGGATGTGTCATTTGGCCTTTACTGCGCCCTAACGGCATTAGCCGATACTACCAGCATGCACCGGTACTACGGCTTTCTTGGATGTGTGGTACGGTTCTCTTAGATGTGTGAAGTTTTTTGCTTCACTTTTTTTTTCTTTGTTTTTTAAAATTCAAATTCAAATTCAAATTGCATTTATTCATAAACTCTACACTTGTAAGATAAATCTTATATTAAGGTGTAGGTGAACAAAGTATAGAAAAAAAAGTGGAAAAATTAGAGATAAATAAACAGACAAAAAAAAATTATAAAACTAAAATAATAGTAACAAAAATTATAATTAAGAAATTAAGAAAATTGATTAATAAAATAAAGCAAATAAAAAGTAAAAAAAAAAGAAGAGAAAAATTGGGTACAAAATTAATTACATATACATTAACTATGAAAAATTCACTAACAAATTTATACGAAAGTTGCGATTGCTGCTAATCCTTCTGAGCTCAGATGGAAGAGAATTCCAGAGTCTAATGGACTGGACGAAAAATTGGCGCTCACTCGGGAGAAAAATAAATCGTGGCATGATTAATGAACATGTTCTGCTAGATTGGGAGAATATGAGTTTACCGTACAAGTAGTAAGTTTCCTTACTTATCATAAGGTTCCTTAAAAAAATTAATATACGAAATATAATATAATTGTCAAAAGTACATCCCAAAATCGATTTTGAATACACTGTAATATGATCATATCTTCGCAAAGAAATAACATAACGTACTGCAGAATTGAAAGCAACATTGAATTTACGTGATGAAACAGAGTCTAATTTACAAAATACTTCGCAACCGTACAATAACAAAGGAATAATAAGTGTTTTTTCAAGCATGATACGAGTTTGCAGGGGTGTGAAGGGTGCAGATAAAGACAGTTTACGTATAGTACCATACACTTTGCCAACAAGATTATTAACATGATGAGACCAATTCAAAGTCGTATTAAAAATCAAGCCCAGGTTTATCATAGAATCTTTGAAAGGTATGACGATATGATCAAGCATCACGTTTGGAAAAGCGAACGTATCTAATTCAGTTCTATAGATAATAATAGCATTACTCTTGGATGCGTTTAAAAGGAGGCCATTAACTTGAGCCCATTTAGATAAGAGACCAAGATCTTCATTCATACGGCAGACAGGATCTTCAATAAATCCGAGGGGTCTAGAAATATAAAGTTGGACATGGTCTGCATATAGATGATAGTTACAATTTCGCAGAACTAATGGAAGATCATTTATGAATATGACAAAAAGTAATGGTCCAAAAATAGATCCTTGTGGAACTCCATTGTGTACAGGAAGGAAATCAGATGTAGTTTGATTACAAACAACCCTCTGAAAGCGACCATTCAAGTATGACCAGATCAATCTACATGCAGAACTAGAAAATGAAAAAAATGAATGAAGTTTTTGGATTAATAAGACGTGGTTGACTCGATCGAAAGCTTTTGAAAAGTCCAAAAGGGTTAATACCGTTAAATTGTCATTATCTATAGAGATTCTAATGTCGTCTATTATTTTCAATAGTGCGGTAATGCAGCTACGCTTAGATCTGAAACCTGACTGTAAATTTGATAACAGATTATTATTCTCTAAATAATTAGTAATTTGCTTATGCAAAATTTTTTCAAAAGCTTTAGCACAAAATGGAAGAATAGATATTGGGCGATATTCTGCCATACCGAGAGTTTTTTTATGAATGAGTAAAACTTTCGAAAACTTCCATGACACTGGAAAAATTGATCTCATAATAATAGTATTAAAGACATGTGTAAGACAGGGAAGTAATATTGGCAGTAGCAGTTTTATAATTCTGGGATGCAAACCATCAAGACCAACAGCATTAGATCGGATGGACATTACTGCAGAAAACACTTCAATTTCAGTAGCCGAAGTAAAGGAGAACCTATCAAAAATGGTATGGTCACTTAGAATATTAAAATTTGAACCTTCATTGGGAATCCCACTATCGGACGTAAAAATACGATTTAAGTCATTCGCATCAGCTTCTATAATGTTATTTTTTGACTTACCAACCCCAATTTCCGAAAGATTCCGCCACAATTGTTTTTTAGGCAAAGAAGTGTTAAATTTAGAATTATGATATTGAAGCTTTGACCGAGTTATTTCTATATTTACCGTATTACGTAGGATCCGAAAATTCTCCCAACAATGAGGAGTACGGAAACGCTTCCATCTACGATATGCGATATCACGCCGTAAAATGAGTTCTCTAATTCTATAAGTAAACCAAGGACATTGGGGGCTAAGAATACGCCGTCTTTTTAATGGTACATATTTATCATGAAGATACGATATTAAGCTCGTTAGATGCAGGAGTTGATCATCAACAGATGGCAATGAGAAAACCAAATTCCAGTTCATGCCCTCCGCTTCATCGAGCAAACTCTGAGAGCTGACGTTATTGAAGTCGCGATACATGAACATTTGTTCAGCTTCAAACTGAGGGCGTAAATCATAAATCCCTAAAATTAGATCATGCTTGGAAAAACATGCCATTGAAATTTGATTAAAGAAGAATACGTGATCAGAGTTGGCTACAAGTAGCAGGTCCAATAGAGTAGCGGAAGTTGACGTAAAATGTGTTGGGATGGAGTTAAATACAGATAGACAATATGTATTCAACATTCAATAAAGGTACGGGTATTAGAGTTAAGTTGCAAGAGATCAATGTTAAAAACACCAGTAATGAATATGTGGGCATAATTCTGGCTCAAATCGGACAATATGGTGTCTAAAGAACTGATATCGTGACATTAGGCGGCTTATAAGCATTACCCACGAGATACTTCTCGGAATTAACGACAACTTCAATAAAAATGTATTCTACTGGAGCATCTAAAGCTTTTGCAACAACACGCGCCTATAATGAAGAATTAACAAAGATCGCGACACCCCCGCCAATACGTCCAATACGATCATTACGAAAAATACTATATTTATGAAGGCTTACAAACTCGGAGCCAATATTAGGCTTTAACCATGTTTCTGAAATGCTATTACATCGAGAAGCGAACCGTTGAAGATATCACGAAATTCATCGATTTTGGGATAAATACTCTGAGCATTTATGTGGCGAAACCTTAATCCCTGCGCTTGCTTGCACATAATATCCAATAAAATTCTGGAATTGTTCAGCCCACTAGACATCTGAGAGGTGGAATCATTCATTTAGGAAAACAAACAAAGAGGAAGAAATAATATTAAGTACATATATGTAAATAGACAGCAGCAACCACAATCGCAAAGTAAAGATCTGTAATGTTAACAAAATTGGTTATGATATCTAAAGATTGATCTACAGTAAATATAATATGGTTGAGAAAAAACAGAAATTCAAAGGCAAAATTCAAATGCACATACAAACAATACAATAAAAATAAAAATTTCATAATAGTAGCGACAATTAAAAACTAGCAGAATAAAGGATGAAATGGGTATGCGCTAATATAAACGAGAGACATCATAAATTATTGATGATTATTCATCGCTGCAAGCTGATTAAGTGCAGTGGTGCTTGATACCGGTGAAGCAGGGTCATTGACTGAGACGCGGACGTAAACAATGCCGTTGCGAGTAAATGCAGCACTTAAATGTTTTGATTTTTGCAAACGCAAGGCATTACGATATATATGATAATTTTTTGTTGCTAGAATTTCATGAAGAAAAATCCGTTTCGTAGAATCAATGCCAAGGTCATGAAGTGTCAAATCCACGCGATTGCGTTTGTATTTAGCATGCCATACGTAGCAGCATGCTACGGGTTTCTTGGAAGTGGGAGGTTTCTTGCTTCACTTTTGCCCACACGTAGAAGCATGCTACGGTTTTCTGTGCTCATAAGTAGCAGCATGCTACGCTTTTTTGGATGTGTGAAGTATTTTGCTTCACTTATGCCCACACGTATCAGCAAAATACTACGGTTTTCTTGGATGTGTGGTGCGCCTAAATGTAGGCCTTTGTTGTTTTCAAGTGTTGCGCCTGGTTTTGAATTAATATTAGTAATAATGAAAGTTAACAGTAGGAAATTTTTGTACATGCCAATGGATTCTAGATGGCGGGTAGGTGGGTGGGTAATGAAATTTTCATCAGAAGTCCTCTACGGAATTTGGTTTTTGAGAATTAGCGTATTAATAATTCAAGTTATTTGTGTTCATGCCAATGGATTCTAGGTGGTGTAGGCTGGGAGGGGGGACGAAATTTTCATCAGAAATCCTCTACGGGCACACCATTCCTTGAGAAAGGTTACCTAGCGGCATTAGCCGGAAATACCAGCATGCCTTGCTCTTTTCTTTTATTAGCAGGGAAGTTCCAGATATAATGACTATCAGA
This sequence comes from Dioctria rufipes, assembly GCA_963924295.1. Lineage (NCBI taxonomy): Eukaryota > Metazoa > Arthropoda > Insecta > Diptera > Asilidae > Dioctria > Dioctria rufipes. The sequence goes on from OZ002742.1 coordinate 85,339,535, forward strand.
ACCAGCTTAACACAAGCTCGCTGCATGGACACGTTTAATAAATAAACGTCTCAACAATACATGCGATTCATCACTTAGTCGGTGTTAGTATTAGTATGTTACACAAAACATAAACCCAAACACCAGATGAAATTACATGCACAAAACATTAAACAGAATAGATTAAATATTATATAGACGTTTTTTTAAAACATGCTTAGAAACGTCGAGAACAAAATGCTCAGCCATATTATTAACAGTAATACACATGCGATTAATAGGTTCATACTTGGTAAAGTTAGACCTTGAGGAATTAACATGCAACAAAGGTAGCCTTCTTAAATTGTGCCTACTATCACGGAAAGAGATTTTGTTAAGTAAAAATGGAGAATCAATATTCCCGTTTAAGAGTTGATGCACAAACGTTATATCGGCAACCATACGACGTTTCTCTAGCCAGTGCATATTTAAAAGCTTCAAGCGATCCTTATAGGGTGGAAGAATTAATGAATTATTCCAGGGTAGGTGCCTGAGAGCAAATCGTAGGAAGTTCCGCTGAACAGACTCGATACGGTCGATGTGTATACCGTAAAATGGAGACCAGACCTGGCTAGCGTATTCAAGAAGGGGTCTCACAAAGCAAGTGTACAAATGCAATGTAATGGTGGGATTCGAGAACTCTCGAGACCAACGTTTTATAAAGCCCAACATAGAACTACTCTTTGATACCATGAAGTTTATATGGGAGACGAAATTCAATCTTTGGTCACATTTGACACCTAAGTCACAAACAGAACTAATACGGCGAATCGAGGAATTCGAGAATTCATAATCATAAGTGATTGGTTTCAGATTCCTGTGGAAAGTCATAACCTCACATTTGTCGATATTGAGTACCAAATTATTGCTTTTGCACCAGTCGTAAAATTTGTGGAGGTCACTCTGTACAAGTTCACAATCGTTAAAAGATTTAATCTGAGCGAAAAGTTTAATATCGTCAGCATAAATCAAGACTTTGCAGTGCTTCACAACAGATACAATGTCGTCAATAGATAGAATAAAGAGCAACGGGCCCAGGTGACTCCCTTGAGGTACGCCGGACGAAGCTTTCAAGACTATAGAGAAGGAATGGCGGAAATTGATTTGGTATGTTCTGTTATCTAAATATGACTCCGTCCATTTTAGGAATGTTAGGGGAAACCCATACTTTTCCATTTTAAACAATATCACGGAGTCAGATAACTTGTCGAAAGCTTTACTAAAGTCAGTATAGATACAATCTGTCTGGAAGCCTTTTGCAAACCCGCCATTAGTATCCGAGATAAATTCTAATAAGTTGGTGGTTGTAGACCTGCCCGAAATAAACCCATGTTGGTTTGAAGAAAGCAAATTCTTACAGGAAAACGATAGCTGAGAGTAAATGATTGATGCAAATAATTTGGGCATGCATGATAATTTCGCAATAGGCCTATAGTTAGATATATCATTTTTACTACCTGTTTTGTGGATAGGTATGATGAAAGAATTTTTCCATAGCTGCGGAAAACAACCACTATCGAGCGATTTTTGGAAAATAATTCTCAGCGGGGCTACTAGGGAGAGGCAACATGACTTCAGAAAGGCTGGAGGAATCCCATCGGGACCCGTTGTGAAGTCATTTGGAAGCCCATTAATATGATCAAGTATATCCTCATGTGTAATTGTAGGGATAGTGAATGAAACTTTATGAGAGTCGTTCATATAATTAAAGTTACTATTACGAGGTTGGAAATTTGAAGAGGAAAATGCATTTTCAAAAAATGAAGCAAACATATTGCAAATTTCAGACGAATCATCACTAGTAGTATCTTTGTACTTTATGTTATTGGGGTAGTTGTCGGTTTTTTTTTTCATATTAATAAACCTAAAAAAGTTACGTGGATCACTAAATAATTTCACATGCATACTTTGAATATACTCATCATAGAGTGAAGAGGAAAGTTCATTGAACTCAGCATTACGTCATCTTGGTTTTCCTATTTTCAAGTGCTGCACCTAAATAAGTTTTCTTAGCACGGAAGTTGTAGATATCAGCATCATTCGAATTTCACAACATGACATCACCATGAACAGATTCTAGAAGATGTCAGTGATGGTTCTGGGTGTCAAAAATTAAATGTTGCGCCTAGGATTTTACAGAATTCAAGTGCAAACACGATTTCTTGAGTAAGGTTCCCTAGTGGCATTAGTCGGTACTACCAGGATGCCTTGGTTTTGATCATTTCTTTTATTGGGGAGCAAGTTGTAAATATCACGTATGACGTCATCTTGGTTCTTGCTGTTTACAGGTGCTGCACCTAAATAAGTTTTATTAGTGGGGAAGTTGTAGATATCAGCATCATTTGAATTTCAGAACATGACATCATCTTGGTTTGATGTTTTATTAGCAAATTACTATTATTATTATTATTGGGTTTAGGGGGTCCGTGTATTGATCTTTCGAGTGCAAACACCATTTCTTGAGTAAGGTTTCCCAGCGGCGTTAGCCGGCATTACATATGTTTTTCATCTCTGACTTTGGGATACGAGCTCAATTTGAGGATATGAGATCACTTTCAACACTCTCCAGCATAGGAAAATAGCATAGGTTTTCGATTTTGTTTCTGGAGCTCGCTTATTTTTCATCTCGAGTCTTGGGGATACGAGATCACTTTCAGCACTCTCCAGCATAGGAAAATAGCATAGGCTTTCGATTTTGTTTCTGGAGTTCACTTATTTTTCATCTCGGATCGTAGCTCTAATAATTTGTGAAGGGGTAGGAAGCTTTATTGGTGGAGGTTGCTGGTTAAGATTGATCTGGTCTTGGAGGCTACAATTTGACCTCGAGGTGCCCACTCCTGTGTCTGGGTAATGGAGATTGGTTGAGAGCTTTAGTGGCAATATCTGATACTATGACTAGGATTGTCTGGGCTGTGATGGATTGGGCTACGTTACCTATACCAAGGCTTAGGTAGAATGTGTGCGGCTTATGTGTACTAAGTAAAGATGTGAAATACCCTATGCGAATTTATACCGGGGGCTGTATACTTGTCAGCTTGAGTTTGATGTTAGTTATTTAGTTTAGTATGACTGCCTGTGGTATGATGGGCTGGGCTACTCGGTGACTGAGGAAACGTTACCTAAGCCGTGGGTGGGTGTGTGGAGCTGGGTATTTATGTGGATAAGAAATTTTGTGAAATTCCCCAAATGAATTAGTGTAATTAGTATTAGTAATAATTCAAGTTAACTCTAGAATATTTTTTGTCATGCCAATAGATTTTAGAAGGTGTCAGTGGAGGTCGTAGTTCTAGGGGTGGACAAAAAATTTCATTAAAAATCCTCCACAGGCTATGGGTTTCGAGATATTAGCGATCTTGCCTTTTCAGGTATAATTAATATTAGTAGCTTACAAACATAAAAAACAACAACAACTATAACCTAAGTTGTGGATTAAAGATTTGATCATCTTTATCTGTAGGTGTCCTTTATAAACAAGATTATACCATGTGATCATATATCTAAAAACATATCAGGCGAATCTGGTTGGGGTGAATGTAGGTAGATATGTTGACTTAGATAATTAATGTAAATTAGTAAATTCCTGATTTTACTGTTTCTAATTTGATACCTTGCATAAACAAATTCGCACAGTCCAGTAAAGTAAACAAATTCGAATAATGTAAACAAATTCGCACAGCAGCCGAGTAAAGTAAACAAATTAAGCGATTTATGTAAGATTCCCAATTTCTTTAGCTGAAAACAACAACAACTAATATGAATCTGTAGGATATGATGTCTTAGAATAGTGGAAGTTATAATTGAAAATATCTATAACTTCCCTTGTAAGAAAACTTATTTAGGTGCAGCACTTGAAAACAGTAAAACCAAGATGACGTCATGCTTATATCTGGAACTGCCCTGCCTGCTGATAAAAAAAAAACAGCAAACCCAGGCATGCTGGTAGTTCCGGCTAACGCCGCTAGGTAACCTTACTCAAGAAATGGTGTGCCCGTAGAGGATTTCTGATGAAAATTTCGTCCCCCCTCCCACCCCACTTAGAAACCATTGGCATGAACAAAAATAACTTTAATTATTAATACGCTAATATCTCGAAAACCAAATCCCGTAGAGGACTTCTGATGAAAATTTCATTACCCCCCCACCTACCCGCCATCTAGAATCCATTGGCATGTACAAAAATTTCCTACTGTTAACTTTAATTATTTCTAATATTAATTCAAAACCAGGCGCAACACTTGAAAACAACAAAAGCCTACATTTAGGCGCACCACACATCCAAGAGAACCGTAGTATTTTGCTGCTACATTTGGGCATAAGTGAAGCAAAAAACTTCACACATAAAAAAAAACCGTAGCATGCTGCTACGTGTGGGCACAGTAAACTGTAGCATGCTGCTACATGTGGGCACAATAAACTGTATCATGCTGCTACGTGTGGGCAAAAGTGAAGCAAAATCTTCACACATCCAACCACACATCCAAGAAAGCCGTACTACCGGAGCATGCTGGTAGTATCGGCTAATGCCGTTAGGGCGCAGTCTAGACCAAATGACTCATTCACACACACACTTCCAAGAAAACCGTACTACCGGGGCATGCTGGTAGTACCGGCTCATGCCGCTAGGGCGCAGTCAAAACCAAATGACATATCCAAGACATAAGCCAGTCAAGGCTTAATGGTGTACACAAGATATAAGCCAGTCAAGACTCAATGGTGCATCAAAGACATAAAACAATACAGTCAAGACACAAACCCACATTTAGTATGGACTCAAGCCACCTAAAGATGGTTGCGCCATCAGTGGCGAAACCCTGGAAGCTAAAACGGTGATCCAGAATCTGTATAGAACAAATACTACAGATACACATGAATTTTATCTATATGAGGATTACTATTCAAATAATCCATATGTTTAGTTGAAAAGTGAGGACCCAGAAAAGAGGTCTCATACTAAAAGTTTACTGTATACGGAGATAACATTCTCCAACAGAATAGATAATAAGAATCTATCTCCATTTAATGCTTCACAAGAAGTGAAGCCAAAAGGAGGGGGGTAAAGCAAAATCTATCTCCATCAGCAGTTCCAAAAAGAATAGAACTAAAAGTTATGACAATCGATCTTCATCAATATTTTTGCAAAATAAAAGACTAGACCTAAAAATGTGGCTCCATCAATAGCCGCACAGGAGGATAAATCTAGTAAAATTCTTCATCATTAAATTTACCAAAAGTGAATCCCATGAATAAATAAAAGAAGTCAAGGAATCTCAATAAATGTTTAACTTCTTCAAATTCTATCGAGTCGGAATCATCGAATAACTCCTTCCAAATTCCAGAAAAGTTGGAATCATATCTCCTTCCAATTAAAAATCCGAAAGAATCGGATAAATTAAATAAAATTAAAATTCCAGCTCGATCAGAGTTCATCATTGAAATTCCAACTCCTTCTATTCAACATCAATCGGTTTGTTTCAAGAAGGAAATAAGGCCAAGTTTTTTTCTCGGAAACTCGATCGTCGAACCAGTCAACGGTATGGCAAAAGTCCTAATCCTCAACATAAATGAAGAGGACGCCTATCAGGAGCCTTACGAGGTAAATCAGGTTTACCAAGCCTTGAACGACTTCGTGGTTATATCCACAGACTCTGACAGAGATCCAATTAAGGGCAGAATAATTAAACTGCAAAACCTTATCAAATTGGATTACTGCAATTCAGAGGAATCTGTGAGTATTTGCAACATCTGTAGGGAATTCAATGATCTCTTCTATCTAGAAGGGTATTTCCTTTCATATACACATTACCCACAAAATCGAGACACTCCGAAACAAACCACCCATCTATACCAAGCCTTACAGACTTTCTGAGGCAAGCCGAACTGAGATAAATACGCAAATACAAGAAATGCTTGAGTCAGACATAATCAGACCTTCCCATATTCCCTGGAATTCTCCACTTCTCCTGGTTTCTAAAAAACCAGATGAGAATGGAAACAATATGTGGCGAGTAGTGGTAGATTTTCGTCGTATTAACGACATTACTTTGGCGATGCGTACCCACTGCCTAATATCACTGAGATATTAGACCAGTTAGGTAAATCGAAATATTTTACCACAATCGACTTAGCCAGTGGATTTCACTAGATAAAAATGGACTCGAAGTACAGGGAGAAAACTGCCTTTAGCACACCCTATGGCCACTACGAATACAATCGTATGCAATTTGGTTTAAAAGGAGCCCCTGCTACTTTTCAACGAGCCATGAACAATGTTCTATCTGGGCTTCAGGGCATCTATTGCTATGTATACATGGACGATATTGTAGTCCATGGACACAATCACAAAGATCATAATTCAAGACTCACAGCAGTATTTATCTCCGCAACTGCAATTTGAAACTCCAACCCGCCATTTCTTAAGGAAAGAAATTATGTATGTAGGGCACATAATAACTTAAAATGGAGTCAAACCAGATCCAGCAAAGATAAAGTCAGTTCAGTCCTATCCTAGACCCAAGAAGGAGAAAGATATCAAAGCTTTCCTTGGTTTCGTCGGCTACTATCGCCGCTTTACAGCAAATTTTTCGAAGATAGCCAAACCAATTAAAAATCTTTTGAAAAAAATATGCCTTTCAAATTCGCCGTAATCTGCGACGAGGTATTTTGCGAATTACGAAATAAATTAATTTCAGCACCAATACTATCTTATCCTGATTTCGGCAAAGAATTTTTGTCACCTCCGATGACAGTGACTACGTCATCGGAGCTGTTCTTTCACAAGTTGATGATCAAGGAGATCACCCAATCGCCTATGTGAGTTGAGTTCTCAATGGTGCAGAGACTCGTTACTCAACAATAGAAAAGATACGGAACTTGAAAGAGTGTTGGCTTCGAAACTAAAACTTTCAGATAAGCCCCCACTTTTAGCGAATGAACTGAACATCTTCAAGAAAAAAGACTCCAACATAATCTTATCAAAAATTAATCTACCTTGTCGATCCCAAAGAGATAGGTCAGACCTTGAACAAATTTTAACTGAGATCTTCTCATACACGGAGGCAAATCAGTTAAACAAATTAATTATCTTCTTCCCAATTTTAGATCCACAAAACTTATTAATTGTCAAAAACATTTTTACCGATGTCTTCGCTACTAAACAAAGAAATATTAAACTCCATCAATATTCTCTTAAATATTTATCCGACATTAATGACATCGAACAAGTTTTAAAAGATTTTCACTCATTACCAACGGTAGGCCATCAAGGAGTTTCCCGTACTATTAAAAGAATTAAAATCAATTTTACTGGCCTGGCATGTCAGACGACGTGGTCAAATATGTAAGAGAATGTAAACTTTGTCAGGTAAAGAGTGTACCTAGATGTTGTAGGACCTCTCCCAATTTCTCATTCTGGAAACAAATACATCCTTACATTTCAAGACGACCTTTTAAAATTTTCTAAGGCTATTCCCATAGTCGACACCGAGTCTAAGACGTTAGCGGAAGCCTTCACGACAACAATAGTGTGTCGACATGGTATTCCAGAAAGTATCCTCACAGATCAGGGTTCTAACCTCATAAGTGGCATGTCCGCCGAGGTATCTAAATTGTTGAGAATAAAACGACTTAAAACTACTCCATATCACCATCAAACGAATGGTGCATTAGAAAGAAGTCACAGAGCCCTAGCAGAATATCTCCGATCTTATGTAGCACAAGATCCACAAGACTGGGATACATGGATTCCTTATGCCATGTTTGTATACAATACCACCCCTCATTCGAGTACTAATTATACTCCTCGCGAACTCCTTTACGGACTCCCAGCCGAAATTCCAAACAATTTGAAATCTTCTCTAGCCGTTTGCTATAATTACGACAATTATGCAAACGAGTTAAAAGCGCGTCTACAGCATAGCTTCAAAATAGCTAAGGACATAGTCATGGCAAACAAAGAAAAATCAAAATTGCAATACAACAAAAACCCCGTCCAAAAATCTTTTATGGTAGGCGATAAAGCCCTACTTAAGAGCAGAGTTCGAGAGAAGAAATTCCCACCACTATGGTGAGAACCTTATGAGATAATGGAGATTAATTCCCCCGAAAATTCCACTATTGAAATCAATAATAAAAACAAAAGAGTCCATAACAATGACCTAAAACTTTTCTCAGAGTAACAACTTCATCATCTTCAAACATCATTCATTCATCTTCCAGGTTTCCAAAATGATGCAAATAGTATTCTTTTTACTTTGCATGCTTATTATCCACGGCTCAGGAGTGGAAGTGAAACAGCTAAATGCTAGCGCGGGCATTTACTTCGAAGAAATTGGCAGAGCCAATTTCTACACCAACGAGTGGAAATTAGTGAAATTCTACGACCTGGAAAATTTCAAAGCAGAATTCAGGAATATCCAGTTCATCGCACAGCAAATAACAGCAACTTGCCAGAAACTCAACAGCAATTCAGCGATAGCCCACACCTGCAATGGTACGTTACTTCAAATCAATCTTATTATGGCAAATATAGAGTATAAGAATATGTTACTGGTAACGAAAAATAGAAAACAAAGAGCACTTTTCAATGCAATAGGCTCAATCTCCAAAGCTCTCTTCGGTACATTAGACGAAGATGATGCCAAAGTATATGATGAGCAAGTCCGTAATCTCACCCTAAATCAAGACTCCCTCCTTTCACTCATGAAAAGCCAAACTGCAATTGTTGATGCAACAGCTCACTTATTTAATAAAACAAAAGCCGCAATTGACAAGGAATTCTTGAATATGCATAAAAAACTAATATGAATACAGATAGCCACATCATTGATGGAGAATAGAACACTTGATAATAAGATATCAATTGAACTGGAGTCATTCATTTCACTGGTCTCACTAATGGCATTCAAATACCAAAATACCCAGTCGGAATTAATAGATCTCTTAACAGATTCAAGGCATGGAAAATTTAACCCTACACTCATTTTCCTTAAACAAATCGAGGAACTTTTATTAAACATTAGGCAATAATTGCCGAATTCAATGATGCTTCCCATAAATTCTAGATTCAATATTTTATCACAAATTTACAAATTGAGTACAATCGCAGCGAATATTTTCAAAAACAAAATAATTATAGAACTCAGAGACCCCATTCCTTTCAAGGAACCATATCAAATTTTTAAAGCAATACCATTACCCACACTCCTTAACGAATCTTTCGTGTATATTGAACCATAGAAGCAATGTATATTAATAGACTACAATCGCGAACATTATATTGAATTAACAGGCCAAGATATCCACAATTGCGCAACGTTAGACCAAACGCATTTTTACTGCAAAGTCTCATCACCTATCCTAAACGCAAATACAAAAATAAACCAATGCAAGATAAATCTGATAAAAAAGGAACCGATTAAATCAGAGTGTAAAATATTAACTTCAGAAAAGAATTATTACTGGACGCAATTATCGTAGCAGAACGCTTGGGTTTTCTCCCTAAAAAATGAGTTCTATGTAGATATTATTTGTGAAAACTCCATTAGCTCACAAACCCTGAAAGGAACAGGAACACTATATATCTATCCCAGTTGTTATGTACGAAGCAAAGAGTTCATCTTGCACGGACATAGCGTAAAAGTTTCCAAATTTAACTCTCATTTTATACCAACAATCAAAATTTCCAGTATAATATCAAATATAATGTCCTCCCCATTAGGATCGCATATAAACATACATACTTTAAATATTACGAACAACATGGATCTAGATAAACTTCTAGAATCCATTCGTTCCCAAAAAGAACATGGATTAATTCCTCTCAATCCTATAAACAATCACCACATACACCATTATGCACTTTCATACCTGACAATTGCTTTAGTCATCTCTATTTTCAGTGCCTATTTGTTTATTAAATATAAACGAAAAACCCGTGAATCTAAGAATACATTTCAAGAACAAGAACTGGAAAATATGCCTAGAGCTGCACCAAGAAAACTTAGGTTCAACATAACTCCAGTACCACAAAGAAAAACGACAGCAAACGTTTAACTTATGGACAATAACAAACGGACACAGTAATCTCTCCTTTCCCAATTTTTATCGTCCTATATCCATCTCCATCCAGACAAAATACTACTGAACAAGTTAAGAGATAAATAATATCTGACATTATATTGCTAAAAATGTATCTAGTTATGTATATGTATAAAAAAATATAATAAAAATGGTAAAAAGAAAAATTAATAAAAATTTATAGAAATAAATAAATAATTAATTTAATTGTAGTAGTTGTAAAATTATAAAAAAAAATATATATGTTATTGTTATTAGCTACTATCCACTTTATAAACCCGTTTTTAGAATCCTGGATACTAAAATTATAGATTGTTTTTTGTATAACCATGTTATTAGTTAAGTATATTCCTTACCATTATAACTTTGCTTATAGAATAACAATACCTCTTTATACCCTAGATGAAATCTACAGGGTATACTAAGTTTGTCATTCCGTTTGTAACACCTCGAAATAATAATGGTAGAGCAAAATGAATTGGACACCCACGCATAATATTAAAAGTTATTTTGATTTTTGCATGTCCGTCCGTCCGTCCGTCTGTCTGTCTGTGCGCACGATAACTCGAGAACGCGTATACTTAGAAAGCTGAAATTTTGTACACGGACTTTCAAAAAAAAAAAGTAAAAGTAAGTTCGAAAATGAGACAAATCAGGCAACTCCTTCGTGGGGTTGCCATACAAAACTTTCGTTTTTCACTATATATTTGGACACTGCCTGAGAACGCATCAATATAGAGAGCTGAAATTTGGTGCGTGGTGTTTTCACTGTACTAGCAAATAAAATTTGAAAAATGGACTAAATGGGGAATCTCCTTCTTGGTGTTGTCATATAAAAATTTAGGTTTTTTACGTATACTGTGAAAACGGTCAGTCCAAGACATTTTTATTGTACTAAAAACTTTTTCAGAATATGAAATCCTATAAAATTGGTTATAATAATTTTTTCTGTCCGACAAACCGTTCTAGAAATATATGCCAAAAACTGCTTCAAAAATCAAACTTGCACATAAGGGTGACGATACGAAATTGCATACGGGCATTCATCTAGGGTATCATAAGAATTGGTCTTAGACCAATTCTAGCTTTTTTACTTGTTTTTATTGAACTTTGTAGAATAATTAATCTTATTATAAATAGTATATAACAAAGTTATATGGTAATCTCAAATTTTTTTTTGCATAAAGAAAGATGAGCATAAATAAAAAAAAAACATATGTAACTTATCCTCTTATAATAACATGTAAATAGGTATACATATCTAGTTTGAATTTACAAATAGGATCTTACAATTTTGTTTAAGAATCTCGGTCTTTGCTGTGAAAGAAAGTTTTCTTCTTGAAAGAATATCTTTGCCCCGAATCACAACCATAAGGGCAATACATCAATATATTCTGCTATACAATATATTGATGTACCACATAAGGATCCTGAAAGTAAAAAACTATTTCATTTTAAAATTTCAATATAAATTCAAAATGCATTTAGAAATGCATTCCCACATTATAACAAAATGCAATTTAGCATAAATTGCAATTTGTTATCAGACACACATTCCACTCACACGATATGCACACTTACCTACATACAGTGTCTTCTTACTTCTTTTCCGCATGTACACTCTACATACGTACAGTACCTATTTTTCCAATCTAATTGTATGTACATACATACATACAATTATCACAATTATTATTAATATTTCAAGACGGGCGCACAAGTGCATATCTGATTACAGTTTGCATAGATGCATACAGCTTGCATCAAAACTTTTGTACATTTTCTCACGTACGATTTTTAACATTGTGAGAAAGCAATAAAAAGATAAGAAAGCTTTTGCAAGATATCGTGGGTTCCTGGGTGCAATTTTCCAAAACCTCGGGGAGTCGTTTTTAAAAATCCGTCTAGTGAAGTTAAGGCAAAAATGTCCTATTTTAAAAAAGTTATGGTTATTGAAAAAATAAAGATTTACAAAAAAAGGAAGTGAAAAAAGAATTAATTAATAGATTGAAGTTACCGAATAAATGTCACATTGTTTTTTGAAAACTTATATTTACTGAAGAAAAATAAAGATTTAATAAAAAAAAGGGTCTATAAAAAATTAAATAATAGATTGAAGGAAAGAGAAATTTATTAAAAGTGAAAGTTATTAAAGAACCATTTGAATAAAAGGTGTTGGTTTCAAAAATTAATTGAAAATCCGATTTTGTTTTTTCTTTAGAAGCTGTGTGCTCTCCGCCCGGAGCAGGGCACACACTTACTTTTAACACAGATCTTGTGTCAAGAAGAGTCATGCCATAGGCATTACTTACTTCGGAGTTATGGATTAAAGCTGCAACATTTTTGTTAGGAACACAAGATTCCTGTCAAAACGAAAAAAATCAACATCTCATAAAATTCCAGAACAAAAAAGGGAGAAAGTTTGTTTGCGATCATCTGTAGTACTCAATCCTGAGGATATAGTTTTGGAAGCAAAGTTTCTAAAAATTTTTAAGAAACTTCAACGCACCTTTGTTTTTATGCTTTGCTTCATTGGGAATTGCAGGAAGTCTATTCAACATGAATCACGAATAACTTGTCCAGTTACAGTCGAAGAATTGGAAGAAGTCATGAAGACGATGGCATGGATCGTGCAGAGGAGTGAGTTTGCAGAAGAATGTCATCAACTAGAAATACAGTCATCAGTTAGCCCAAAGAGCAGCATCAGCAACTTATCTCCATTCCTCGATAACTGTTCGAAAAGGAGACTACTTAGAGTCCGAGGGCGGCTGCATAATGCAGATCTTCCAAATTCAATGAATGAAATTTCCCGTTCTTCTTAAAAAAACAAACATCCTTTCACTCCTTTTCTAATAAATTATTTGCATAATAAACATTTTAACGCAGTCCACAAGCACACGCCAGACGTTTTGGATTATCAATGTAAGGGACGTTGTTCGTAGAGAAACCCGCCGATGCATCCGCTGTTTTCTTTCAAGACCAGTCGTCATGAAGCAATTAATGGGTAACTTGCCGTCGCATCCAGTGACACCTGCACGTCCCTTTATAAACACTGGCGTCGACTTTTGTGGTTTGGTATGGATACACCAGCGTGGCAGAGGAAAAGTCCTGAGAAGGCCTACATTTGGTTCTTTGTTTGCTTCAGCACACAGACTATACATTTAGAAGTCGCCGCTCTTAAGCGATTTATTTCGAGAAGGGGACACTGCAAGACTATATATTGTGACAATGCTACCAATTTTGTTGGCGCCAATAAGAACCTGATGGAGCTTCACAAATCATTCAACTCACAGGAAAACAATTCATTGTCAAGATGTGCGCTGAAGACGAAATATCTTTTCGACATATTCCACCTCGATCTCCTCACTTCGGAGGACTTTGGGAAGCAGGAGTTAAGTCTGCGAAATCGCATCTTCACAAGACTATTAACAGCATATCACTTAATTTCGAAGAGCTGAATACCGTTGTCACGCAGATAGAAGCCATATTAAACTATCGGCCTATAATACCGTTGTCGAGTGACCCAGCAGACTTTGAAGCTTTAACTCCAGGTCACTTCTTCATTGGAGAGCCTCTCACAGCGATTGTTCAACCAAATGTCACCGACTTGAAACTGTCCATTTGTCTCGATGGCAACAAATATCTGCTCTAAATCAGCATTTTGGAAGCGTTGGTCCAGAGAGTATCTACTTCAAATGCAGCACTGAAATAAATGGACCTCGAGTAAAGCCAATGTAGTATTAAATACACTAGTACTCATCGCCGAAGACAACTTACCTTCTAAAAAAATGGCTGCTGGAACGTGTCATTGAAGTCTAAGGGTCCAGATGATAAGGTCAGAGTAGCAGTGATTAAAACGAAAAATGGTGTGATAAAAAGGACGATACACCGAATATGTCCACTTCCAGTAAACTCAGATGGCAGTTGAAAGATAGCCTTTCAAGGCGGGCGCGGGATGTTTGGTTTTGAAATTAAATTAATTAATATAAATTTGCTAAAACATTAAAATTAAATTTGAATTTGAATTTCGTCATTGATATTGCTTTCATTGTTCATTAATCTAGTACATATTTCGTTTAATTATCAAATGCTTTGTAGTATATGATTTTTCTATTCGCTTTTGTTTCGCTTTACATGAATAAAAATTTGCTTTGTGTAAGCTTGTGGGATAGCGTAGAATAGCACAACAGCTTCAAAAGAATTTCTCTTATCAGTACCATCATTGTTAGAAGACACCGCTATCCATTTTGCTAATTTGGAAAATAATTATTCTCAGACACTTCGATTTTGTGAGTCATAGTTGCAGCAACTCGTTGTGTCGTTAGCATATACAGAAACTCTGTATTCAAATATTGTTATCTAATGCACCCTAATAATAACATTTTAATTAATAACAAATTTCGGTTGTTTTATTTTACATTGCTAATTCCAATTGCTCGGAAACCAGCGGGGTTAATTTACAGTCTACCCCAATCAGTCAATAATATAACAATACTTAAGGAAATGGAAAGAGGCTTCGTAAACCCCACCAAATATGATATGGATCCAGGCTAGGGCTCTTGATTTTTGAAGCTCCGAAGCTTCGAAAGAATATTCGAGGGACGAATCTCCGAAGTTCAAAGCGGCGAAGCTTCGCCATATGACCGTGATTCAAAATTTGAAGTGGCAATTTGACCCACTGAGCTAAAATTTGACCACACACTTGGATAGCGCAACAGAATTAATAAATATTAGATATGTAAAAAATGCTTCCAAATTTACATCGGGTTAATGGATAAATTTATTTGAAAAACAAGTAAAAAAGCTGGAATTGGTCTAAGACCAATTCTTATGATACCCTAGCCTAGATGAATGTCCGTATGGTCACCGATCTAAGCAAGTTTGATTTTAAAGTGGTTTTCGCTTATATTTTTGGAACGGTTCGTCAGACAAAAAAGAAAAATGATTATAACAAATTTTATAGGATTTCGTATTCTGAAGAAGTGTTTGGTAAAATAAAAATGTCTAGGACTCATCGTTTTCACAGTATATGTAAAAAAATTAAATTTTTATATGGCAACACCAAGAAGGGGTTGCCCGATTTATTCCATTTGTTAAATTTTATTTATAATTACTATCAAACCACCATGTATTAAATTTCAGTACAAATGTATAGTGGAACCCGAAATTTTTGTATGGGAACCCCACGAAATAGTTCCCCAATTTGTCTCATTTTCGAAATAAATTTTACTTTTTTTCCGTGTACAAAATTTCAGCTTTCTCAGTGAGCGCGTTCTCGAGTTATCGTGCGCACGGACAGACAGACGGACGGACATACAAAAATCAGAATAACTTTTAATATTATGCGTGGGTGTCCAATCCATTTTGCTCTAAAATCATTATTTCTGTGCGTTACAAACGGAATGACAAACTTAGTCTACCCTGGAGATTTCAACTAGGGTATAATAATAAAATTGGGCTTTAAAATTTAAATTTTAAAATTTAAATGCAATTTCATAACTCAATTCAAAAGTATCAGTAAAATTCATATTATACCGTGATGAAATCTTTTTGGTATTGTGTGTTTGATTCAAAATTTGTAATCGGGGTGCAGGGCTGCTTCCAGCTTGCGAGTAACCCTTCGCCCACTGGTTCCTAAGGCGAACTCAGGGAAGGCGATGCGATTTAAAGAGCTCCGGGCAGACTTCTCAGATTATATAAGGAGCCCTATCAAGGCACAAATAAAAGAAGAAGACATTAAATCTGAGATCCTGCTTAAAAGTGCCTTGAATTTCTTTTCAAAAAATTTCAAGATGACCACCATACTTCCAACGCAAGTTTGTAATCCGAGCACTAACTCGCTGAGCCTCAAAGTGAAAAGTTAGCACAGCTAACAAAGAAGTACCTGTGTATTTCCGCAGCTACTTAGCATCAGATATAGTATTTTCGACAGCAGGCGCTAGAATACCTACCCCAACAACGTAACTGTTTGTCGTCCTTATTTTGTATTAATTTTTTGTATGTTAAGAATTAACTTTTTTATGGTGTCTTCATCGATATTTTTACCGACCAACATTTTTGTTATTAGACTTCATGAACTACAGTTTTTTATTCCCTACAATCCTAATTTTAAATTATGCTTGGTACGTCTATCCTATTTTTACAGTTAAACTCGTTGCTGAAATACTTTCAAGTTTTCGATATACGTTCAATGCTTTGGTGATCTAATATATGTTTATTTGTATGAGTACAAATGTATCTACCACAAAACCTTCGAAAATACTTTAGAAGCCATGAAACAGACTCCCTCACTACCACATGAGCGCCCCAACGGAGTCTTAACATTCTAAAATATTTGCAGTGTTCTTATGTAAAACAGAAAAAAAGTTTGATTTGAATACCTCATCCGCCATAAACTACAACTCATACAGAAAAATGATGTTTTGATAATCTTAAGCTTGCTTTCTTATCTTCCGAACCGAAATAAAATTTCTCTACTTTTCCCAACAAAATTATTTAAAAAAAAATCTATCTTAACCAAATAAGGTTACTTTGTAATCAAAACTATTTCATTATTTTATTCAGAAAGGTATACAGTAAGTGTAGCCTTTGGGAAGGAAGGTACCAAGCTTTAAGTTACCAGAAGACCATTTTCCTGTATGGATAGTAGTTTAGGCTCTATAGAATATATAAGGTCAATGTGTGGCACTTTTCCATAAGTATTAATATCGGACTCACACGCACGCATATACATAGATTTCTGTTTCATCGCTTGGGAAGTATTCTCGAGGGTTTTGCCTACCATGATCTGATGCAATGTCAGCGGCTAAAGTCGCGGCCTGTTTTTCGAAACTTCCCTCTCCCAATCTACAGAAGGCATTCATCTAAGGCAACTAGGCCACCGTGGTCGGTATCATATCAACCGAATTTATTTTGAACAAAAAAAAAAAAAAAAAAATTATGGTTGTTGTTTTTTGTCAAATTAAAAAATAAAAACTGTTTAGGTCAAATCTTGAAGCTATTATAATTTGTTCGTAACTATGAAGTGCAGTTAAAATAAAAAAAATCGTTAACTGCAATCACTAAAATCCCCCAGAAATCGATTTTTAGTCGAATCTGACCATAAGTGATAAAATTCTTCCACCGTTTTGGAGCCACCGTATTGAGTTTATATTAAGTTCTAAAAGTGTATTTTCATCCAAGATGTGTAAGTGTGGCAAATTTTAGTTGAAAACAAGATAATAAAAGTGTAAAAATGCATGCTTCGAAGTTTCGAGTACTTCGAAGCTTCGGCAAAACGGTCGAATGATTCGATTTCGAAACTTAGAATAATTCGAAGCATCGAATTAAGCAGGATTTACATTATGATGACATCAAATTTTTACAGAAATTGTGAGGGATATCGTTTATTGAAATTTAAATGCTGCAGAAGCAACATCGCAATACCTCACAGGTGGACTGTACCTTTACTTTTTATGGCAAAACTATCAAACTGTCTAATTGGAAATTGTCAAGTTTTTAATCGTTTTTTCGTAGATATTCAAAGACGGATCATGAAAAGAAGTATAATTTTACAATTTTTAAAATATTGCATGAAAGCACGAAGGAGTTCGAAGCAAAGGATGAGATTATATCGAAAAAATTTCCCGCAAAATATCAGGTGGTACTGTAATTCGGTTCTGCAATCATCATTTTGTACGATAACGAAATTTTTATTTAATAATTATTTCATATAGGAAACAAAAGTTCAGTAACTAATTTGCTAATATGTAAACGTCAATGCACTTCATCCACTCAAGTGCTCACATGAAAATAATCCCACTCCACTACCCTACCGAACTAACGCTGGTGAAGATAATTCCAGTCCGGTTAGTGTTCACATGACGGATTATCTCAAAGGCGGAATAATTGTAGCAAATTATAAAGGAAAAGCACCACTGCAGTCAATCTGTGAACACACTACTCTCTGCTTGTGGACAGAAAACTACCTCAGAAATAACTTCAATATTTTCTATAAAGCAATATTTAATAACTTTCAATTTCGCAATATTTAATTTCGCAATATTTAATTACAAACTCAAAACTTACTTTTGTTTATTTCGACAAATTATTTTACTTGACAGATATGTATATGCCATAAAATTATAATAACAAAACAGCAATATGGCAGCTCCAGTAGTCGAAATTGACAAATTAGGGTTGCCAATAAATATGTTTTAGTTTCAGTAACTATAAAAACTCCCTATGCTTGAGGTCTTTTTATGGTTCCGGACACGCACACAGTGAGAAGTCGACGTCCGGAAAAAATTCAGAACGCGTTTGCTTCTCTCGTCACTCATAAATAAATTTCCGTATACGATGCACTATTTCCCTCACAATTTCTGTAAAACTTGCATGTCATCATAATGTAAATCCTGCTTAACTCCAGACAACAGAGCCATATTTTCATTTGGCCCAATGTTCATACCTCCCACATTAGTTAAATTTGCTTCCGGATAGAATGTTGCTATATTACAATGATAACTTCATACAACATGTCACATTTGTATCGTTCACTTCACAACTCTGCCATTTCTCCTTCTTCGTTAAGCGAGTTGTAGAACCTTTAGTCTAAAATAATGGTTTGGAAAT
Organism: Dioctria rufipes; assembly: GCA_963924295.1. Classification (NCBI taxonomy): domain Eukaryota; kingdom Metazoa; phylum Arthropoda; class Insecta; order Diptera; family Asilidae; genus Dioctria; species Dioctria rufipes. The sequence continues at coordinate 85,358,237 of OZ002742.1, forward strand.
CTTTATAGCAAATAATTTATATCGAAGAGGAGATACAATTAAAAAAAAAAACGAAATGTTTAAAGTAATTTCCCCATGCTAGAATGTCTATTAAAAAACGGAAACTGAATCGAATATTCTACAAAATTAATGTTCACGAAAAAAGAGAAATAACCTAACAGTCGATTTGAAGAGCAATTCTGGTCCGCGACGGTCACAAAGTTACTCGAAATCTTAAATCATTGTGATTTACTGAGCTTTGTACCGAATATAAATTGAACGTACATTGGTGCGTAAAATAAGTGTTCTTGGTCATGAACATTTATTATGAATTTATTAAATTAAGAAAAGCGAAGTGTGCGCTTTATTCTTTATTAGCTCTTGAGAACAGTGTCTACTTATAGGGCAGTGGAAGTACGTTTAGAATTGCAGATTCGACTCTGCATTGGTGTTACGCAGTATCTTGGTTCCTTGATGGAACCACCAAAAATGTTTGTACAAGGTAGCTTGGTTCCTGTAGGATCACTAAATGATTTAATGCGCAGAAAACAGTTCCTGGAACTATGAAAAAACACTATGTAGGGAAAGGTTACACCATATGCTTGTATAATAAGTTGATGTAAGATCCCTTGTTACTTAATCATACTGTCGTGTCGTGTGCTGCTAGCTCGAGTCGTGATGTCACAATTTCACCAATTGAATATTGGGTCACAACAATACTGTACTTTCACCACGTGCGTAACGGAACAGTTGCTGTAGAAACGTTCACAAGCCGCACGTGATGATATTATCTTTGGTGGATTATGTTAGTGTAATGGTATGATAAAATCAGAACGAGCATAAATAGAGTTACATTTCGATTTAATAAAAAAATCATGTAAAGGTTAGCTTAAACACTCTAATTCACAGGTAAGCACTTAACTACAGTAAATCTAGAAAAATCTTCAAATTTATGACATTAGCGTACTATTTAAATTACAAAATTTAAGCAAACAAAGAATAATTCGCCGATTCCAGCTAACTCGATTTGGGAAGTATAGGAATAACTGTCTTGAATTTATCCTGCACAACGCACTTTAATTTAATGTTAAATTATTATAAAAAAAAAAAATTATTATTAATTGTGAAAATTAATATTAAAAAATAAAATAAAATTTAACCAATTGACCACAATAATGTCACTAAATTGTATCTATATGCACACACAATTTTTTCACCAAAAAATCGTATATAAGCTTACTCTTACCGTAGGCATATTATAAACCGATTTTCACGATTTGCACAAAGTATGAAAATTCAAAGATCACTTGAAAAAAAGGAAAAATTAAAAACTTGTAAACTTGCTGACACGATCTGAACTTGCTGAACTCGTAAAAACTAAGAGAGCGATCCATCCAAATGCTCGGCCTTATATAGAGTTTGAACCGCCATTTATTGTGTGAAACCCGCAGCCATAATGTAAATTACTCAGAATGTGCTAACATCTATCTTTTATCATCAAAAAACCTCCATCATAAATTAATTTCATCGAATAAAAGTTTAAATTCCAAATTGTGCTATAACATGGCGCAATTAAATTCTTGTCGTCCATGTTGAGAGAATTCGATGTGGAACGTAATTTTTTAACTATCTCGCTTCCACTCGCTATCTCTTTTCTTCTCATTAGTTATATGTGAAATCAATAATTATTAAATATGTTTTAATGAAGACATTTTTGCACTTCGGATTCCTCGTTAAAAAATACCCTGAATTCATCTGCCATATGTTGGCAGTACATGAATTCTTACAGTTCCGCGATGTTTATAAGTTCCTTTCGCGGTATCGCGGTAGCGAGTTTTTCCATGTGTTATGTAGTGAAAAGTGCGCCGATTACAAAAAGGTAAGCTATACAAATTGTGTTGTGTGCGTTTATTTGTGTGTGTTTATTTTATAAGAAACTTCGTTTGTTTACCAAATTTGTAATCTTAACCTGTCTTCAGGTGAAATTTTCATTTTTTGTTTTTGTGGAATTTCTTAACGGGAAGTTATTTTTCTGTAAGAAATCCATTTAATAACTCATGAACTTTGGTTTTATTAAGTTATTATGCTTTAAAATCCTTTAAAAAATCGATTTTTGAGTAACTTCTTTTCCCTTATGACAACTGTCAAAGGTAAAAAATATATGTGTAATTTTCCTTTAAATTGTCCACGGGAAAATGTTTTTTCGTGATTAGTGTATTTCATGATCATATTTCAATAGTTGCTTAACTTTCAGTTGATGGAAATTGAAATTAAGTTAATTATTACATATTCTCCAATGTTGTTGTTGTATTTGCATGTATTTGTTTATGTTTATCTTTTGCATGGGAAAATTGGAAACTTATAGTTTTCATACAGTTAATGTTTATTAATCTGTTAGTAAGTCATTATTTTCAATTGTTTAATTCAAAATTTCTTTTCATTTCAGCTGTTTTTTTGTATGTATCTAGGTACGTGGATACCTTTTCTTCGTGGGAGGAATATATTCCAGTCGACTTCCCTGCCTTTGAATTTAAGTTAAGTACTTCAAATTTGTTTGAATTTTTCTAACTCCTTTTTTTTTCTTTTCAGCTTTATTCATCGCTGAACAATTGGATTCACGAGAAAAAACATTTTGGTTAATTTGTTTTTAACTTTATTTTTATCTAGAGCTCATATTCCATTGAAGGATTTTAAGGCAGAAACACATCCAAACAACCCTCAGGCCTGGCCTCTTTCAGGCTTCCTCGTAGCTCGACTCAAAGCTTGCCTCAGAGAATTGAAAGCAAAATAACACCACCGGTAAAGATAATCTAATAAGAAGATAGGACACAGCCGAACAAAATTGGAAATTGTTTTTAGACCGAAACAAGTAATGTCATATAAATATACTTTCGTCTTTTGCATGAATGGGGGAAAAGAACTTGGCTATGCACTTTTCTGGTGCGACTGAGACAACAACGAGTTTAAAATTTAAAACAAAAACTGAGGGAACGTAGGGTTACCAGAATGATAAAATCTTCTTGAATATCTTCGAGTTCAGTTTAATAATTTTTAAAATAAATTTGTTTTGACTAGTAGGTCAAAATTAAAATTACATAAAACTATGAGTGAAATAAAAGCTAAATTGAAACGTAGTTCAAAAATCACGCTGGGGATGGGGTAAAAGATTTATAAATTAAACGATTATTTATGTAACGTAAATGAATAAAAAAAGGAACAATAAAAGTAAAACAGTATTTCCATGGAGGTAACTGCCTCCACTCGTTTTTTTAGAGGGGTGTTGCCTGTATCCCTATTCCCATTTCGTACTATGTATCTTTGTACTATGATTTATAAACTTTGAACGGACATTACCTTATTTTTAAAACATTTTTCCTTGATATCTCTGTTGAAAAATTTAAGTATAAAGTAAACTCGTACCCTTAAAAATAATTTTAAAACAAATGAAGTGTCAGCTTGCTCACAAGATGAGATTACATTAGTTGATAGTATGTCATTAGTCCTTTAAAAAAAATAAAAATCTGTTACTAATATGTTGAAATACTGTTAAAGATATTTACTAAATTTTTAAATATTTAGCAAACTCTCTGGGTGGCACTACCATTTTGCATTTTTTCGATTTCTTTAAACATTATTAAAATCGAATAGTTATTGTTCTTCCAGTCCGGTGGAAGTGTGGTTATCTTTTAATTTTCTAAAAATATAACCTGCAAAATAATCAAAAGAATTGCTTTCTCTTAAGTCGAATTGTCGCAATTTATTTGGTAAAGATAAGTTTACGTTCGCCGTAGAAACTGAGATAGGTACAGGAGGGAGAGCACTGGAAATAAATTCTCTTTGAAGTGCGCAATTACCAGTTTTAACCAATTGAATATATTTCAGTATTTCGGGGAACACACTTTCTTAAAAGCCCTCATGAATTGGACCAGAGTGGAATGGTGATTATTATCCCCCCCCCCCCTGCTTGCTTATTGTTCCGAAGGAGTTTTCGAGGCAATCCTTATTTATTCGTCGAGTTAACAGAAAGTGGAATCCTTGGTTCTTTAAGTTCTCCCAAAGTTGACGAATGCCCGCAATTGTCATTAACAAACCATCCAAACACTTCAAGGTTTTCGTAACATCCTTTCCTTCATGATTTATGGCTACAGTAGATTCTACAAATTCTGACAATTTTGCACCTCTGTAATCTGAAACTCCGTACCTTTAAAAGGATTTTTATGCTGTTTTATTCTGATGTCTTTGATGAATTCAGCAAAGTTTGCAAAGTCGATGGTAAAGTTTTGTTCAAAATTTCTGCGTTCCTTTTCTCGTTCTGAATTAATCTGTGTGAATCGACAGAACAATGCCATAATTGAATTCTGTGTTCATAGAAAAGGAACGAAACAGACGCATTTCAAGTGTTTGACATTTCTATCATTTGATAAAAGCAAGTATAAATTCGTAAAAATTTTTGTTTATGAAAAATAAAGCCATTTTTCAACAAAGGCAACTTAAACTCAACTATTAACTACCACCTCGTCCAAATTGTGAACAACACATTCACGAATACAAATTAAAATTGTTCTGCTTGAATCCGGAAAAAACTCAGATGCATTCAGAACGATTCGGAATCCGAAAAAAACCGATGACAGATTGAAACTAAATCGCTCGGCCCGAGAAAAAGAACGAGATGGATTGAAAAAATTCATTCTGAACGAGAAAAGGAACGTAGAAACTAACTTGGATATGAGTTCCACAAGCTACCGTCCTACTTAAAATTTGTACTGCCAGCTTAACACGCATTTTCTTAAAATTGTTAGGACTTAAGTGAATATTTATCAACTTATATGCCAATCGAAATTGATGCTTGCAGCCCCAGTTATAGAAATTGGCAATATCTGACTATTTTGCTATCTTGTTTTCCTCAAATTTTATTAAATTGTTTCTAATTGATTTCATTAAATGTGTGGGGTCAAATATATATATATACTAACTTCATATTATCTACTTCAAATGTTCGGTTGAATTTGTTCACCAATAAAATACTCGCTAAAGCTTGCAAGTTCGTGTCAGGATCAGTTACTAAAGCAATCGGTTTGAGTCCTATATCTTTAGTTTCTGAATAGCTTAGTTAATGTCTCTTTTATCTTAGAAGGTGGACAAATACTATTGCACGTAATGTATCCTAAAGGCTGCTTTCAATTATTTGCTATGCCTCTAGCATTATAACAAAGGCACTTCTTCCAATACAATTTTGCCGAACAGCTCCATCGTCTTTGAAATCTACCACTTCTCCTGTATTTTTGTCGTAAAATAAATTTCCTTTTAATGACATTTCATCCAAACAAATAATGCAAAATTTTTTGTTTAAACGGACTAAAACAAATTTAGCTAAGTCCTGGTTTATTTGGCCAGTTTGATGTTAATCTGGACAAGGTTCTCTATGAAGGTAAAAGCATTACCGTTTGAAAGACATTGTAAGTTGTGCGATAAAAAAATAAAGTGTTGTTGGGAATTTCTTAGTTTCTGACGAAAAACGTCGCCTTGATACAAAGATAACAAGGTATGGCCGATGACAATGTTATTGACTGAAATACATTTTGAATATATTAAAATATTTATCAAAACATTAGTTTCTTCATTTAAATCACTTCCGAAAATGGAATTATGTGCTAGTAGAAAAGCAAAGAAATTTCCAAATAGAAATTTTTTTCACTTTGATAAGGACGATTGAAATTGAGACGAACAAATTTGTGACAATTGTCGCCAAATGAGGCAAGCAACCAATTGACAGATAATTCGCCCATACCTTGTTAATCTTTGTATCATGGCCTTTTCAGATTGCCAGAAGTATTAAAATAATTCTCTACTAGACAATACAACTCCGGTGTCAGTAGTTCATTAGCTTTATCAATAAATATTTTTTTTGTGAGCGTAAGTGACTGAAGGCATGTTTTTTGTTGTTTAATTTTGTGCCTTAGTGTACTAATTTTTTTAGCATCTTTTTTTCGAGGAGTGCGGCACTCAAAAATGCGGCTGTTTGTATTCCAAAGGAATTTTTGTGTTGTAACCTATTCGGTATTTCTTGTGAATAATTTTCCATTAATACGGAATTTTCTGTATTCAAATATTTAGGAAAAAAAAAGGCAATTGTAAAAAAATTGATAGTTTGTTCAAATAAAGTTATATTGTTGCATACATTCACCGATTACACAAAGTGCCAAAAGTCATCTACATCACCTGTTTGAAGAAGCTTTTCTATAATGCGCGGCACGGCATTTTTTAATTTTTTTTTCTTCGATGGACCAAGCATTTCGTCTTTAAAATGTTGTTTACATACTTTGTGGTGTTGTTTGATATTTCCGATTAAATCCAACTTCTGTAGAGCGCTGAGCCAAATCAATTGTCTAAGAGATTGTGCACGCAATTTTGTTTTCTTTATATTGGATAAGAAATGTATCATTATATTTTAAATCTAAGCTGCGGTAGACATAATGTCTAATGTATATGTCGGCTAACTTGATTGCCACTTTATTATTGCAACCAATCATCGTCGACTAATACTGTATACTGACCATAATGCCTAATCTACAATGCATGGTAAAACCACGTCGTCAAAACCACATGGATTTTTTTGTTTGCTTCCCACTCTTGCATTTGAAAATTCATGCTTGCAAAAATGTTTCTTCTCTTTCATTCATTTGACGACATGAGTATAAGCTTATGTGTAGTAGTTAATCAGCAAAAATGATGTAGTAATACCTCAGGTGTATTCAGCATAATTTAGAACCATGTAGGGGAATTTAGAACAAAACAGCTATAAACTGGAACTTGTACTTTCAGTCTTGAATGCAATATTTTATATTATTCGACTTGTCCCAAACGATTTCTTAATTTACTAGACTATAGTATAAATTATTGATACCAAATACTTCCTTTGATATAATTCTGTAATGAAATCGAGAAACCAATGACATTTATGATAATTGACAGGTCAACAGCTGTTTAATTTGGCAGCTTACCACTACTATATATTAGGTGTATTTATATGCATTCTTCAGCAAACGATATCATTTTGACGACGTGGTTTAACCATAATTGTAGATTAGGTATAATAAGCCATGACACATTATTGTAGGTGACACGACGAGTATGCATTTAGCATTATTAAATATTGAAAAGACGTAAAAGACCATTTTTAATCAATTTCTACTACTTGTAAATTGAACAATACTATAGATAAGTAGGAATATTTATACGAAAAACTTCTCTCTACTGACATTCCTTTGTTCGTCCTTCGGCACCTTAAACATTTTTACACTTAAGCCAACTGCATCGCAACGAGCGGCTACACAATTCGACTCACACTCAATTTTGTTCATATTGTTTTTATAAGAAGTATGAAATATCATAATATCAAAAATTACAATATCAAATAATGCAAAATCTTTAAAAGTAAAAATTCAGAATAATGATTTTTTTACATCGGGTCACACTACTTTCAGCATTCAATTAATAAAGAGTTAAACGTCAAAATGAGAACTTTTTGTTTTGGTTGTCCACAAGCTGCCGGTGAATTATTTAAGTGTGAACAATTTTCTGAAAATTTCCTACTAAATAAATAAATAATATTAAAATTATATATTGCAGGATGAATTGTGAAATTGGTAACGGATATAGAGGAAAAATTAATAATTTTTCCGACGGGTTTGATCCATATAAATTGGAAACAAAACGGTGTAAAGATATACTTTGCCTTCAAATGTTGGGTAAGAAATTATAATTAATAGTAATGTCGTTGATATTTTTATAATAATTCAATACTAAAAGTTTCTTTAATTGCTCTTTTAATAGAAAAAAGTAGATAGATTGTATTTCTGTTGCTTTTTTTTTTATTAAAAAATAACTAATTTAAATCTTACATTTTTTCAGATACTTTGATGTCGCTAATTATTATTGCTCTCAAAAGAGTATCCATATATTGGTGCGCCTCCTGATGGCATAGCTAGCTGTGACTGTGTGGAAAGATAGTCTTAGAGATCAAGTGTCCATATAATTTAGCAGATAAAAACTTTAAAAATTATTTTAAAAGACGAGACTGCCATTGAATGTATTTTTTTGGTACAAGAACATTAATAAATTATATGATAAAACTGCAAATAAATATATGAATTGGTTAAAGCTCTTTATTCATTAAAACAATGCAATCTAAAGAAATATTACATAAAATATAGTACAACAGGCTCTCATAATTTTCCTTTGTAATAAATGAAAGCTATCACGAATCTTAAAACATACTGAAAGGGAGTAAAGGCAACACTCAAACCTAATTATATTTTTATTGTAATCAAATTAGTGAATATATATATCATAAACTAAATTCTAATATACGTATTTCTGAGTTGGTATCCAATTCGGATGTTTATCGTCCTCCAATTTCGCCTTTTTCGATGTTCAAATCTATAAGAATGTTCAATGTAAATAGTACTCTGGCAAGCAAAAATAAATTACCTGATATGAAATGTCGAGAGCGTATTCTAACAAATTTTAAATTTATGCTAGCTCCATCAAACTTTTTTTGTCATAATGCTGACAGCCAAAGTCGAATGGTTTTTTCCAAGAGTTCTTTTAAATTGCGCTTCTTTGATACTCCTGGAAACCTGTAAAAATTCACGTTGTTTCGTTTATAGCCATACTAGAAAAAAATCTATGTTAATTAATAATATAACAATAAAACAAATTAGTTTTGCTAGCCACCACGTCCGTACCAGAATTAAAATTCCATTAAAACCGAAAATTACTATAATTACGTCCTAATACTTTTAAAAAAAACCTGTTAAATATTAAATATTGTTTATTATTAAACATTTTGAAAGTTATTTTACACTCAAATTAATCATAAAATTAACAAACAAAAAATTATTCCCGAATCATTCCTTACAAAAGTGGACAACCACGTACATAATTTCGACAGAAGAAATGTCATCGTTTAATGGTTTATACTTTGAGAAAAAAATAATTTCACTTTGGCCAAGGCACAATATACAGACTAGCAAGGTATGACTATCCGGCACCATAGATTCGCCATTTTCTGTGTTAGTCGATTCGCATGACGCGTTTCTTAAAAGGCGATAAATATAAAGTTTAATATTTATGCAAATTTATTCTACTGGATCCATTTAAAATCTTAAAATTAGTACCATCTTACTTTCTAAACATAAAGATAAATTGAAGGAAGATTACTAGAATTGTATTTTCCACTAACCCCAATTTTTACACTTCGTTAAGATGCATTGCAAATTTGCCTTCGATTTGAGAAAATTACTATTATCACTAACAAATTTCACTATAGAAATAATAAAAAGATTTTAAATAATCAATTAAGAGTGCAAATTATAGGTATATCAGTTTTATTTTGCATTCTTTTATCGATAAAACTTTCGTAACACTTTGTTTTGATTCGAACTTATTTCCCTGAAATGAGCTTTAAACTAACAAATTCAATGTATATTTATGGTAAGAAACTTATATTTTATTTATTGCAACATTTTCAATGGATCCAGTGGAATAAATTTACATAAATATTATCACTTTATTTTTGCCGTTTTAAGAGTCGTTTCGTGTGACGTCACACGCACTTGGCAGCCCGGACAATCATACCTTGTTACTATGTATATCGTGGGCCAAGGTATCTAAAGGAGAGATAAAATTCCTCGCAGTGAAATTCTCATTTTTACCGTAAATATCAGAGAATCCAGGATGAGTGTCACCCACTTAATCTCTTCAGAGCAAAACGAATGTAAACGGAAGCACGTGCTGTTCAAATAGCATAGAAAATACACTAACTAACATTGGTTTTGCTATATAAAATACTGAATAATTCTCACAACATTTCAGAGAAAGCGGGTTTTCAAAAAAGCGCGGGAACATTTTATGTGAGTTACCCGGGGGTTACACCTGCAAGTACAGCTTGCATGCATGTGCATTTTAAATGTAAAACATTTGCGAAAATTTCTTTCATTCTGGGCAGAAATAATTTATTATCGGTTTTCCAAAATGTTGGTTATAAATTTCAATTTCTTATTTGCCAAATATCTTTTTTGACAGAACAAAATTTTAAAAAGAAGGAATCTGTTGACAGAAGTAGGTCTGATAGAGAAAAATTTCCAACATTGAACAAAGCGCGCCTTGCGGCTAGGTCTTGAGGCTAGCTGCTAGGCTTGGTTTGCCTCATTTAAAAACCCGTATTGGAAATGTTGACAACGCCTCGAGGCTTGGAAGTGTTTCTGCCTTTATAGTCCTTAGATATCCTGAAACAAGAAAATTGGTCGAACATCTAAGAAAGGTTATCGAAGGTCATCGACGTAATTTGAATCGACATATTCCCCTATTCCTAATAGCTTATTAATCATCTGCTCACAACACGACTGGACAAACCCTAGCTAGGGAAAGTTTTGGAAGGGGATTCGTTTACATATTGACCTTAATAAAGTTTGGAACACCCAGAGTTGAACAAAATCTATCAAAAGATTACGTATTGGAGCTGGGGCAACGATTAGCTGATGTGCCCGAAGCCACGAAAGTGAAATTAGCAGTAAATACCTATCAGATGAAAGCCTGACATACGTGGTAATTCAGCAAGATTTAATTAAAGTGATTTTGTGTGGCTGTATAACCCAAATCGAAACGACGTACGGGACATTCTCCAAGCTTACCAAGGCTCTGTGTTCAGTGCTAATTAGAATCAATGACGAGGTATGTGGCGATTTATATATATTTCTCACGTAATTATTTTATTTGTTCCTCCGATTCTTATGGCACTACTTTACAGCTAAATTATTTCGTTACAACCTGTTACGTATGCGAAATTGTGTTTTATAGTAGGCCAGATTTGTGAATTGTTTTTTTATTATGACAGTCTGTTTTGGAATTTGGTATAAGTACTACTGTTTTTGTTTGTTATAAAAAAAATGCGAAGATTTATCAGACTTAAACGAGAACTCTTTATAAAATTCAAACTAGGATTTGTGTTTAATGTTACAAAAAGTTTGTATAAAAAGAAAAACGAGAATTTAATAATGAATTAAAGTGTAAAATCATGAAGTTCACTTATTTAAACTAATAATTTGAAAATTAATTATTCTGGAAATTTAATTGAGAAGAAAAGCAAAACATCGTATTAAGGCGGTACAATCCATTGAGTATCTCCTTACCTTACTAAGGTAGTACATAAAGTTAAGTATCGCTTTAGGTATACAGGATTCAGCGTGGCAAATGAGGTAAATGAAAAATCGGTTCATCTCGTTCGCTTGTGTCAATACTAGGAGCAGCCAGTATATGGACGTAGACCACCTGTTGTTCGAGATGAAAAATTTTAAGGAGACGGCAGTGTTACGTGAAATAGAAAGGGACACGTGATATTTATTGGAAATGGAAACTTTGCGTAAAACGAGCCAAAAGGTGCTTTACATAGCTGTGGAGAATCGTTTCTGGAGTGTAATGCTGGGAAAGGTTCTGCAGAATTTGTAGAGTATAAATACAGCACTTGTCAGCGCCAGGAGTGAGTCTTATCTTAGGCAGTGGAGCATTGATTATAGACTGTAACAGATGCGCCCAGAATCGTTGACGTGTTGGTAAGGTGATGTGACTATTTATCTTTCGCTCGTTATTTATTTAAAACTTCTAATAGAATTTTTAATGACTAAATATTATTTTTGATTGGGTTTTTTACATTAACCATTAATAAAAGTTTCTATCACATTTTTTGTAAGTAGTGACACATCCTTTTCAATACGTCAATGATTCTGGGCACATCTATTTTATATAACCAATGCATTGCAATGAAGACAAGTGAAATTGTATAAATAGGCAAAGGTTATCTAATTGGATTGCTATTATCCGAAGTAGCAAGTGATAACTAAAGTAGAATTAATTGTTTATGAGCTTATTAAAGTAAATAGTAGTAGAATGAAATATAAATGCTGAGTAACTGAGGAAGGAAGTGGGAAACTAGAAAGTGAAGGGATAGTCCGCATTGACTTGCCTTTGCGTTGTTTGGAGGACCTGGAGGGTGATTCTGATCTTTTGTCGTACTATTTGATCGTGATTTTTGACATATTTTGTGGTACTTTTTCTTTTAACTCAGTTCATTTTGTGTCTTCACTATTATCTACCACAAAATGAACTATAATGAATTTTCGGTGAACAAACGTAAAAAAACACGCCTAAATATACGACAAATTAGTTAACTGCTCCCAGAGGTTGTGACAAACGAATGTACTAAGTGCTTAAATTCGAAGTAATATTTTGAATTTATTAAGGAACCTCGCTTACGCTACGTTACTACGTTAGGTACATCGTCAGTCGGCTTTTTAAACATTTTTAACAAATCATTTACAAATTGCAATTAGATTTTATTCTTCATTTTAAATGAAAGTACATATCACGTCATATCATGGCAGATTGCTTGCTACTAACTAAGAAACGATATATAGCTATAATAGTAATCACTTTCTGGGAAGATTTGTTTTTCTGTCGTGAGAATTTGATGAGCAACTTTTCTGCAGTCAGAGTTAATAATGGATTCGTCAGCCAAAGCTGATCCGAGTGGAAGTAAAAAATTCCTATAGGGATCCTTGCCAAGTCGATATGATTCCAAGGTATTATAAACCGCATTGAATTCTGGCTGTTTATCAGAATGAAAGTAGCCACGATTTCCGTGCATTAACTCCACCCCTATTAGTTGCATTGCAAACGCTCATATACATGTAGTGATCTGGTCGATAATTAAAATCACATGGAAATACGTAGAGAATATCTGAAAAATATCCAACTTTAAGTAGAGTATGTATTGAAAAAGAAAAGATTTATCTAGTACGTATACTTAAAACTTACAAATTATTTTGCCCATAGGTACTGTGTATAACTTACCTTGTTATTTCAGCGACAGCATCAGAGGTATCTAAAAGCTTTGATATTATCGATCTAAATTTAAATTTGTTTTACATATTATTATAATTTAACACATATTTCGTTAATTATTTCCCCGTAAGACAATAAAACTTCACTTGACTGTCAAAGTGATTAACCTGCTTCACTTTCAGTTCATTTCTAGTCTACCACAACCTGAATGAGTTGAGTTGCAATAAAAACGAAGAAGAAAAGCAATTAATTCCTTAGGCGTATATTCTGACACTTAAGTACAACAAAAGATCAGAATCACCCTCCTGGTGGTGCTAATCCCCCTTTATGAACATGCCTCAAACTACCCATGACATCCTTGGCCTTCCCGAAGAAAGTAACCGGAGTTAGAACTATACGGAGAAGACTCCAGGATAGGTAGAGGTGAAGGTAAGGAATCATTTCCTACCTATTCTGCGACCGCCACCGATACCACATACAGCTCGTGCTTCCTTATCTGCTGGTCTCAATACAGATAACATTTCCACCACGAGCTCCAGGATAAATAGTTCGTCACCTACCAATACAAGTCAAGGCTTAATGGCAGCAGAAGCATTAATATCCAGTCTAAGAGTACAAATTCAAAATCTAGTACAGGAAAGCATAAAAAAGAACAGGAAACATTGCGCCCTGAAATTTCAAGCAGTGTCCGAAAGCAAGCAAATGCGGACATGTTTCTCATTGTCTGGTTTCTATTATTTAAATCTCTATTCCAAAACTATATATTTGCGCACGCTTTTTTTGCTTAAACCTAGTATGGAGTTCGGGTATTGGTAAAATTTAACGCGGTCTCCAAAAAATAACATTCTTTCGATGTTAAAAAGTTGACTTAAGTTCTATGTGGAGAAAACGAAGTGACAGTTGTCAAAATCATAAATAATTCGGAAGTATTTCTAAATAAAAGGGATTAATAATTGATTTAATTAATCAAATCGACGACGCGATTGCTGCTGCGGCAGGTTTGAGTGTGCAGCTTTTGTAATAGCAGGACGGCGCCAACGATTTTGGTAAGTCCGTATTTACAAGAGCGGAGTGAAAAAGGGCACTTTAATACCGACGTAAATATTACAATTCGAATTTAGTAACTTAATTAAATTTCCTATATATTTTAGTTCGAAGATATGTATCACAATCCGAAGGTTTTCAAAGAGAACTTCCACATGCTGCCCTCCGTTTTTGATGATTTGTTTGAATTGGTAGTAGATCAAATTTCAGAAAAAAAATACAAGACCACATGACAAAATTAGCCCCAAGGAAAAATTGGCAATTGTATTAGAGGAGTACGTGCTTACAATAATTAGCTTATAGAATATATGTAGTATAAATTGTTCATGTAATTTCTTATAGATATTTGGCGAGTGGATCTTTACAGAGGCATGTGTCGTCAATCTACCACACAAGTAAACAACATTTTGGGACTGTTTTAGATGACGTTTGCAGTGCGATTTGTACAGCATTGGAGGGCGAGTTGCCACCAATAGAGAAATCGCCATTTGTCAGAATTTTCAACGAATTCAATGCAAAATGGAACTTTCCAAATTGTGTTGGAGCAATCGATGGTAAATACGTCGCCATTAAGTGTCCAGGATACACTTTTCTATAATTACAAAGTAAGTACAGAATTGTTCATAGTTTTATTTTATCATACAGCTTGACTGAAGTGTCTTTTTTAAATATGAATTTCATAGTATTGTACTTATGGCGGCAAGTGATGCTAGCTACGGATTTATAACAGTTGATATCGGAGCTCACGGGACTGAGGGGGATGCCAATGTCTTCTTAGCCATCAACTTGGGGAAAGGCGTTTTGCACGACAAGTGTTATGTGTCATAATTGTGTTCTAAATACATATTTCGATCTCGGAACTAGTAATGCCCTTGAATATTTTTTTGGACCACGTATCATGGAACTACAGTAAATACACTGACACATTTACTCCTGGGCATAGAATTCACGGGACCTTCTACAAAAATTGTTTTCGGATGCTGAACGTGAATACCGGCTTCGGGAGGGCAGATACATTTTCACAGCTTCCTAAAGGAATACCTGCACATCATCATATTGTATATTTTAGTTAAAATAATTTCCGATTTTTTTTTATCGTGTAATAATCTCTATACTATACTAAGTTAATCGCACAGGCGTACATAGATCCTCTTGTTCATATGGAGATATCTTGATTATAAGAATTGCCGAAGTACAAAGAAACGCGTCCAGAGACCTTTTGAGAATCACTCAAACTATAATTTATTAGAGCCCGCTTTGTATTTTTAGGAGTTGTGAGCCACCCGGAGTAGCCATGGTTCGACATGAAATCTATACCATTTACGTGTACAATAATAAATAGACAAAATAAGTTAATTACAATCAGCCTTGGAAAATGCAAATAAAATACAACAATTTTTTTTAAAGTGAAACTGAACCTAAGGTTGAATTGAAAAGAGCATTAATTTAGTACACCCCAAATATCGGCCATTTGTGCTCTCCGTGGGGAAGGCAAGATCACTTCCGGTGGGCGAGAGAGGAGGGAAAAAAGAAGTAACGTAGATCACGAGGCAAGAGGTTGAAAAGTAAAAGAAAAAGGGTTGATTAGGAAAAAGGAAGAATTAAAGTGATAACAAAAAAAGAAATAAGTGTAGTAAGAAGCTGAGGCTCTGGACCGTTTGCGGATTTTTTTGTTTTTAAAAAGAAGGCTTGGGAGTGGCTAGATTGGCGATTCTCCATAAGGGCAGAGGATCAAAAGTTAAGTACAATTCATTCTCGTTTTGTTCACTAGATTTCTAAGCAAATTTTATCCTGGTGTAAAATCTGTGTTTGCAATATTTTTTTTTGTCCTTCGGGTTAAAGTGTGAAATAATATAGTTGAAAATTGAATTTTATACTCCTTGTGCTTTCATTCAATTAAGGTTTCGTGGTATCTCCCAAAATCACGTGGCGCCCATAACATCTTCTGATTTAAAACCCTCACCCATCTCCACTAGAGCTGCCTCCTTTCACGCCTTAGGCAAGCGTAACATTTTGGCGCCCAACGTGGGGCCAATCTATAAGAGGAATTAGTACAAAAAAAAATCTGTGAATTTATTGAATTTCTACGTGGAATCATCTCAAAGCATAGTAAAGCACAAGTGACAAGGAAATTCTTAGCGTTTTATACAAAAAAAAAGTTATTATTTCCCTGTGAAATTGGGTACAGTAAATCACCTAGCTGGTAGCGGCCAACAGATTTCGTTCATCATAAATCGGCGTTTACGTCCATCAAGATTCGTCTGAGAAAAACAGCTTTTATTCGCAATCAACTATTATTATATTATACGAGAGCGGAGTGCCTATTTGGTCTCATTTGTTCAATCGATGCAGTAGTTCTTAATCTCCTGTCATGGCTAGTGCATGTAGCTAGAAGTTTTTATTTTTTTTTATTTTAACAAAATTATCCAGTGAGTTTCAGTGAATGTTTCGTGCATGCTGGTGTCAATCCGTAGCTATTCATTCAATTGTGTGGAAAAATGGATAATTGGGAACTTAATTCCCTCGATCGTGAAGAGTCCATAATATAAGTACCTATATAGCGTTGGCTGATAAAAATAACTTAGCCTGAATGGTGGAACGTGGTTGAAATTTTATTTGGTATATTTTGAATTATTTTATTTAAAGTTATTTTTACCTTAAATATCTTACGTTTAAGCGAACCGGCATATCTATCAACTTTATGTGTTTGCATGCTATGGAATGTATATGGTTACACATAGTTACATACTATGCATCTGGACGAAGGAATTGTGAATTTTTTTTTTCCGTAAGTTATTTAAGGTTTAAGTTACTAAATACACGTAGCCAGTAAATTTATTTTATTGATCAGCTTGCCATATTAGATCTCAGTGAACTCGAGAATTTTTTTTTGTAGCATTATCGAGCGATATCATTATGAAACAAATCCCGTTCCTATAGCGACGGGCAGTGCTGTGTTTTCATTAATCAGCACACAGATATATGGCGATATATCATTAATTTTAACTTTAAATGCAAAACTCAGCTGAGTCTATTGTGACAGGTCCCCTACTTTTCAGGGATGTTGTTTTGGTAATTGCTTCTATGCACACTGAAGTAATGGAAAATTGGCAGATATATTAGAATTAAGTAACATATTTTTTTTGCAGTGAATTTATTTAAAAATCCTAAATTTAATTAATAATTTAGATTAGTTATATATAAGCATATAGCATTGTGAATATTGAATATTCGATAATCTCGTTTCCAAGTCCCATAATTACTTTGAAATTTTTCCTCTACGAGCGTACTTTAGATTGGTCAGTTTTAGATAGTTTAGAGCAAGCTTTTGCTAGTATTACGGCTTCTGGTCATTGACTGGTTTTCCGGAGAAGTTATTTTGAAGAATTAAGTGCGTTAAAACAAAGCGATTCAACAAATTTTAGTAACAGAGGCAGTTGAAATTTGAAAGTTTTGCGGGTTAAAGAATTAGACAAGTAAACGAGAAAATGGATATAAATCGGCTTAGTCAAGATGAGCTCGCGTATGAATTAACGATAAGAGGGCTACAAGTCGGATCGGTAGATGATATGAGGAAGCTCTTCCGGGCTGCTTTAAAAACTGAAAAATATGAATCGATGGAGTATCCTGATTATCCGTATAAATTTGAAGAGGATAAGGGGGTACTAAATAATAAAATAATAGAGATAAACGAGGCATTAGATAAGTTTGTGGGTGATGAGCGTAGTGGTGACTATAAGAAGCTGCTTACTAAAATTCGATGGTCTCTAGGTAGATTGGGTCGCTGCGAACCGGATGGGGCAGATCAGATAAAAGAAAAAAGTTGTCTGAAGGGCACACTGATTTTAGCTTTGGGCGCTTTACAAAGTAAAGCTGAAGGGACTAGTTTAGATCTCAATTCCGAAGACGAAGAAAATGAATCTTTTCTATCTTCAACTCTGTTACCTAACGGACGTTCCAGAGTAGACATATATAAGTGGGGTGTACATTTTTCAGGTGAGATCGGACAGTCTCTTAACTCATTCTTAGAGAGGGTTACTGAGTTAAGCGAAGCTCGCGGAGTTACGAAACAACAACTGTTCAGATCAGCTTTTGATCTTTTCGAAGGTCGAGCACTAATCTGGTATCGCGCCAATAAAAACAAAGTACATAGTTGGTCAGACCTTGTCAAGGAGCTGAGAAAAGAATATCTTCCTTCAGATTATGACGATCGCTTGATGGATGAAATCCGTAAGCGAACTCAGGGCAAGGATGAATCGATAGGAACATATGTGGCAATTATGGAAAGTATGTTCTCGCGTTTAACAGTCCCAGTATCTGAAGCTCAGCAATTGAGGGTGTTAATACGCAATGTGAGCCCTTTCTATCAAGCGCAGTTGGGACTGAGTGAAGTAGATACTACTCAGAAATTAGTAGAATTGGGAAGAAAGTTAGAGGCCGTTAGGTCATCAGTAGAAGCCTTTATACCCCCTCCCTCACGTCGTAGTAGCCATTTGTTAGAACCAGATTTGGCGTATATAGCATCGGCTAAGACAGAAATTTCACCGGTTGAAACCAACTCCCCGCGTTTTCGATGTAAGTGTTTGAATTGTAAACGAGAGGGTCACACTGCCCGGCATTGTCGCGAACAAAGGAGGTGTTTTGGTTGTGGGTCAGTGGGTGTTATTCGATCCAGATGTCCTAATTGTAGTCCCACCAATTATGTAGCTCAATCTCAACAACAAGCGGGAAACGGGAGCAGAGCTCAGCAGTAGGCGTCACGCTGAACTCCAATAGAATGCCCGAAGACGCCACTTTTCGTAGTTTGTGTGATGAATCCCAATGTTGTATAGCAAGAGATCGTACATTAACAGCGATGCTGGATTATGTTTTCTCTCATGAGAAAAATGATGTGCGACCTTTTCTAAAAATTTCTGTTTTCAACGTCAGCATGCTAGGTCTTCTAGACTCGGGAGCATCGCGAACGATTGTTGGTGTCCCTGGATGGGATAAGCTAAAGGCTATGAATCTAGACATATATAAACGTGATACCCAATCAGTCTCGTTGGCTAATGGGGAAAGGATTGGCGTTCTAGGGGAAGTAAACATTCCAATTGAACTAACGGGATTCATCAAAATTTTTTCAGTTCTAATCATCCCGGAAGTTCCACACTCTATTATCTTGGGTACGGATTTTTGGAAAGATATGGGGATTTATGCCAATTTAAAAGAAGATTACTGGGGATTTGTAGATGACAATAATATGGGGCAGTTGTGTTCACTCGAGAGTAGATCAAAATTATCGCTGGGTCAAAAACAGAAATTGGATGAACTTATCGAGCACGCAGAAAGGAGCATGGGAACAGATCTGGGTTGCACGAATAAAGTGGAGCACCAGATACAGACTGACTCCACTCCAATTAAGCAGCGTTATTATCCGCTCTCTCCAGCAATGCAAAAGGTAGTGAACGAGGAACTGGATAAGATGTTAGAGTTGGGTGTGGTGGAGCCCTCCAATAGCCCTTGGTCATCACCAATCGTAATGGTGAGGAAGAAGGATGGATCTTATCGTTTCTGTATAGATTTTCGAAAACTTAATAAAGTTACAAAAAGAGATGCATACCCTCTTCCGTATATATCAGCCACATTAGATAAATTGAGAGACGCAAGATTCATGTCTTCATTGGATATTAAATCCGCCTTTTGGCAAGTGCCAATGGAAGAATCTTCTAAACAATACACTGCTTTCACGGCTCCAGGCAGAGGGCTATTTCAATTCAGAAGAATGCCATTTGGTCTAACAAATTCGCCTGCAACATGGCAGCGGTTAGTCGATCGAGTTCTATCTGACGAGCTCGAAAACCATGTGTTCGTCTATCTCGACGATGTGATAATTGTTACCCAGACATTCGAAACACATATCGAAGTGCTTAGAAAGGTTTTAGACAGGTTACATAGAGCTGGTCTAGTGATAAATTATCAAAAATGTGAGTTCTGTCGTTCAGAGTTGAGGTACCTCGGTTATTTAGTTGGGGAAAATGGGCTCCAAGTCGACCCGGATAAAGTGAAGAGTATTTTAGATATACCAGTACCAAAGACCGTGACTGAAGTGAGACGTTTTGTCGGAGTAGTGGCTTGGTATCGCAGGTTCGTCCCAGATTTTTCCACTTTGATTTCACCTTTAACGGGATTACTTAAAAAGAATAAGAAATTTAACTGGCCTCCTGAATGTGAGCGGGCTTTTCGCGAAGTAAAGGAAAAATTGATATCGGCCCCTATATTATCTTGTCCCAACTTCGATTTTCCATTTATTGTGCATACCGACGCATCGGGCTATGGAATTGGAGCAGTTCTTACGCAAATTATAGAGGAACAAGAAAAGGTCATTGCGTATTTAAGCAGATCTTTAACGCGGTGCGAAAGAAATTACTCCACCACAGAAAGAGAATGCCTCGCTGTACTGTGGGCGGTGGATAAGCTCAGACCGTATCTGGAAGGTACTAAATTCACTGTAGTCACAGATCATGCTTCACTCGTATGGTTGCATAATCTTAAAGATCCTGCGGGCAGATTAGCGCGTTGGGCAATTAAGATGCAACAATATGAGTTTGAAGTCATACATCGGAAGGGTAAGGAACATCTCCTACCTGACCTTCTATCTAGATCTGTACCAATAGCAGCCGGTGTACTTCCTACAGAAACAGTAACGGAAGACAAATGGGTTTCGAAAATGTTGGAGCTGGTTCAGAAGGATCCTATAAAATATCCGGATTGGAAAGTAGATAATGGGGTTCTCCTTAAACATTCTCAACCCAAATATCCTCAGTTAAATTTTGAGGCAGACAACTGGAAAGAGGTTGTACCGAAAAATAAAAGGAAGCGAATAATATCGGAGAATCACGACTCGCAGATAGCTGGCCATCCGGGAGTGCAGAAAACCCACAATCGCTTAGCTCGTCGTTATTATTGGCCGAAAATGAAGCAGGATATAGCGTCATATGTGAAAAACTGCAAAACCTGCCAAGCTGTTAAGCCAGAGCGGCAAAAGGCTTCGGGTCTTATGGCCATTAGAAAGCATGCTAGTGTTCCATGGGAAGTTATCTGTTTAGACCTTATTGGGCCTCTACCACGATCTGTTCGGGGCTATGCTTACATCCTAACAGTAGTAGATGAATTCAGTAAATTTCCTTTATTATTTCCTTTACGAAGTGCTACTGCTAAGTCAATTGTTCAAGTATTAGAAGATTTCGTTTTATTGATTTTTGGGGTACCAAAACAAATAATATGTGACAACGGAGTCCAATTTAAAAGTCGAGAATTCAAAAGGCTCTCGGAGGACTATCAGATCGATACAAATTTTACTGCCTTTTATCATCCTCAAGCTAACCCAGCCGAACGTACTAACCAAGTTATAAAAACCATGCTCAGAGCATATATTTCCGATAACCACCGTAAGTGGGATATGTATTTGTCGAAAGTAGCCTGTGCAATACGGACATCAACGCACGACGTTACAAAAATGACGCCGTACTTTATAAATTTTGGCAGGGAAATGCCAACAAGTGGTAAATGTTGGAAGTCAATTTCAGATAATGAATCATACGACATAGCTTCACGGAAGGAGGCACTGGAGCAAGTTAGGAATGATGTACGATGTAGGTTACAAAAAGCTTCAGCAGTCGGGAAGAAGATCTATGATTTACGTCGAAGGGATGTTCAATATTACCCCAACGACCTTGTGTGGCGAAGAAATTTCGTCCTCTCTGATGCAGCTCGATATTATAGCGCAAAACTCGCTCCAAAATTTGTAGGTCCTTTCAAAGTAATTCGGAGAGTGTCCCCCTGGACATATGAACTAGGAAACGTAGAAGGTAAATTTCTAGGTGTGTGGCACGCAAAGGATCTAAAGCCTTACATTAATAACAATCCAGATGCATGATATTTGCTGCTGTTAAATTACTTTACACTAATATTTCTTTTGACGTAACGTATTACAGTTTGAATTTATGTATTCTCGTGACCTATAAAGGGATATGTGGTGTTGGAAAATTTTATCCTAGTGTATATAATTAAGAGATTTCGGGGAAATCTCTTGGAGGAAAGGGAGGGATGTTATGTGTCATAATTGTGTTCTAAATACATATTTCGATCTCGGAACTAGTAATGCCCTTGAATATTTTTTAGGACCACGTATCATGGAACTACAGTAAATACACTGACACATTTACTCCTGGGCATAGAATTCACGGGACCTTCTACAAAAATTGTTTTCGGATGCTGAACGTGAATACCGGCTTCGGGAGGGCAGATACATTTTCACAGCTTCCTAAAGGAATACCTGCACATCATCATATTGTATATTTTAGTTAAAATAATTTCCGATTTTTTTTTATCGTGTAATAATCTCTATACTATACTAAGTTAATCGCACAGGCGTACATAGATCCTCTTGTTCATATGGAGATATCTTGATTATAAGAATTGCCGAAGTACAAAGAAACGCGTCCAGAGACCTTTTGAGAATCACTCAAACTATAATTTATTAGAGCCCGCTTTGTATTTTTAGGAGTTGTGAGCCACCCGGAGTAGCCATGGTTCGACATGAAATCTATACCATTTACGTGTACAATAATAAATAGACAAAATAAGTTAATTACAATCAGCCTTGGAAAATGCAAATAAAATACAACAATTTTTTTTAAAGTGAAACTGAACCTAAGGTTGAATTGAAAAGAGCATTAATTTAGTACACCCCAAATATCGGCCATTTGTGCTCTCCGTGGGGAAGGCAAGATCACTTCCGGTGGGCGAGAGAGGAGGGAAAAAAGAAGTAACGTAGATCACGAGGCAAGAGGTTGAAAAGTAAAAGAAAAAGGGTTGATTAGGAAAAAGGAAGAATTAAAGTGATAACAAAAAAAGAAATAAGTGTAGTAAGAAGCTGAGGCTCTGGACCGTTTGCGGATTTTTTTGTTTTTAAAATGAAGGCTTGGGAGTGGCTAGATTGGCGATTCTCCATAAGGGCAGAGGATCAAAAGTTAAGTACAATTCATTCTCGTTTTGTTCACTAGATTTCTAAGCAAATTTTATCCTGGTGTAAAATCTGTGTTTGCAATATTTTTTTTTGTCCTTCGGGTTAAAGTGTGAAATAATATAGTTGAAAATTGAATTTTATACTCCTTGTGCTTTCATTCAATTAAGGTTTCGTGGTATCTCCCAAAATCACGTGGCGCCCATAACATCTTCTGATTTAAAACCCTCACCCATCTCCACTAGAGCTGCCTCCTTTCACGCCTTAGGCAAGCGTAACACAAGCTTTCTTTTTCGGAGGACATGTATATCGGAAACAAAACATACCATATTTCTTTGTTGGCGATGATGCTTTTCCGTTGAACAAAAGGCTTATAAAACCGTACGCGCCAAGAAAACCACAACGCCTAACCGATGAGGAAAGAATTTTTAATTATCGTCTGAGTATTTTATGTTCCAAGTTCCTGTGTCTGGCTAGAACAATGTTCTGTGGTCCAGATAGTGCACAAAAGATTAGTGCTGCATGCTGTTATTTGCACAAGTATCTTTTACGTACCAGCAAAGAGAGTTACTGCCCAAGAAATTATGCTGATTATTACAGCAAATACGGAATTTTAATCGAGGGTGAATGGCGGAAAAAAATTCTCAGCGACTCGTTATATAACGTTATATAAAATAACATTATTGGAAATCATATCCGGAATCAAGTGAAAGAATACGTCAATTCAAACGCTAGTTCCCTGTCATCGCAACGACGAGCTGTCTTTTTGGAATAAATAAATAAAAACTAAAATTTTAATAATTTCTGTATTTTTTATTTTTTTTTTAGTTTTGCATTATTAACTACGTGGATATCTCCATGGTGATGTGCTAATCAAAACATGCTTAAAAATAAAAAAAATTTAGGTAAACCATTTTACTTCATATTTCATATTAAGCTCCTCCACTTTATTGTCGGGAAGTTTTTGGAGCATGCGGTCTAAATTGGCCAACATGGAAAAATGTTTAAGTTCAGGCAGTGGTGGCGGCGGCAGAGCTGAGCTGATGTTTTTAGAAATAGTGGAAGCACTTTCAGCAAGATCGTCCTTAAATTTCGTAGTTCTTCGGTGTTGGATTTGCTATAAGTTTAAAAATAAATGTTAAAATAAGTTTTCGGTTCAATAAAGAATATCTCACATAGGAGTAATTGCTGGTATCTTCACCGGAAATTTCCGTTACTTCGGCTGCTGGAAGGGTATCTGTGCTTGCCAAGTGAGTTGAAAAGTTCTGTAATTTCTTATGATAAGGTATGAATAAAAAATTATAAATGTTAGCTTACGCTCTAGTTGGAGGATCTAAAAAAGACATGCAGTCATTAAACTCTCAATGTACAGAATCTTTGTTGGTAAGTACTGAATCTAGATCGTCGTAAAAATCAGTATCCGCAGCACTTCCAGAGCGTGAAACCTCTTTACCACGGGTGTGGAAGCGCATACCATTTTTCAAAGACTTCCAAATTGCTTTACAATTCTCAACTGATATATAACTTATTTAATGGAAACAACAATAAATATAGCTGGTTTTTACCAGTTTCACCCATATATTTTAAGACATAATTCCATTCAGCTGTCACTGCGTGGTTAATATGATGCAGCTTTTCATCAATTTTCCATATAGCTGGCTTTTTCTGGGCCGAACTGCAAGCATTCTTTTCTGCTTCTTCGAAACTATTTTTGCGAGAATTTTTCCTCTTTAAAGGAGTATTTCTATCCTTTTTTAAAGAAGGAATCCTACCAGTCGAAGGAACGCAATCTAATACTGGAGTTGGACGCAATTTTGCTGTGCTGGTTACAAACTCCTCTTCCAAATACTCCAAATCGGTAGTATGATAGTCGTCAAGGAAATCCATGGCAAAAACTAAATGAATTACTTTTGAACTATTATAAAACTTACTATATTCCAGAAATGTACTTACTACTTCAATTGCTGTACCCAAAGGTTATTTACGTGCCACTTATGCCGGGGTTGGTTAAAAATAAATTTTGAATTTAAATTAGAGCCCTCTTTGCCAAATGTCAAAATTTTACCAGCATTTTAATGCTCCGCACATTAAAAATGTCAGTAAAATGAGTGGAGACTTACAAAACGCCATCTATCTTATAATAGAGAAAAGGGCACATTTTACCAGAGAACTCCGTACTGGACTAGTAAAGAGCTCAGTAAAATTTTTGCTTGGGATTTTACCAGCGGTAAAATTTATATGGAAATGTCACTTTTTACTCGAACTCCGTACTGTTTTACTCGAACTCCGTACTAGGCTTTACGCTTGTGTAAGTGAAGGAATTCAGGGCATTTAACAGGAGACCAATTCGGTCACCAAAATCTTTAACACTTTCTTTGTAGTGATGCTTCGCAGTTAGCAGTTCATGCTGACTGGCCGTCCTCGACTTTTCTTCCATAAGATGCTCTTCAAACTGCTTCGTTAGGTCAGCCCAAGAGCTTATAGATTTATATTCTGGATTATTTGAAATGCGACCCCTGGGAACTTGGTTTTGATTATGTCAAGAAAAAGTTTTGTTTCTGTATCAGATTTGGTAGAAGAAAATAATATATTGCCACACGCAATGAACTTGGAGTACCGTCAAACTTAGGTACCATATTGTAAGCATCGGTAAGGCTTATTTTGACCTCGGTAGCCATTTCTATGTGAAAAGGTAAATTTTCAAACAGGTTAAAAATTTCTTTCCTTTTCCTGGGGTCGGATTCTGTAGCTCGGAGAGTTTGGTAGTTTGGGCGATGAGAATTTTTGTTTTCCCCGATTACAACTCCCTAACTCTCCTTTCACGATTCTCTAAAATACTTGGGGAGTTAGGGAAAACGTGAGAAGTACTGCGATATTGAAGGATAGCTAACTCTGTGTGGGAGGGTCGTAGAGCATTGGGGTTATAGGGATTTGGAATTATCCCCAAAAATAACATCACTTTTAAATGCAGATAATATAATTTTGATTTATTTTTTTATTTACTAATTCTCGGTTCTATCTTTAAGTAATGTAACTAGACTCTTTATTTCTATATTTTTGACAAAATTTTTATGATCTATCTTTATTCAAAATCACAACGAGAATGACAATGGAAGAAAATTTAAAAACAATTTAAAAAATCTGGCCTACTCACAAAACTTCGAACACATAACGCAGTGCTTAACGAAAATAATTTTGATTGTGAGGTAGTGCCAGAGGAATCGGAGGAGCGCATAAAACATATTTAATACGAGTCGCCACAGGGTTTTCTCCTTCGGATTTAGGGTCTAGAGTACAAAAATATAGACGAAAACTATTTGGGGTAGGGGCCTTTGGAGATGGGGATCGTACTACCCCTGAGTGGAGTTTTTTTTTTTAAAGAGGGAGAAGTCGGTAATCGAATATTGTAATGTTTTTTTATCACTTTAACTTCATAACTGACATTTTACCGCCAAAATATGGATTTAATGCACTTGGATCATATACACCCCAGTTCCTATATTTTAAATATATTTCTTCCGTTTTTTGTTTCACATCCATTAGTAGTGAACATTTTTCTCATTGAAAGTGAATTTTCATGGCTTACCAGTTCTTCATAATGATGAGTTGAAAATATATCCATTTTTGTACCCAAAAACGGCCATTTTTTCATCTTAAGAAGGACTTCTTTTGCAGTTGTCTCCAAAACTATTTACCGGACTCAAAACCTAGCTACATGTCTAATTAGGGGACAAAATGTAGATGCGATTTCATCCTACATACAAGCTTTATTTATTTTTATAGCATCTCTTCTGAACTAGAAGACAACCAAATTGACCATTTTCGCGTGAATTACAATTTTTAGCGGGAACTTTGAGACACCAAAATCCTTATTTCTTTGTAAGTATTCCAAGGATTTCCATAATTTTATTTTGAAAACATAGCCAGCATATGCAGTGAATCCATAATTCAATTTGAAAGTCCTGGGCACATTGGTACCTTCAGAAAGGACAATAAAGGCAGATAATACTGTTAGTTGAGAAATATTCTTACTTCTCCAGAACTAACACAGCCGAGAGTTTGTCGAGTGGAATACAGAGTTTAGTAATTCCCCGAGTTACCGAATTCCGAGTGGAGAGTTAAGTGTCAAAAGAACTCTCATCTCCACAACTCTCCGAACTAGTGAATGCGGGCCCTGGTGAGATATATCAGCACGTTGCTTGCAGGATCAGCTATGGATTGGTGTTGGTCTCTGCTTAGACTTAACTCCACACCAATGCGGGAGTAATAAAACCAGCTCTCCTAGTTGAATTGGGAGTTCCTAAAGATGACTTGAAGGTTCGAGTTCAACTAATGTCTCGTAAACAAAAACCTGGCGAATCCTTTTCAACTTACCATGCAGAATTCGATGCCAGATCGAACAATCATTCAGTGACCCTGGTGATCTCAACAAGTTATCTGACAGTCAAACGAATTATAGTAATCTTTTAGTGAAGGCAGAGAACCTAATTGATTTCTCTGCCACCTGTAGGGAGCCAAAGACACTTTTAATAGATACTTCGTTAGAAGAGTCCCCATTTTCCGACGTTCCATTACAACCGATCATAACGATTTCTAGTGATGTTGCTGGGAAGGAAGTTCAGTCTACCACTTATCCAATAATGAGACGGCCACCAAGCTCTGCAATGACGAGTAGCCGCGAGCCTGTCTTACATCCATTGACGCTGTATCATATGCATCTACAAAATTATAACATAGTACGAGACCGCATTTTCTCCGCAGTGGCAGAGCTTGTAAGAATTATGATCCCAGATCTGGACTTATGTAGAAGGAAAAAAGGATCAACTGTTCTATGGCGTAAATATTGTCGACGAATCAAAGCTTATTGAATGAAACTGGCCCACATTTCATTGTCAATTCCAGATGACATTCGGCCGTATGCCGAAGTAAAGCTTCTCGGGAAGTTGAGACTGGGTTATTCGATAGCGGGAGCTGAAGGTAAATGGGGCAGGTATCACACTCAAGTAGATGTAGCTAATGGTGCCATGACGAATGTCCATGGCCATGTGGACTTGGATGTCACTTTTCGTGGTAAGACCAAGAACGTCCGTTTTTACGTCGTTCCTGGGAGTAGACTTCTGGCGTCCATTTAGGATGGCTCCAGATACTTTAGGTATAATTCCGGAAGTAAATTCAGGTCTGCTAGCTACCTCTGACGCTGACCGCCATGTTCTTTCTATTCAGGAAAATCAAAAATCACTAAACAGCTTTTTCCTTTCTTTGCCTTTTTGGGCTTTGAAAAAACATCTTTGGTCAATCACAAAATCGAAAATAACCATACTACTCCGATAAAAACAAGATTTTTTCCAATTTCACACAGTTTGATCGACGCCGAATTATAGCGAATGCTATCACTGGGGATGATAGAGGAGACCCAGAGACCCTGGAGCTCTCCAGTTGTTCTAAGAAGGACTTTAGAGAGGATTCTAGAGAGAAGACCGATTTTACAGTGCCTGATCATCCTCTCTATCAGTACACTGAGATGCAATTCGGCTTATATGTACAACGCTCCACAAGCTATGTGCCGCCTTATGGTAAAAGTTATCCCATTCGATCTTCGCGAAAATGTTCTTCTCTTTTTGGACGATTTGCTAACTCTGTCAGAAGACTTTGACACTCATCTTGTTTTAGTAGCTCGTGTACCGGATTGATTGAGGAATGGTTGCTTCACTATCAATGTAGAAAAGTTCAAGTTCTATATTACAGGGACTAAATACTTGGGTTTCATTGGTGGGAAAGGAGGAATAGGAACTGATTCTGATAAGATCTTAGCCATAGTTGACTACCCGTCACCTAAAGCTGTTCGGCAGGCCCGACGTCTATTAGGTCCAGCTCAAGTTGCAAGACTGGACTTCACGTCCAATAGTACTTACTCGCAAGTGCTACCAGAACAACAAGTTAAAGCAAAACACCTAAAAACTATAGTTTCTTAAATGGAGCAACCGTTTAAAAAGACCTTTAAGGGAGCCTAGTCTTCAATTACGGATAGTTTTAATGAATTCGGTAAATAAAGATTGGTTGAACCAAATGCTATATAGCGAATGGCTTGTGTACGAAAATAACGAATACGGATGTCAAGAATACCACAGGCACATTGATATATATATATATATTCTGCCTTCGTTATTCAAGAATAGGCTCAAGGTTCCACTATCATCGAAATATATAAGTTTTATTACTTTACCTAAGTTGTAAGTGTATACACACGGTACAGAGAATACAAGTAATTCTCTGTACGCGCTACGTTCCTCCATTTTTGTACTAAATATCGTGAAATGTATAGGAAAGCACGGTAGTACAAAGAATACAGAACTAGAAACGGCTCTAATTTCATTATTTGCTCTGTGTTACACTTTATGCGCTGGACTTCAGCAACCCGATGATAGTGTAAAATAAAATTATAAATACCTGGCAGCTTAACAAAGAAAATTAATACTTTTTCAAGCGATCAGGAAGTCTGTAGTACAATCGTGTGATGACATGACGCGCTAGATGATTACCTTGTTACTGTCAGTATACCGTGGTACAACTGGACTCTGTTCGTTGCCAAATTTGATTTCATATATTTTAGAAATATTTCCTATCCTTCCCCCCGATGGCCATCATTTCATAATTTTACTCGTAGATAAAATCATAGGGTATATTAAGGACTGTAAACAGCAACAAGGATAATCCTATTTCCTATGTAAAGATTATTCCTATCCGAGAATAACCCAGCTTGCTTT